>JAVXUP010000030.1:600000-1120202 GCA_033070095.1 Escallonia herrerae | reverse complement strand
GTCATTTAGATCTGAATTACACAATGTATAACTAGTTCGCCCTCCTCGTCGCCATAAAAGAAAAGACTTGTAGTATAGTTTGTTCTTTAATATAAGGCTCGGCTGCAGTCGCACACGCCTGAGCCACTGGGCTTTAATTTTCCAAGCCCACATATTGTTTGTGTTTGCATGCTAATGTAACCCAGCAAGAATAGCCCAGCCCAGAAAAAACTGTTACACTCTGCTATTTCAAGCCAACTCAGCATCCTTTTGGGCTATTTCCCTATCAGTTTTTTTTTTGTTAACTAGGATTAGAATTACGATTTATATCGCCTTGGCCTTTGATGCCTTTGATGACAAAGAAATTTAGTGTGACGCTCGTCTTACCACTTATGAGATTGAAATCAGCAATCTTTGAATTATCCTTCAAGGCCCGTGCCCATATAGGAAGCGAATAACTTTTTGTTTATGAGTGCTCAAGATGTCGTCCTCTATCATGTGTACCCGAGCACAAGTTTACATCAATTGAGACTCGCTGTTGGGCTCATCTTTTGACAGTTTGACTGTTCGAAACAGGTGAGATGCTCAAGATGTCATCTTCTATCATGTGTAACAGAGCACAGGTTTCCATCAATTGAGATTCACTGTTGGGCTCATCTTTTGACGGTTTGAGTGTTCGAAACATGTGATAACTTGGTACAAAACCGTTATGTCTTACAATACTAGTGAATAGTGATCTAACTAGTTCGTTCTCTTGCCAGCTAGAGATTGTTAAGCTTGATCTTAAGAAACTTCTAGTTGCTACTTCTACTGAAATAGGAAGAACACAGAGAGGGGGAGGGAGACTTCATGGACAAACGATTTACATACGTAGCAGAATGCCATCTAGTACATGAAATAGGAAGAACACGACAACCTGATTAACCTAGCACTATCAACTTTAATACTCTCTTTGCCTAAATGAAGTATTGTCCAATTTCTAGTACATTAACCTTAATACCATCAAGACACACACACACAGAGTAACGAAATCCATAGCCAATCTTGATTCAGATCAAGGCTTCCAGGACTCGTGTGCTAATTCATAACTTCGCAGCTACACTGTTGCGCTACTTGCGGTTTCTGCTCTTCTCCATGGCTCTAGGGGCTGCAAGAACCAAACATGCAAACCACTTATTACTGTAGATTTGTGGAGATCAAGTTTATAAGCTTGGAGGCATGAATAGTAACCGCAAACTATATCCCAGGTAGCTTTGAACCTGAACTATGGCGCTATCAAACTACCAATATAATTATGGGATGGTATGTAAAATTATGTTTCATACCTAGCCCAATGGCATCTGAACTTTTCATGATCCTCATTCTCTTACAGGAGACGGTGAACATCCTGCAACAAAACTGGTATTAAACTAACAGTAACATCGTAGTATGTTGCTTACAAGCCTGAAAGATTTGTGGGACAAACTGAGTGCAGTAAAAGGTTCTAATCAAACATAATCAGTTATATCCGAGACTAGAAAATTCTTGGAACTTTGGGGTAGGTACGAGACTTACTCCCATGGAACATCACCGACAAGCATCCAATCATCATCCTTGTCTTCATAGGTGAGTACATATTCAGATCCATGCAGAAGATCCATTAAGCGACTTTCGCTCATTCCATCTCGGAGAGGAACCCCATGAGCACCGCATTGCCCTGATCCAGTAATTAGTGAAGTAAGCAGCTTCCTTCATAAGACAGAAATTACAAAGTACAAACATATACAGAGAGAGGGACAGAAACAGAGATTTTATGCAGGAATTTTGGTAAATGAGATGATAGTTAGTAAAAGAAAAAAATACCGGCATTCATCAGAAGTATAGTTGGATTATCCTCTACGGCTTCTATGAAGACATGGATGACGGATCAGTTTATACCCCCTTCAATCACTAAAGTATACTCAATAGAGAACTAACTTTGAGATGAACGAACCTTCTTGTTTACATCTTATCTTCTGTAGGAGGAAATCAGATCATAGTTGTCGATCATTGACAAGCAGGACAAAATCTAAGGCACCCCTTAAAAAGATACTCCTCTGCAGCTCTGCCATCTAAAGGAAAATTCCTTTTTCTTATAGTAAAAGGTCACAATTTTTACAACACGTCTTTTGTAGGAACGATTTTTGTACTCCAAAGTGATGAAGTCAGTGCTATAACTGATGACCCACAAACGATCATGTTCACAGAAAGTTCATATATTTGCACGAGCACTTTGAAAATACAAATAGAGATTTTGTATATCGACACAACCACTGTGTTACGGAGTATTTATGAATGCAAGTTGAATTCAGTATCTAGAAAAGATATAAGATCCTAAGCTTTTCAAAAAGTCCTTCAATAGTGGTTGCAAATGGCTGAAACATGCAATTTCTCACTACAGTACAGATCATTCCTCTTGAATCCCGAATAGCTAAGAGGCAACTGCAATGAACATTGCCACTATCAAACCTACTTGGAGATGGAACTGGTACACTCCAAATCTTATCCGTAGTGTTTAAATGATAACGGGGAAAAGGACTCAAATGGAGCCTAACCGATTGTAAAACAGCTGAACATCTTTTCCAGAGCAGAAGATAATTCCATGTAGCTAGAGTATGTCTTGAGATCAACTTTCCTCAGGTAAGGGGCTCCATCCATGCTGACTTTGACATAAAGACAACCGGATCCTAACTTTGCATCCTCGTCGCTCTTAGGTGGATTAACTGCCATGGAATTCTTCCGAAAAGATCGGATTGGTGGCCATCCTACCACCTGTGCCCTGCTTCATCATAAGACGTAGTATGAGTTTATCATGGCATTGAAACTGAACCTAAATTTCTTCCTAATTAATTGAACTCGAAATCTCGAAATACTTTGGATTAATTCCATATCAGATTGAAGGGAAGAAAAATGGTGTTCGGTAACAGCTTCAATAGCTTAAAGACATACATGTGTATGCCAAATCAGAAGACATAAAAACATCTCAAGTTTGGTAGATTCAAGACAGCAACCTCTCCTCCTACCCCCCTCCTCCCCCACCCCTCCCTCCAGACATGCAAAACCAAATACTTCAATTGATAGGCAAAGAGAAAAGTTAAATGAATAAAAGAGCAAAAAAAAAAACAGCATAAGAACACAAATGAGTTAAAGCAATCAAACACAAAAATTAAGAAATTAAAAGACCAAAATAACATAAGAAGATTATTCAAAACCCACCAAGAAGATCAAGTAGTTAAAGCAGTCAAACAAAGAAATTTCCCAACCATTTTAGTTGTTTTCATTTGTTAAATAAGTAAGCCTAGTGATAAAAGAAATTTTACTTTGCAGCTGGAGCAACTCCGTGTCCATTTACAGCAGAAATTTGGGGCTTCTTCTCATGCACTGCCTTTGGGGACGGTGGAACCACCTCTTTTAGACTTGTACCTTCAGACCCACTTCCATTAACACTTCTTGGAGAGAACAAAGCTCCATTTTTGCCCAAATCAACGTCAGATCCACCATTACCCGTGAAAACCCACTTCCCAGAATCACCATTAATGGTGTCAGAAAAACCCCTCTTGGCCCCTGAGATAAAACCCTTCAGTACACCGAGTCCATTACCTCTCTCTGGTGACTCAGAACCAGGCAAACCGAGTCTCAACTCGGTGGCCTTCAAGTTCAGACCCTTACTAGCAAGTTTCTCAGAGTTTTCCATTGCAGGAGTCTCTGATAAGCCTATGTAATCATGTTCTTCAAAGGGCATAGACATTTAAGGTTTGCCAAGAGAGTTGGAGGTAGAAAAATGGGTTCGGCAGTAATATGCTTGGGTAGTCTACAGTGAACAAAGCTAGCACTTTGGTTGCAGGAGATAATGAGAAGATTCTTTGGCCTTTCTATAACCCCTGTAACTCCTATATAATCACAGAGAAACAGCTTACAAAGTGGGTGTGGGTGTGGAACAATTTTGGCAATGATAGAAACAGAGGCTGTGAAGATGTGTCAATGATATAAAGGTTGCTATTTGAAAAGCTTATTATGCACTCATGAACATTTTTTCAGTCCATTATGCACTTATTTGCATCATTGAATGTGTTATACAGCTATAATCTTCATCCTATCCTTTTCAACGAAAAATTTTGCTAGTTCGACACCTAAGTAAAAATATATATAAAGAATTAAAATTTTCTTAATTGTTCAACAAAAGTCATGAAATTTGACGACGTGCATGGGCTGCCATCAAGAGCACTAAGCATCGCGATTTACCAATTTTTACTTCATAATCTTTCATTGTCAAAGTAAGATTATTAAAATCTTTAACAACTCTGAAAGTTGACTTAGAAAGTGTTGACGAATTCATTAATGACATACTCTCGCTTTTAACAATTTAATTATCTGCTTACTTTTTTTCTCCTCCTTACGAAAATGCAGTTATGCAACAACGATTTGGCTTCCGAAAGAGAAGCTACACTCACGTTCACGTTTTATGATTGTAAGAAGGTATTAAACAAGTTGACTTTGAAGAAAACTACTAAGCGTCATATACATGATTTTGAAAACGATTTTTAAAATATTTACTTATCATGTTGTTGAAACAGATTTCAAGAGTTCACGTTCGAAAATTCAGTCACGAGAGCACGAGAATCCTCAAATGATCGGGATAACTTCTATTGGTACCCCGAAAAAGAAATAAAAAAGAGAGGAACTTTCCTTTTGATACCCAATTATTCATCCCTTTAGGTTGATATATCAATTAAACCTTTCATTTTAGACACCTTACAGGTCCTTGTTCTCATTAAGTACTTTTAGCTCTAATAATTAGTCAGGGGGCTTAATCACTAATAAAGAAAGACATCAGTGGGTCCCACTGAGGTGGGTCCCACTCAGACGAGCCCCGCATACCAAATTTCCTGCAATTGGATGGTGAGACCAAAAGCCAAGCAATATAGTCTTATCTTAAGAGAAAAAGACCAACCAACTTTGGTCACTCGGTAATAGCCAAAAGAAAATATTAGCTGCTATACTTACAAAAAATTATAAATAGAGATAATTATAATTATTAAATTTTTTAATAATTTTTATTTTAATAATATTTTAATTACTAAAAATACTAATTATTCTTAGCGACGACTTGTTATTACTTTTCAAAAATTTTATTTATAGCCTAGCAAGGGGCACGGACTGGTTGTGTGATGTTAGGCTAAGGTCAACTATGTCCAAAGCCTGAGTATTGGGGATGGGTCCCTTGTGCCCTGCACTTTTGTTGCAGCTAACCACGTGTTTAACCAGATGGTAGGATAAGTTTCTGACTTTGACCCACCACCGAAAGATTCTCAGTACACATTGTAATGCTTTTTTTGTGGCATCTAAAACGATGTTTTAGCGACAATTTTGTAGCTTCTAAGGACGAAAGTGGAGTTGTCTCGGTCGTAGTAATAGTAGTAGTAGTGATAATATCGTGCACATATTAATCAATGCTCTCTCTAACTTATCGCTTGCGCTCTTACTTGGTAACTAAAAAGTTATACAGACACTTTTATTGTACCTTTTGCACTTAATTAAGTATGAACAGTGAATACAAATATAAATTGTAAGTGCTAGCGTGAACGCGAATATCAATTGTCCGTAAAGTTATCATAATAGGTCGAATCGAGGTCTTGACGGATATCAGAGTGAAATAGACGTATGATGTGATACTCAAACTCAAGTATGACCCGACCTTGTACTCTTGATCTGGTATAGGGTTTCGGGTGAATTCAAAGGCGTCACCGGCCGGTCAATAAACTCTCGAATTTTAAAGATTAAAAGATTGCGGGCAATGTACACTAAAGCCCCACTTCCCCTCGACCTATGCTTAGGTTGGGGTCGATACACCATTTGATTATGGAATTCTTCCTTCAGAATCAAGCATAACATGGATTAACAAGGGAGAAAGATTATAAGAAATAGAGCCAACAGGGCTGCTACCCGACGAGATGTGAAAGTAACTTTCCAGGACAATTGACCAGAGCCGGTACCGAATGTAAGTTTGGAAGTCAGGGTATAATTTGGTTGTCTACTCCAACCCTTTTCGCTTGAAGCCCTTAAAATATTATAGAAAGAACTAATATTGTAAATGGTGGAAGATTTTAGAAAACAAAATTTCATAAGTAAAATTTTTATAACTCATAGCCGACATAACCACCCCTACGATAAATTCTAACTCCGCCGATGTCACTTGTAAAGCATAATAACAACATAACAAAAGACCTTTTAATTTTTTTTTTCTTTGGTTTTTTGGTGTGTATGATTAGAAAAATGTGGCCTCACCCATTTGGTCCTCACTCTTTTCTATTGTCATGATAGAGTGCCACTGTACCTCTCCACTCAAGTATCAACTTGGGACACAATGTGAGGGCTTTCAAGTATATTTTTCTTTTCTTTTCTTTTCTTTTTTGCTTGTTGAAGTGAGAAAGTAAAATGTGGGAAATAATTAAAACCAAACAAGGCCATAAGAAATGTGCACACATGTGATGGTATTTGGTTGTCACAATCTCAACAAAGACTTTTCTGGTTCCAAGGAGGGAACAACATGAATCTTGGAACAGCATTTCTTGACCCCATGCAAGATTTGATTAAACAGGAGGAATCACAGTGTGTTGGCCCCAAATGGACCAGAGGAACCCTAAGAAGAATAGCTTGATGGAATTCAAAGGCAATTGGGCAATTGATCACAAGTTCATGGCCACAAACTTTGTTTCTACCTGCGTAATGACTGTCACAGTGACAGATTCCGAGGTCGGCAATGCAAAACGCAGGAAACTCGACCGCATTCATTATCAGTTACTATGAAAGCTATTAAGAATGTCGTTCAAAGTGTATGTTATGATCCATATAGGTACTTTTTAAGCCGCGCACTGATAACTCTTTATTGCATGGCAATACATCTTGAGTAATATTACCAAGTGCAAACTTTAGAGCCAAAGAATAAGTGATTTTTGCCAAAGCATAAATACTGTTGTAGCATATGAACGTACAGTTACTCTAAAGCAGGTATTGCTTTGACAAAAGTCATGCCTGTTTTGATAACGGAGCTGGTTTTTTTCAAAACCATTATCCGTTATGTTTCTTTTTTGATAACATGATATCTAGTAGCACTTCCTCTACCCCTAATTGAGTAACTTATAGAATGATCGTGATGCTATAGTGTTTCGCTATAAAGACGAAAATCACGAATTAAAATTCAAGTAGTCTGAAAATGGGTGGTGGATTAGAAAAAATAAGAGCTATGAGTTTCAGGTAGAAATTGGAACTGCAAAAAAAAAAAATACAGAACAAGAATAAGCAAATCTCTTGCACTGCCTATTATCCGTGCTTGAAATTTTAGTTATGGTATTAGATATTTTTGCAAATAACTCGAATAATCAATGTAATCGTAATAATGCAAAGATTATATGTAGTACAAATGTAATCATATATGGAACGGCTATGTTTACACCATATTATGCCTTTTACACCTTGATTTGTCGCTAAAGGTACAACAATGACGAAATATTAACCTTTCAGCGACAATTTAGGCTGTCGATAAACATATAATATACGCGTTCCCATCACATATTAGAGAGAATAATACATCTTTCAGTCATAACTGCTTTAATCCAAAAGACCCATGTTCTTTGTTTTCTTTCACCTTTTCTCAAGGCAGTGGTAGATGGATTTACGATTGATTTTCCCCCAAAAATATCCATGTCCCCTACCAAAGACTCATAAAAATGATTTTCTTTTTGTGCTAGTCAAAAAAATGAATGCAAATGCCCATTTTGTACCTATTAGATGTACCATGAAGGTCTCCAAAGCCCCACAGAAGACAGGGACTGGAGCTTCTTGTTCTATAGCAGCTAAGGTAAAGCTAAAGCTAGTGGATCCAGAGAAAAAGCCTATGGTAACTCTGCCACTTGCCCTTGTCATGGGACCCTGATTCGTGCTAGGAACATGAACAATTATTGGGAACTAGGGCTCTGATCTAAGCTCATACATTTTACAAAACATTGGTAGAGGTTCAGAATTAACTGACACGTTTTTCCTTCTTTACTTACCCTATATATGACCATATTTTAGGAAGAAACGATACAGAATATGTCGTAGTGCGTCCAATTAAACTGTCCATCGATGGGGTAAATCGCCGAGGATGGTGGCCGCAAGTCAAGAAACCTCACACAAACCTGACATTTTAGGCCAACTCACATATTGTAACTTTGTTGCAGTAAGATTTCTATGGTTGGTCGCTAACTTTTTCGAATCCTCGATTATTGCACCAACTATGGAAAAGTTTATTTCATTCAGGTTGAGAGCTGAAATTACGTCGTCGATTGAATTACCCTCGATGTGAAACATCCGAAAACCCACTGCTTCACGTGCTGCCATAGCTTTAGAGTGCTCCGGGTCATCCATCCCCCCGTGTGTGGTCTTGTTAACTACTAATTCTATCAAATTCGTGGTTAAGCTTTGTCATTGAAGGATAGAACTTAACTTACCAGTGCATCTCAAACCGCAGCATAGTGTAAAGTTTCAATTCAATGTCACACGTTTCACTGTCCAAATTGATAGACATGAATACTCATGCCACATGTGAATGTAGGCAAGTAGCCAACATCATATTGGTAGTACAAAGGGAATTCCGAGGATAGTTGACACGGTTGACATGGATCTGACTCGAACATAGCAGCTAGGTGTAGAGTTTATTACTGCCTTGTGTGTATATTTGAATCTACTTCGATGTGATTGTGAATCATGTCGGGTAAGATACTAGCTCTCTGGATCATTGGGAATTAGGTCACTATTCATGTAACCAAGGATCTAACTTTTATCTGTAATGCAATTCCATCACATAAGCAAATAAGGAACCAAAAATAGTTGACAGTTTGATCCGTATAATGTAAGGGTAAAAGCAAAGGATTTGTTGTTCAAAATCCAAGCTCACATAGAGAATCACCGTTATATACTAAAAACAATGAACTTGTTGAGGTACCTATCAAGAACGAGCTTGTCATTAGATATTTCTCAATACAAGAATGGGAAAACGAAAGGGGCAGCCTATCGCTACGCCTTTCTTAATTCCCGTGCTAGGTATCGGTTGTAGCCCCATGCGAAGGCCATGAACCAAAAAAGAGTGCGAGTAGTGATGGTAAAACAAGAATCTAAATCGTAAACCGTACATTGATGAAATACATTAGCAACAAAGTGCTACTCGAAATAAGGGTTGACAAGTACACGATAGTAAGTGTTATCTTGGGCACTCCTTAATCCTTATACGTTGAATTCATCCCAAAGATGCCATCAAGAGCTTAACTATGCAAAAATCGAATACTTGCAGTTCTTGCAAACCAATGCAAAAACCAGAAAATGAAGAGGAAGAAAACCATGCCACATCAACAGCATCTTGGAGAAAAGGAGAAAAAGACTACCAAGTGGAGCCTCTCATGATCGTTAAATGATGCCAATCAATGTCAACCTCAGTGCCATTGACAAGAGAACATACATTTTAGGCCGGATGCCACTTCCGGTACTGATCAATCAATTCTATTAAACTTTCGGTTGACCGGAAGTCGTTAAAGTTATCGATTATTTTAAAATTTTAAATTATTAAAAAAATAATAAATTTATAATATTTTTCATAATATAACAATTTCTTCATATGCAAGCCTCCAGTTGTATGCCGAGCACCAAATTAAGATGCATCACTACTAAATATAAATTGCAATGTAATAAAAGGGGGTCCAAATATTCAAGCGGAAATAATCAAGTTAAGAACGTACCAAATCAGAGTTCTGATACCATATAAAGTTACAATCTGTTAGAGAACGAACCCAACAATATATATTATGCTTCAACAGAAGTTATTTAGATACAAAGAAAAAAAAATTATTGGATATCACTTTATATTTCAGATGAACGAACAACGATTATGTGAGGCTGAAACACTGCATTTCAGCTCGCAGACTAATGAAATTGGTAAGGATTTGCACTCTAGTGACCAACTGACTTAAGACTGAACTTCCTTAATCTAGTGGTGACGTGGCAAGTTAATAGGTTACATCGAGTCGGCGTTGTTAAGCTGAATCGGTCTAGATTTTTCTTCAGTGCAAACAGGTAGGCATCACGATGATAAGTTTGAGGAGTCCTCCGTCGAGTCCTTACCTTGTCACAAGTAGGAAAATTGTTTATCACCGAGGCAAAAGTACAAAAATTACGTATGTGTGAGCTCTACATGGGAAGTCTCAAAAGGGGCACTACATGCATCTTGCCTACAGAGACCATAACTAGGAGTATATGCCCTTCGAATGGTTTTCCACAGGCCAACTTTGATGGAAATTTGAGATGCAAACCAAAGGTGAAAGGCAAGAGCACCATGCCTGTCCTAAAATAGGAAGCTAGGCTATTGCCCATCAGGAAGTTACCAGATGGATGCAGCAGTGTGTGGTGTATGGAGGTCATTGTTGGAATCTTTTTAGGCACAAAAGTGAGATGATGATGTGACATCAAAAGCCTCAAGATGTTCTTAGAAATTCAATCCTCCCATTATGTGATCCACCAGCAGCCTTCATGTATTGGAAGACTTTGAGTAGCTAATCCCTTTGAAGATAGGGGTTTCACGAGTGCTTGGCAAGGAGAAACCATGGTGGGATTTGACTTTGAATGCATATTAGCAAGTAAAGGCATTTGTCAACTTGTCTTTTGCTTGCAAAAGGCTAGTCTTCAGTGTCAAAGCAGCAGTGATTTTTATCAAAGTCATCATTGCTTTATAATCAGTTCAAACTGCTTGGCCTTCATTTGTTGGAGTCATTGTTGTTTTGACAATAGACATTATCCGAAAAACAAAAAGGTCGAACGTATTACAAAGTAAAAGGAATTGACACAAAAGTTATGAAATGCAAGAAACAACGTTTTCTTTCTGAGGAAAAGAGAGAGCACGATGAAGCGAAGTAGGAATGAAAAGGAATCTTGTAGTGGCAATGAGAAGGGAGATGTTACAAGTCACAAGAAGTGATGCATCCAACCTGAGAAGCATGTAAGAAAAGATGGAAAAAAAAGGGTAAAAAGGCAACTTGAAGAGCACGAGAAACATGAAAAGGACGTGAGAATGAAGATGGAAGAGGACATTGTAATGCCTCCATCGAAATGCAAGGTCCTTGTCTCACATGCAAAGGTTGACAGAAAACGATTACCACATATGTGTGAATGCAGGTATATACACCCGAGATATGGAGTCCAGAGATGATGGGACACGGCGCATTCTTGATTGATGATATCTATCCCCAGAGTAATTTAACCTAATAGAAGCATTTCGCTTTAGATACCATTTTTGTTGGTTTTGCTTCTTATATTCTGTATATTTTTGTAGAAAAGATTCTATCCGTGAATTGTTTAAGAACTACAAGATTGTTATTTAGTTACGATTTTGAAGACAGAAAATTTCAAATTTGTGTGTTAGGATCATAGCTATCACAACCATACCCGGTACCGGTAGCAAATACGCTGGGAGATTGTTTCATTGGAGTCCAGTGGTTCAACCGGTTTTCTAATTTGAAAGATTTTACAAATAAAAATTATTATCATAAATAGCAAAATCATAAATTATCCCAGAATATATCAAATATGCAATTATGTAAAATAAGAAAACAGAAGTGACACCGAACATGATAAACAAGTTAGCAAGAAAAACAGAGATGAGAAAAAAAGATGAAGAAGAAAAATATAAAAGACGAAGAAATGAATTGTTGAAGAATTAGAGACTCATCACTGGCTCAGACGAAGAAATGAATTGTTGAAGAATTAGAGACTCATCACTGGCTCCTTAAATAAGCAGACAGAATTAGTAGAAGATCTTGCAATTTGTGGCTACTCAACCCAATGCAAAAAATATAAAACCAAGGTCGGAGTGGGATTGTGGGATTAAGACCGGGAGTGGGGGCGGAATATCCAACTCTCATATCTTGCATTTTGACAAGAACATGAATGAGGCCTACTTGTTTTAGAGCTAAAAGACAAATTCTTAATGATTATAAAAATAAAAAAGAGGCTTACTCTAGTCTCTAATAGGTCTTTTAGTTCTATTTTACACAACCGGCACAGTTCTATTCAGTTTGAACGGATTTTCACTATTCGTATGCAGCTCCAGTTTTTCAGGTGATTCAGATCAGTTAAGATTTCGGGTCACGGTTGAACCAACCAGTGTGGATTAGTTATGGTAACTATGACCCCAATACTCTCCATACTTGTCGTTATGCCCTCGTCTACCATTAAAAACTTCTTTCACTTTCTTCGTAAGGGGGAGACGATGTTATGCAAACTATCAGAGACCATTCATAGCACAAGCAAATTTCATGTAAAAACAAATTTCCCCTCCCATTTGAGAGATCTGTGGTGGAAGACGGAACATTTAAGATCTACATATATGGATTAGTTTGTAGTGTTTTATACCAAGATGGTACGAAATCGTGGCTAATTGGAGCTTGAACATCTGATATGGAGAAATGGAGGATGAATAGGTACGGTCAATATGGGTTTTGAAGTTTGGAGTGTTTTGAAATTTAGCTGGTGTTCAAGTTGGGGGTTGCTTTTGAAAATGATTTTCCATTTGGGTAACCAAACATTTGGAAGTGTAAAAATTTGAATAACAATTGGGTTTGATATGGGTAAATCACTTGCCCAGATAACCTGGCCTTAAAGAGTGTTTAGCGCCACATAATTGAATCGATGAAATTTCATTTCAAACACTTATTTTTAGTTGTTTGAAATAATAAAGGCAAAAACTGGAATTACATAAATATGATGAAAAATGGTCGGACGTTAAGAGATTTTATTTACTTGAACTAAATTTTTTTTTCACCTTATCTTATCCTTTCTTTGATCTTTATAACTTATGACCCTACGAGCGCCATCGTCATCACGCCATTTTTACTCCCACTACCACTTCCCCTTATCATCACTATCACCATCACCGCCACTAGACTGCTACTTAGCCGTCCCCTACAAACCAATCTTATCTCCACCACTATCATCGAAG
This sequence comes from Escallonia herrerae, assembly GCA_033070095.1. NCBI lineage: Eukaryota > Viridiplantae > Streptophyta > Magnoliopsida > Escalloniales > Escalloniaceae > Escallonia > Escallonia herrerae. Next base: position 1,107,184 of record JAVXUP010000030.1, on the reverse strand, counting down.
CTGATAAAACCATCATTGTTGTCACTGACGCTATTGCTAGTGACACACTAATATCACCCGTCATAAGCACCTCCATTACCATCACTAGAGTATCCCACCACCATTGCTACCTTCATTTCTTCACTAAGTACACTGCTCCACACCACAACAATTGCCATTGACGCAATTGACGCAACACCATCACCACTACTACCAGCGCCACACCACCACCACCAGAACCGTTATTTCTGCCACCATCAGTACTGTCACTAACTCTACACCTAGTGACACTAATAATACGACCAACACTGCAATCATTACCATCACTAGAATGCCCCCCACCACTTATATGCTGCCTCTAATACCAACACCACCACCATCGTCGGTGTTGCCACAACCATCACTGCCATCAGTGACGTGCACTACTACCACCATCACCATTACTATAGATCGCCCCACCCCCTGCCAATACTACGACACCACCCTCACCACCCGTGCTATGCACCACCACTTACACAGCGACTACAAGTCACACAACACTGCCACCATGTGCTCTCACCGATACATGTGAAACAATTCATCATACATGTGATTCATCGCATGCTAAGGACATGCTAAGGACCTTTCTATTTTATGTTTTCCAACGATAAAATAGGAAATCTGTGATTTTAAATCCTTTTTGTTCCAAACAAAAAAAAATGAACTGATTTCCAAATCCAATTTACAATTAAAAATCCAGTTACTGAAAGAAGCAAACGGAGTCTAAGGTTAGGTACAAGTTGATCCACGAGATTCGGGAAGGAGGTAAAAATTTAACTTTAGAGTCAAACCCGTGGTGACGTCTTGCATGTTTTGCCCTTTTTCTTTTTACTGAAGCTTTTAGGGATGTAAGCCCTGACTACAATTCTTGCTGCACATTGTCTTGTTTTCCATTCAGCTGGTCCTTGATTAACCATTGAATGATCAGAGTAACCTTTTTATTCGTGTTCCCGGAAGCTCTGGTTCTTTCATGCAGAAAGATCTTACATACTAAGGCCCCGTTTGACACTCTTTTTTTCCCTCTTTTTTTTTCAGTTTTAAAAACTGAAAAAAAAAGGAGCGTTTGGTAACCATTTTTTTTTTCAATTTAAAAAACCAGCTTTTAAACTGCAGAGTAAAAAAAAAAACTCCAAAAACTGATTTTTTTTTTTCACTTTTGGTTTTTTTTTTCGACCACCACCACCACCCTCCCACCGTCGGCAGCCACCTCAGGCGACCACCGCCGGAGACTGCCGACAACCACCTCCGGCCGCCGGCGACCACCGGCAGCCACCTCCGGCCGTCGGCAGCCATCTCCGGCCGCCGGCGACCGCCGCCGGAGATTGCCGGTAGCCACGTTGGCAGCCACCTCCGGCCGCCGGCGACCACCGCCGGAGACGGCCGGCAGCTACCTCCGGCCGCCGGCCACCACCGCCGGTGACTGCCGGCAGCCACCTCCGGCCGGCCACCACCGCCGGAGACTGCCGGCAGCCACCTTCGGCCGCCGGCCACCACCGCCGGTGACTGCCGGCAGCCACCTCCGGCCGCCGGCCATCACCGCCGGAGACTGCCGGTAGCCACCTCCGGCCGCCGCCGACCACCGCCCACCGCCGGAGACTGCCGGCAGCCACCTCCGGCCGCCGGCCACCACCGCCGGTGACTGCCGGCAGCCACCTCCGGCCGCCGGCCACCACCGCCGGAGACTGCCGGTAGCCACCTCCAGCGACCACCGCCCACCGCCCACCGCCGGAGACTGCCGGCAGCCACCTCCGGCCGCCGGCCACCACCGCCGGTGACTGCTGGCAGCCACCTCCGGCCGGAGGCCACCACCGCCGGTGACTGCCGGCAGCCACCTCCGGCCAGAGGCCACCACCACCACCACCGTCGACCACCGCTACGCCCCACCACTGCCACCGCAAACCACCAAAAAAAAAACGTCAAAATAAAAAGGGTTACCAAACACCAAAAAAAAAAACCTAAAAAAAAAAGGGGTTATCAAACACCTACTTGTTTTTATAAAAAAAAAAATTAAGCTGCTCTTTAAAAAACTGCTCTTTAAAAATTGAAAACCAAAAAAAAAATTTTGTCAAACGAAGCCTAAGGAAAAGAAACCGAAAGAACATGATTATGCAAGTTTCCATCCTCGGCAGTTCAACAAAAACATGATTATGCAAGTTTCCATCCTCAGCAGTTCGCCTAAAACTAGGTCATTTATAAGGTAATTAATTGATTTTCCCAGAACTCTGGTTGTTCTGGTGACTAAGTAAAATCCGAAGACGACGTAACATACAATCTCTAGTTTAAATCAAATGAATTATAAGGCCCAAAAGAGGTTCAAAATTGTTCGGCACTGGTCTTACTATGTTAGTACTACACGTTTCTGTAATAAGGTTTCAGCATACATCAAGCAATTCAGACTATCAATAGGAAAAAACAGCATTACCACAATTGCGCCACCACGGAATCAGCTGAGATATCTTCACTTCAGTGTTTCTGTAAAGCGAAAAAGTCGTCCCTCAGCACTTCCCTCGGAACTCCTATTAACATCATCGTCATCTTTAGTTGAAATTTTCTTAGAGGAGAACCAAACATGTAGTTCTTCATGACAGTGATTTTTACCTCCTGACTCGGTGATAGGCAAAAATCCTGGGAAGAGGGAAACTCACTTCATTTCGAGGCAACTTCCAATAGCTCGCCCCATCTGGTTAGTTTTTCCCTGGGCTTGCTTCTCAAACTTCCACGCCGCTTCTCTTCAGTATCAATCTTTTCCCACGCACTGAATGGAACAGCACTTACATTCCTTTTGTCTAATAACTGCTGGAGTCCCTCCCTGCCTGGCTTTGCCAAGGTAGATGTGGATGCTCCCATCTCAAGATCCTCAGATATGCTCGCAACCTACCATTTCTTCAGCCAATAAGCAAAGCTAGTGTAAATAGTAATCAAATCTAGTATTGTATTGAAATAACCACTACATTTTACGTATAATATCCAATATCGTGCATGATTGGACATTGCATGTAAATTGATGATTAAAAGACTTGTTCACGAAAAATGAGTGATAAAAATATCATAAACTTTCGAAAAAAGGCAATGTTGATTCATGTGATGTAATGCATTACAGTTTCTTCAGCACAGTAAAGATTGGTAGCAATGATCCCAGTTGGTCCTCTCTTTAACCACCCACACACATACAAGCCTTCCTCAACTTGAGCATGATCTTCTGAAGCACAGCTTAAAACACGGCCCCTATAGTTTGGAACTATGCCTGGTGTGAATGCAGGAAGGTGTTAATGTAGGCAATTGAGCAGAAATGAGTTGAAAAGACATGAATATGTGCATACATCTTTACATACACCCACATCTAAATTTATATAAATCAAAGTCTATACTTTGTAATGGAGCATTACTTTCTTTGGTATACCTTTTTGAAGATCAAAGGGTAAACCATCAACTGGCACTGACTTGTAACCTATGCTCTTCAGCACCAACCTGAAAACGAAAAAAGGTCCACAATAGTAAGTGCATCTTCCTCTTCTCCTCACTATAGAAAGTAAACAAAGGAAAAAAGAAGGGCTGTCGATTAGCATCGTTACAGTCAAGTTTGAAAAGAACTTTACCCGCATTCAAGGTCTTCGTACTGTCCAGTACCTTCGGCTGTTTGTTTCCCAGGCTGAACACTTTCTACAAAGGAGGCCAATTCAAATTCCATTATTTGCAGGCATCAAGCTTAGCCAGATTGGGGGGAAAAAAATTATTTGCATTCAGGACGGCATTTGTTATCATGCAAGTCCCTTATTCACACGATTAGCTTATTAGTCTCTAAACGTCTCTCCCACTCTAACCCCACACATAAACAGCTTGGAGTAAAACTTTCAAAAAACTTGTCTACGAGGACTATCAGAAGTGGACAACCAAAGCAACCGAGCAAATGGTTTACTGATTCTATTGGCCTTTGATCTGCCGAGTCGTTTGTTATCTAATGCACTCCCAGAAAAAAGCCCGGGTCAGGCCGGCCCAAAAAAGCCCGGGTTTGGCCCGGCCCGAACCATGGCCCGGAAAAAGCCCGGGTTTGGCCCTCTTCACAGATCTCAGATCTGCTTCAGTGCTTCACTGCTTCTCCTCTTCTTCATTCGACTCTCTCTCTTTTCCTCTTCAGCCTTTCTTTACCTCACCCACCACCATCACACCTACAGCCACCCTCCATAATCATCCAGCCACTACTGCTCCGGCCAACCATCACTGCACCCATGGCCAAACGCCACCATACCCACACCACTGGTGACGGCGGTCAGCATCGGCGCCGTGTCGTCCTTTGAGCAGCGGCGGCTGGCAGTGAAGGATTCTGCCGTTAGATCCCACCGCCACCATCGCCTTCATCGCCTTCACTGCCGTCAGATCCCACCGCCACCATCGCCTTCACTGCCTTAAGATCCCGCCGTGAAGGAAGAAAACCAGAAAACAACATTAATCACTTCCAATCAACAAGCACCGAGTCACAAAAGCAAGATGCAAATGAAGCCAGCAAAACAAAACTGGAATAGGAAGAAAAAAAAACATAGGCCCGGGCCTGGCCCTAGGCCCGGCCCTAAAATTAGGGCCTAGGGCTTGGGCCTGGACAGGGCCTTCATTTCCTAACTTTGGGCCATGCCCGGGCCCGGCCCGGTTTTCAAGGCCCTAAGCCCTTACTGGCCCGGCCCATTTTCTGGCCCTCTGGGCCCGGGCTGGGCCGGCCCAAGCCCGGCCCTTTGACACCTCTACCCACACACGCGCACCAAACCCTCCCCACACACTCGCACCACCACACACACACACAGAGAAAAAGGCACAAACCAGAAAGAATTTTACTTTTTCAGACCATTTCAGCGTTGGTTGTTTATAGGCCTGACTGGTTTCCAGGGAAGTTGAACAACTTCCATAATTCGCAATAAGATACATTTGCATGCTCAAATAACACGAGAGACACAGGAAATGCTATCTGAACTTCTCAACAGAGAATTCTACAAAGGAAATATTACCTTTAAGAATTGTCTTCTCAAGGCGCACACCAGCCACATGACCACTTCTCTCATCTGAGCCTATAAATTTATCTGGTTTCCGGAAGAAAACAAAGTGAAGTTCTCGTTGACCTGGACTAGGATGGGAAGTTCCTGAGATGGCTGCCTTAGAGAGCAACTCATGAATCCTCCGCCGAATTCGATTATTCTTCAGCTCTTCCTTCACCAAATGTCAACACCAAGTTACCAATAACATCAGTCGCGTGAAACGTCACTATCAGAGAGGGAAAACTGCACGTGTTGACACCAGCTTTTGATCTTATGATGTTTTCTGTTGGTGAAAACATTAGATTACAAATAGTACCGGGACAAACTTGTTAAAAGAGGAAATCTACCTCATCTACTGGGGTTGTACGTAGATCATCTTCATCAATATGAACATACAGATCTTTGATACCTGCAATGAGATGCCAAATTCTTCAGATGGTTAACAAATTAAGGGAACAAACAACACACAGCTAATTCAAACGACTAGCAAGCACAAGACTGGAAGTATTTGAATTAAACATGTGCATCAAGAATTGCAATGTGAACCCACATTTACCACGAGAAATATGAACAGTAAGGGATCAATTTAATGGTAAATCATGCTGCACGTTTACTGGGGTACAGGATTAATAAGTTTCTCAAGGCTACAATTAATACAACATATAAACTACCTGAAACACAATACTCACTAGAACTGATAAAAAAAGAGGCAATCATTAATGATATGGTCAGAAGGAAAGATGTTGTGAATCACCAAGAACTTCACGTAGTTCTTTTGCTGTACAGGCTGCTTGCACTGGTCCACGTCTTCCAACAAGATACACTTTCCTGCATTACAGTTTTGTGTGAAACATCGGGCATCAATAACAGCAGTTCATATGTTTTTGTTTGCTATCACGTGAAAGATGCCAAACCTTATAGAGCTCTCCTCAAGAGCAGACAAAGCGTGGCTTGCAATATCAGTTTTCGCCAATTCTTTTGTTGGTCGTAAAAGGACACGTGCAATATCAAGAGCTACATTGCCCTGAAAGTAAATGCAGTTGAAAATTGCTCCGACATAGATGCAACAACACTAAAAAGTAAGACATATTTCCAATTAATCTACTGATAACTAATCTTTTTTATATTTCTAAACATAAGAATACAGACACAATGATTCACATATACACACCTGCACTGTATACTCACACCAAGTACGAAGATACCTGACCAAGAATAACAGCTGTATCAGCACTCTTCAAATCTGGAGCCATGTTACTGCAGTCTGGGTGCCCATTATACCACCAAACAAATTCTCTAGCGGAATGTATCCCAGCAAACTCCTGTGAAAAATACAGGAGCAAACCTGAAATCCAAAAACTGAATAGAGCGCATCCTTCACAACTAGGGCCAAAAAATATCAACTTATCTAATTTACAAGCATTTCTTAAAAGTAGAGCTCAGGTAGGGCCAGGACCCTGCTAGGCCCGTCAGTAGCTCTACTCTTGTTTGAAAGATTGACTATCGCCAGATAAATACGTTAAAAACACTAAATTAGTATGAAAGTGTTGTGACTTGGAAGCTTATGCAGCAGCATAATGACCAAACACATTTTATGTTTACCGACAAACAAGCACAGTAGTCACTTTAAGTTTACCTCTCCAGAGATGCCAAGAACTCTATCACTCTCAGCACCATAGGCAAGCACAACCTGCTCAATTGCATCAAATAATGGTCAAAGATGTAAAGACTCGAGAAGAAACAAATGCAAGCAAAGTCCAATCTTTAACATAAAATGCATTAAACCAGTATCTTACCACGTGATACATATCTCGGAGCTCAGACAAAGATACGGAGGATCCAAGGGACACATTCCCGAAGAATGAGCACCGTTCATTTTGAGCAACCCGGGTAAATTGGTTGGTCACAATCTGTTGCAAGTGTTCTGGTAAACTAAGCTCAATTAAGATGATTACTTTAGAAGATAAAAATCGGAACAGAAGATAAAAGGTGAAATTTTACTGCATGCCGGGCGGGTAACAACACGCCTTTGAATGGGTGGGAAATAGAACTGCTACGACCATCACAATCATAAAAAAGGGCATCTTACATTCACATAAGATAAATGGGGATTAAATCAATCTCAATGAGGTATTTAGAGTTTTGGAGCTTATGCAGATCGGAATCCAGATCCTCACCCATGAGTTCCACTGTTTGGTATCTGAAAGGACTACAAATATTGTTGGAAGACAATGGCAAGCCGCTTTACAAAGAAGGCCAAATATACTTAATGACATAACTTGACCCTAAAGCTAGCTATTAGATAGTGGCTACATACACAATTCGTGCTTTTGAGTCCTTCCTAATTCTCTGAGGGATTTAACCTCAAACGTTTGACACCAAGCAACACAATGAAATTGAAACGTTGGTTGACTTCCACTGAAACAACTCCAAACAAACAATTTGAAACCACAAGCGATAATCGAACTAAAAACAACCGAAACATAAACATTAAACACAAAGTAGTGCAAGCCATACATGATTTAGATGACTATAGCCCATACGCATAGATATGATTCTCAAATGCTTAACATTCAAAAGTTCAGCTCTAAAGTTTTGCACCTTCGTCTCAGGATGATCAGGCGCTACACCGGAGCGAACTAATCCAAACGGTGTTGGCAACCTATCCACAATATCCACTTCCGCCTCTTCATGTGCCTTCAACATCTATCCACGTAACCAAACACAAATTTTCAACCAAACAGTGCTAATTCAGCTCAAACTCATCCAATGTTAAAACATACTACCTCCGTTCCACTGATTTGTTCAAGAGACTTTTGTAACAGTTCCAGGACAGACTTAGTACCATATAATCATCAAATTGAACTCAAAGAGCAACCATAGATAAGAAAGTTCGGAAAGTCAATTTCTGGCAAAAATGACGGGGAAAGTCGGGCATACTAAATCACAGGAATTCGCAAAAAATCAAGCGGAAAATTCCAATGGTACAGAGGGAGTATCTTCATCATAGTAGCCTCATAACAAACCATAAATAACATTAAAGCACGAATAGACACACATACAATAAAGTGGTACCTTTTCGGCTGTGTAAAAACCGGCCGGTCCGCTTCCAACGACACAAACACGCAACGGACGGGAAGAGAGTGATGAAAAGCTTCTTGAAAGTAACTTCGTCGCTTTGTAAATCGCCATTTTCGCAATCAAAAGCTGAGAATTGAGGTGATGAAAAGCCAAATTCTAGGGTTTCAAATGAAAGTGACGAACGGGTATGCGGCCCGGTCCATAAACTAGATAGGCCCAGTAACTAGGGCTTAGATAAGGGTTTGACTTTATACTTATAACTAGTTGGGCTGTCACTTTTTTTTCCCCCATAAACTATGTGGGCCGGATTCTACCTGCCCCAGATTACATCAGTTATGTCTTACGCCGCTCTTTTGTTGCTAAAAATCATTTAACGATCACCATCGCTCTTGTTGCTGTCACGCCGACTATTTGGATTCCGTTTCGGTCTTATTACTGATCCTAATGTTATTTTTATCCACGTGAGTTGCTTAATTTTAGATTAACATCCAAGTCTTTGTCTCAAACTGTCTGTATTCAGTTACTTCCTCCTGTATCAGAGCAAAAGTTCTAACGGGATGTTTGATAAAATTAAAATTAAAAAAGTTAAGTACTGAATTCGTAGAATTGAAACTTTAGGCGACTGAATTTTTATTGAAAAATAAGTTAACCTGTTTGGTAAACTAAAAACAGATGTCTAAAAATTATTTATTTACAAATCTATCCATTTTACCAAAATTATGCACTTGTTTATGTACTTTATAACTTTTCTTGGGAGCCTAAAATCATGTTGGTGGTGGTGATGGCGATAACGATAGAGTATTGGTGGTGGCGGCGGCGGTGGCGAAAAGGTGCTAATGATGGTTGTAATGGTGCGTGAAGACGTGGTACTAATAATTGTGATGATAGCGATATGCAGCGACATTGGCGGTCGTGGCACTGATTGTAGCGTGATGGATCTTTAGATGATTTTGACGAAAATTGACGTAGTGAAAACGACGACGGTGTGGTGGAGGTGGCGGTGTCTTGTGGTGGTAATAATGGCTAGGTCATGATAATTGTGGTGGTGGTAGCAGAAGAAAATAATGGTTATATTGGTGATTATATTGTGTTGGAGGCGATATTATCAACAAATTAATTGACGCGGCATTGTGATGGTAATTTTTTTTTATGTAAAAATATGTTATATAACTTTTAACTATCTCATTTAGAATTAAGCAATCAGCATTAAGTAAGTCCACTCTGACTTAAAATTTTAGTCTATTTTTGGCAGGGATTAATTTTTTAAGTGATACAAGATTTAGCATTATCAAAAGTACTTAATTAAAAATTATTAAAAATTTTAAATTTTAAGTACTTAATTGCGTCATCAAACAGACCCCAAGTCTTTTTTAATTAGCTCTTCTCAAGTTATTCTTGGTCCATTAGTACCTCTTCCTCGTCTTACACGGGCATCTAGAGGCTCAAGCCAGATACGACCAAGTCATCTCAAGTGGTTTTCCCTCTTTTTTTTTTCTTTTATCACGTTGTTACAGCAATCCACATTCCTTATCATATCCCTTTTCGTGCAGCTGCACACTCATTCTTATGCGTATACGGTGTTTTCTAGTAGCCCAATATTGAACCGTATAACATTAATAGCCTCACTGCTATCTTAGTTATAATTTTTTTATTTTATTTGACTTCAAAAGAAAAACACAGACTTCCAGTCTTGAACATAGCATTTTGATGTGTTATGGTGGCTCGTCAATGCCTCTGAAATGAGACTGCTCTATGGTCAACAAATTAGTATTTCAAATGAAATGACAGTGCTATTTTAGCTTCTTCAAGGGATGCTAAATGAGTAGTTAGAACGAATGACCAATTCATTTTAAAAGATGAATCTTCTGTTTTCAGAAATAAACAGTTGACTTGTAAGAGCTTGATTTTATGAGCTAAATTAGTTTAACACTAGAATCTAAGTTAACTTAATTGTGGATCTAAATTGCTTGCTACGTTGTATATGAAGGCATGTTTTGACATTTTGTAAAGACACAATGAATAAAATTCTTCACTTCTTTATGGTAATAGAGTCATTCAGTCATGACAGACGAACCTATGAGTCAACTATATATTTTCGTAAACAGAAAATTCTCCTTTAATTTTAGTTTCACAAACAAGGATAACGCAAGCTACCATCAACTAGGACAAGCTTTGCCTCATGCATTTGGTGGGTTCACCTATCCTTCACTGTGCTAGCTCTTGAATTGGTATGATGTTGTCACACCATAGCTAGGGCTAGTAGGTCTGCCTTTGCTTCACAGATCTTGCGGAGTTCTTCTGCAAACGCGCAAGCTGAACAGCTTCTTCCCCGTGAACTTGAACTAGCTCACTAGGGATCTTTGTACTTGTCACTTTGCCTGTCAAGTTTGTATGTTAATTGAAGTATCCCTCGTGAACCGGCAAAGCCTTTAATTCTTTATAGCTGCTTATCAAAACTCAGGCCTCCTTACGTTCAAGTCGTGTATAGAATATGCCAATACGGCATGCTTAGCCACTCTGATTTTAAAGTTGAAATATATTTATCACAACGTTTAATATAGTGCATTATAATGAATGACGGACGAGATGTGACAAGTTGATGCGATTCACGGACGGGAATGGCACGTGATGGAAGTAGTCATGTAAAGTATTTTCGTTGTACTTAGCCTTAGTTTGAAGATTTAAACCATACTTTCATAGTATTTTTCACTCATGGGATTGTGGAACTCTTATGAGAGAGTAGAAGGGTTATTATTAATAGCTTCATATTCATTTTATTAAGAAAAAGGTGCAATATTTTGTAAAATAGATAATTGCCTCCTTACTTTTGTTAAATCATATATCGAAACTAAAGTTCAACCACCACCACACTACCTAGTCTTGACACGCCGTTGCGCAAATAAATTGTGCTGTACACAGTCATTCAATACTCTTTTTTTTATTGATACCCCCCTAAATTCATTGCTGAAGTATTTATCAAAACTTTTTTCACTTCGCATAAAACTTAAAAGAGTTTGTTGATAGCGAAAAAGGGGGTGTAGTTAACTTGTTATGTATAATAGGATATTTAATTTTTGTATAAGAGGCTCACGCATCACTTGTTAAGCTCCTTGACTTTTAGTCCAAATTCAATTCCACGTCTGCTTGAACCCGACCCGACCACCATCCTACTCGGGTCAGCATGTCACATGTGAGCTGTGGATGACGGCATATATCACCGATTAAAAAAACCCCCCAAAAAAGGGTAAAGTAAGAAAAGGACAAAAAGATTTAAAAAATGAAAAAGTGGGGAAATAATTACACCGTGGGCCAACAGTTGATTTTAGACCAGGAAACTTTTTAAAAAACAAGAAGTTGTTAGGGGTCGGTGTCCGTGGACAGTGGGCCTTTTTCAACCGAGGAGGGGAAGCCAAAATGGGGCTGTAGCACGAGGCCCGGCGTGGGCCCGGCCCACTAACCATTACAGTCCAACGACGCTGTCCCTGTCACGCACAGTGGAAAAGCAAGACGAGAAAGAGTTCACTTTGTATTGCGCTCATGGACGGACGGACGGACCGACGGACAGGCCATCTCAGGTGTAAAAATTCTTGGTGTGTGCATACAGAGAAGTCGTAATATGTTATCTTTTGCAGGATGATACGAGTTTGACGTTCGAGTAAAAAGCGATTTTTAATAGAAGCGTGTCGTCCGGATAAAATTTGGGACTGAAAGTGAGGTCAAATGTAAATGTTGTCTGATGACGACGTGTTTGAGCGGGTCCACCTAGGAATTTCTCCGATAAGGGTCAAGTTAGGTCCATCCTCTATCACGGGATCATTTTTAAGTGAACAGTTTTTCCGCTGTTGCTCTGTTCTTGCTATTGAATATGCGCGTCAACTCTGCCTGCCTTTAATATTTTCAGTATTGTTGTATCAAATATTTATAGTTCTGAAATCACCCTGAAAAAAAAAAGGGAGCAGACAATGATGGAGGCAACCAAGAGGAGAGAGTTGCAAAATTTTTTGTTTTTCTAGCAGGTAAAACTTACATGAACTTAAGTAATGATGTCTTACTTTTTGCCATAACAAAGCCAAGTATGCCTTTGTTTTTGTCAATAGTACAAATATTTCAGTAAAATATGAGACTTATAATAGTCATATAGGCTACATAACAACTTAACAAAATGATGATAAAGAAACGATAGGAAAAGTTCTTACACTTTCAAAGAAAAATCTGCTAGTATCTAATCGAAGATAGATTCACTTGAATTCGTCGATACACATGATCTTGCCTAAAATAATTGAGGATATAACTAACAAAACTATTGTCGTTGCATTTATAAAATACCATAGTCATTTTCTTCTTGAAAAAAGTATTTATCACTTTTAGAATTGACAATGACACTCTATGGGCAATCATTTATATTCTTGGCATAAATGCACCTACGAAAAATTATACCACGGTGGAAGAAAGTACCAACTTTGGAGTTCTGTTTTTGCCTTCATTTTTTTTTTTCTAGATAATTATTTTCACATCATTTTATGCATGTCCACCCCAATATCTGTCACCATAAAGCATCAAAGATAATTCATTATATTTTTTTGCGACTAATGAGGTGTAGATAATAATAATCATATAAATGTATGAATAAAGAAAGTCTCATTTTCTATCCATTGGATGTTACTTACATAAAATAGGAGGACACACTCCAATTAAATGATATCTTTCCAAAAGAAAATGACTGTGAGCTAAGTCATCAGTTTGTTGAGTGAAAGCAAGAGAATAACCGTAAAAAAAGAGACACATATTTAATTATGAAAGAGCAAATAAAAGCGAGATCGAGAATTCAGAGTAGACGCATCGACCATTTTAGAGGAATTTGGGAACTAGGGTATGGTGTGAGTAGGCTTCACCCTACTTCTTTTAGCAATTGATGTAGTTAATATTATAGTTGGCATGTGATTAGTAGAAGCGGAGAAGATCTTAGGTTCAGACGATTGATACGTACTGTTGATAGTCATCGGATATTTATAACATAATTTCCTCTATCTTTTGCCACGGCCTCATTTTCCTTCCACCCCCTCCCATCCAAGATATATTCATGGTCAAAATTAAATTTTTCGAAACTAATAAAAATCTTCTCGTGCAAGCGAGAAAAAAATACAAAACTATTCTTTTTTAAGCACGTTGAACTTGTTTGCTATAACGAAATGCAATTATGTACTGTCTGAACTTCTTAGCCAAGCATATAAAATGTTAAAATATTCAAGCACCAACAAACATTCCTCGAATGAAAAGAAGTAGGAACATTTATTAGCATACATGTTGCTATGCCATAGAAAACATCGTTACGATGTGGCTTCTAATGCACGCAGTTTGTGATAACTTTACGTATATTAAAATTTTAGAAACGCCACCATAGGTTTAATAAAATGAGCAAAAAAACACGCCCGCTAATGATTTAATTCAACTTCTTTTACATAAAATCATATACTACAAAACACTACGACATACCAACACATCAGTTTTTTGTTCTTCTAAAAATCATTAAAACCTTTGACTAACTTACATATAGATCCATAGGGACTAGTTCTTTGCATCCATAGGAAAAGATGGACAAGGGTTGAATAATTTCTCACCAAAAAGAAAAGATGAGAAGTCAGCCACAAGGAACTTGGATTGACCCGACAAGTTGACCCCCTTAGCTTGAAGACATGTCAACCAGCTAGCTAGCATGCGCCTTTGGCTTTTCATAATTACGTGCCAAATTGTAATCTTCTTTCCCTGTGATGGAATATTTGCTTGTCCGTAGACTTAAAGAGTAATCAAACGTCACATGCAATCACAGAGCATGTACGGTGGTGGTGGTGGTGTTTCACTTTAATTCTTTCGGTTAATTACACTAATTTCTTGTGGCAGAGCAAAAATATAGTTAAGGATATAACATTTAAAAATGTAACGGTACGTGAAGAAGACATGGAATTTATGTCGGTGAGTGACCCTCAATTATTGGCCAGTTAAAAAATTTTACTTTTTAGATAATGTCATCGGTATGAATTTTTGAAATGCCAATCGAACCTCGATAGTGGTACATTGTACATACAGTAACATATTTTTTAAACTTTAGGGTTAAATTACTTATATTTTTGGTTTTCAGTTTTCAAAAAAATAAAAAATCAAAATCAATTTAGTTTTTATTTTCTTACAAAAGTAAATGGGTGTTTGTTTACTCAATTTTTATTTTGAATTTTTTCTTTTGGGTATTTGAGTACCTAGTTTTTATTTTGAGTTTTTTTGTGGCAGCAATGGTGGTGACCGAGAGGGGGGGCTAGGGTGGGGGGGGGTGGGGGTGGGGCAGTGGGGCGAAGGCGGCGGTGGCGTGGTGGTGGCAATGGCGGAGGTTTCAAAACAAAAACCAAAATTAAAAACTTAAAACTCAAAAATAGGAGTTTTAAAAAATAACCATGTTTTAAAACCTAATTTTCAAAACTGAAGAAAAAAAACTGTACCAAATGCGTTTTTTTTTCAAGTTTATCTTCTTGCCTTGTCGTACATCTTCTTTCTTGTAGTAAGGTTTTCAGATTGGGGCAAGAGTTAAATATCTACCAGGCTCAATAGACCTCCTTTAATTTGAGAGTTGCAAGATTTAAATTGTGAGTTAAAGCGAGGTAGCAATGAAAGGAGCGAGATGAGCCTGGTTCCCGTCGTGAATCCCATAGATTAGTTGTTCTTCTATTACGGGCGCGACGTTGTGTGTACCCGAGTGAGCTGATTCTTGTTGACATACAAACAATCATCGTATTAATAAAATTGTTTCTTCATTAAAGAAAAATATGCCATTTGCTGCCGATGTTCAATTATTGATCTGCAATGTGGTCATGTGATTGGTCAGTGGAAAATGTCACGTGCATGTTTACAATGTTAAATATTATAATTATAATTATTACTATTACTTTGTAAAAACCTTTACTTTTAGCCTTAAGCTTTACACGTGTGGCACCATGTGGGCCGCTGACCCATCTGGGCTGCGGTTCGTCCCGTAGCCATTTGGATTGGACCGAAAGAGTATCAAGTTAACCATTTACGACCGTCAAGCACGTGACCGGCATGTGGTCAATCTATTTTTGGAGATTTTACCGAATTTCTTAATAATGCTATTGTCATTTCCTACTTAAAATTTATTACCTCATTTTTACGTCTCTTTTGCATGTGAAAGGATTGGAATTTAAATTTAGGGAACTTTTAGCGGTCATCCTGCTTTAGAAAGAACATGTTACTGTCTATATAACGATAATTAATGATGGCTAAATATGTTTAGTAACTTTTTGTTAGTGATATAAAAAAAGTATGGTTAAAATTTGTTACTAAAGATGTCTTTAATAATGCAACTAGTAATATAATGTGAGAATTAATCTATATTTATATTTATACTACTTATAAAAGTATGAATATCATAAATCATTTCTGGACGATTATGTCACCTATTAATTATACCAATAACACTTTTATCCCCCATTTATGACTCCCTATTAAATTTGGTTAAAATTAAATGAACATTTGATAATAAATCAAATTATAAACATTGGAAATGAAAAGTCAGATGAGAAAGAAAAGCAAAACAAAAAATTTTCTTTTATTACTCCCTTTTTAATTTGATTGAAATAAAATAAATATTAGATAATAAATTGGGTAATGAGAGCTGTGATTATTTCTCCTTACATTTTTAGGTTAGTAAAAAATTAACCAATTGACAAACTGAAAGACAAAGGGAAAAAATTGAAATACGTGAAATGTCAATTGGGAAACAAAAAGCTGTTAGAAAAACAAAAACATAAAAGGATTAAATATGCATCAAAAAATGGAAAAAAATAAGACTTAAATATGACCCAAATAATTTGAACTGAAAATTTATTCAGTTATACACATCTATACTACCTATAAAAGTATAAATCTTGTAAATCATTTCGTTCCATTTTTGCCCTCGGTTAATCACTCTAATAACAATCATATCCTTTCATAAATACTATTATTATCCAACCCTTTCATAAATACTATTATTAATTACTAATTTATAATCATTTTCGATTTCACTCTCTGTTAATTATTTCAATGATAACCTACCATTCCCTAATTAATTTTTTTATAATGCGTTTAATGAACATTAGTTCATAAATTTAATCTAAACCTATATTTACATATTGAGAAACAAAATGTGTGGTTGCAAAAAATATATTTATATAAATGTGTGTGTGTGTGTGTGTGTGTACTACTTATAAAAGTATAAATGTTGTAAATTATTTTAGACTATTATGTCCTCCGTTTATTACGTCAATGACATTCTTACCCTTCTTTTATTACTCTCTTTTAAATTTTGATGAAATTAAAAGAACATTGGATAATTAATCTATTCTATATTTTAGAAAATGAAAAGTGTGATGAGAAAGAAAAACAGAACAAAAAAATTCTTTATTATTTTCTTTTTAATTTAGTTAAAATGAAATAATCATTAAATATTGAACTAGTTAATAAGAACTGTGAATTTTTTACTTGGATTTTTAGGTTAGCAAATAATTAACCAATGAAAAACTAAAAAACAAAATACAAAATAAAGAAACTGAAATACGTAAAAAGTTAATTAAGAAACAAAAAATTATTGGAAAAACAAAAAATATAAAGATGAAAAGGGGTTAAATATGCATAAAAAAAATAAGTCTTAAATACGATGCCATGAACTGAAAATATGTCAGTTATTGCAGTTAAAGATCAGGTGTTTTTCATTTCTTATTGATGGAATGCAAAGTATATGGTCTTAAAAAATATAAATCTTAACCATAAACCAATTTAATAGATTATAAAAATAAAGACGTAGATTTATTCTTTTAATTTTTCTATCTATTTTTATTTTCAACGATACCATCAAATATTTCTTCAATTCAGAGTCTACAAAAATAATTTTCAAACATTGAACTGATTACATTTGTAAATATCAAATATACATTTCTTCTAAAATAAGTCATAAAAGAAATAAGAACATAATTGAATTACATTATTTTGATCCCAATAAAAAATAATAATATCATCACAAACATTGCTCTAGACTATATTCATGTGCAACGCACGTGCAGTATACTAGTGTTCTTGAAAATTACAAATCTTAAGTGTATACCATAAACCAATTTAACTAATTACAAAAATAAATACGTAGATTCCTTCCTTTTTAATTTCTCTATTTACTTTTCTTTTCAGCAGTACCATCAAACATTTTTTTCAATCCAGAAGCTTACAAAGAAGATTTTCAGATATTAAATAGATTACAATTGCGAATATCAAATATATATTTATTCTAAAATAAGTCACAAAAGAAATATGAATATAATTATATTATATTATTTTGATTCCAAAAAAAAATAATGATATAAATTCAAAAATTACTCCCGACCACGTTCAATACTAGTAGTCATCAAATGGGGTTGTAGGCTATTTTTACTACAAAGGTTCTAGCAAGATATATACATCTTTTATAACAACAGTTACCCTAAATATTATGTCCCTAATAAAATTTAGGCACATGACAAATCAAGTAAAAAATAATTTGTTAGAAGTAAGTGCTTACCACCAGGGACGGATCATAAAATCTAATAGGGGGTGCCAAAAAAGAATAAAAGAACTGATAGCTAAAATAAAAGAATTCAAAAGGTTCAAGTTCTTGTAAAATATGAATAATAAAAAACACATTATAATAGCGTCACTATTGAATACATTAAATACAAAATAGATTGCTTAATTTGACTAATAATAATATATTTTTGCTATGTATAGTGATTTTTTTAACTTTCTATGGTTAGTAAACAATAAATTTTGTATAAAAAAAAACTTAACTCTTACTCTATAGATATATTACTAATGTTATTATCAATTGTATGAGTACGCTTATCACGTATAAATTAATAAATTATAAGAATTTAAAATATTAAAAATAATAACCTTAATTTATTCTTATCCTTTTTGTAATATGGATATTTAGAATTTAGGATAGAGTAAGAAAATGACAATGACAAAGATAAAGACAAAGACTATGATAAGGTACAAAGAGTAAAAAACACAACAAAATGAAATCTTAATAAATTAATGCTATAATATAGTGTCATTTTCATAATATATATATATATATATATATATATATATATATATATTCATTATAAAAAAACTAAAAAAAGATTTTCAAAAATATTAAAGGGTGCCATGACACCCCCCCCCCCCCCGGGGGTCACGGGGGAGGTCCGCCCCTGCCTTACCACTGTACTAAAAGTAATTACTATATATTAATAGATGTGTAATTTTATTTTCTTATTTTTCCTGACATAACATCCGATGCGCCCAAACCTCCGATCTGGCAGCAATCCCTCTCCTAGATACATTTCGATTGGACTTAAACCCATGACCAGCTGTAAAACTGATTGTTAGGGTCAAGGGCTTATTATTACACTAAACGCAATTACAGTAGATAAGGACGTATATTTATTTTCTTAAGCTCCTGACACGGCAACCAACATACACGGTAAGGTACACAAAAGAGTAGATGAACACGACTAACTTCCAATCTGTCAACAAAATTAACAAAGCATGTTTTTCCAACTTCTTTGACTTCTTTCAAGACTTGGAAACCAAGGTTCTTTTGAAATTAATATAAGTCTATTCAGTGGAGAAATTCATTTAGCGATAGCATGTAGATAAAAATAAATTAAGGAATAAAGTAAAAATAAATTAAAAGGATGATGTGAAAGGATATTGGGATCAGTGTTTAATAATAATACGAGAGACAAGGAAAAAGACTCATTGTTGTTATATTCATACTGAAAATGATTGTGGGGTTTGTTTTATGTACTAATCTACTGAGATATGGTCCTTTGCTTTGTCTGCCCAACACAGTTCTTTTCGTGGGAAAAGTCTATTAACTAGCCTCTAGAAATGCTGCGTGTGTGTGTGTGTGTGTATATATATATATATATATATATATATATATATATATGTGTGTGTGTGTGTGTGTGTGCGCGTGCGCGCGCGCGCATTCGCAGACTTGTTAAAAGTCACTAACTATATATATTTTGCGATCACTATTTTATTTATCACTACATGGAGAGACACATTTCTTTTCCATCCAACTCTTTGTGTCTTTTATTGAAGCCTAAAGATTTTAGGCCACACGTATATGCATGAATATATTACGTTTTCGGCATAAAAACCAAATCTTTGTTAATCAGCAAGTGCTCCTCTAAAATCTCATGAGGATAATATAAAACACACGTTATCATTTTTCTTCGTACGTAATCCCGAAACATTATCTAAGAAAATGACCGAAAGTCTCTTTGTAGTGCACGCCATAAGGTTATCGAGCAACACTGGATCATCGTTATGGCGTGTTCTTCTCAAGTCTTATCTAAGTAATGGCGATGATTGTTCACATCTTATATGTCACACACCATATTTAGTTTCAATTGATCAGGACGCAATCATCAAAAGTACAACTGCCTCCTGACTTTCTTACACACATATATATCCTCTTTTGCAACACACTATACACTCGTATCATAATCAAAGATAGCAAAGTCTTTGTGATGCTAACAAACAACCAAGTGATAAAGGCAAACTCTAGTGATGATTGAGCGACATAAAACAACAAATTAAGATTGATTTGATGCTTAGAAAAATCGTGCACGGAAATTCAAGGAATAACGTGTAATTTCTTTCCCTTTTTGTTTTTAGAGAAAACGATAGAAAATACAAATTGATTGTAATCTTTATATTACCGGTACATTTTTTCCTCCAAAGAATGCTAAAAAAGTGGTATGTAATGCCAAATATTGCATGCGAAACGTAAAAAGCAAAGTATAATTTAGCATCAAGGTTCAGTTAACTTTCCATTTTGTGACGATTTCAATTTGGAGTAGTTTAGTAATGGGAACAACTCCAATTTGACATACTTGGTAATAGACAAATATACTAAATGTATTTTAGTTAAAAAAGATAATCACGATAAATTTTAAAAATACCAATAAAATACTCTTAGTGATAAATTTTTTGTCACTAAAATTGTTATTGCAAGGGATCCTTATCCTGCAAAATTGGGCTCTAGATATGATTCTCTCCTTTTATTTTGGTGTAAGTATTTCAATTTGCTTTCAAGTATTAAACGTCCCAATACCGTAAACAACTGGAGATGCATATGTTGTCTAGCTGTTCATTATAACATTTTGTTGAAACTTTCTGGTTAAGATTACTTGCATCAGTTTCGGATTAGACATAATCTGTAATGACAGCCTGCGATAAGCTATTTGTGGTTGTCCTTCGGAATGTTGTCGCCGATTGCACGTGGTATATTTTATATATATATATATATATATATATATATATATATATATATATATATATATATATATATAGGGAGCTGATCCATTGATAGCGCTAACACACTGGGTTAAGTTGCTAGCGCGATCTGGCCGTCCACGTGCGATCTGTGGACGGTCCATCTTTTTTTTGCGTTTTTTTTAAGTCCGTCCGCTACATTTGTAGCGGACTACTTTTTGGACAAAAATACCCTCCAGTCCGTCCGCTACATTATGTAGCGGACAGAGGCAGTACTTTTTTTCTGACTCTTTCTCTCTCCTTTGTCTGATTAGTTTTCTGACATGTTTTATGTCCGCTACATTATGTAGCGGATAATTTTTGACATAAATCCATCCGCTACATTATGTAGCGGACAGAGGCAGGTCTTTCTCTCCTGTGTCTGACTCTCGTGTCCCCTCCTTTCTTCTTCTTCTTCTTCTTCTTCTTCTTCTCTCTCTCTCTCCTCCTTGTACCCATTGTCTATGTCATATTATGAAGATCAGAAGCTGGTAGATCTGCAAAGGAGGCCGTCATGGCGGGAGGTAGCTGGGGGAGGGGAGGGTAGACGGCGGGCCCACGGTGGACGTCCCACGACTGCGTCTTGCGCAATCGCGTCTTAAGGTGGTGCGCCGTCGCCTTCTTCTGCGGCTGTTTAGAGAGATATGGGATCAACCTTTTGAATGCACAAACCATTCGACCTCATCGTCAGCAATACTTCTATTCTCAAAACGATTTCTGGATTCAATTCAAAACGAGTTCAAGCGCTTCCTCCTCGAACCGGGCAACCTCTCACTCCAGAAGCTCCTGCTCTTCCACATCATCCCCGGTCGAGTCGGTCAAACCATTGGCCTAAAGACTCATCCGAAACTTCTCTGCACAATACCCTCTGCAAGGACACCCACGAGCAGCTAACTTTGCATCATGCGAAATCCGGCGTAAAATCCGTCGGTCTGGCAAATGTAGTCCGACCAGACGACGTCGTGTGAGCGGACGGCCTAATCCACGGGATAGATAGGCTTTTGGTACCCAAATCTGTTCAGGAAGATTTCAACAGCAGGAGGAGCTTACGATCCTTTTCTGCTGTTTTACCCAAAGGAGCACCGGAAGTTGACCCGAGAACCCACAGGCTAAAGAAACCGGCTAGCCTCGTTCCGGTCAGGTCTGCACCGGTTCTGCCCATATTCGACGCTTTGGCTCCTGGCCCGTCTCTAGCTCCGGCACCGGCTCCAGGACCGTCTCTGGCTCCGGCACCTGCTCCAGGACCCGACGGGCCTCACCACCACTTCGTCACCTGCTGCCGCATCTAGTTCCACTAAGCATATTTGTAAAATCACAAGGGAGAAGAGAATAAAAGCAAGAAAGAAGAAAGCAATAGAAAGAGGAGAAGAGATGAGATGACAGACAGAGAGGGAGAGAGAGAGAAAAGAATGGGGGCTGCTATTATTCCAATAGTCTCTGACAAAAATAAGAAGAAGATGGGTTTTGGTCGTCCGCCACATTATGTGGTGGACAGACTTAGGGGTAATATGGTAAAAATATCTGTCCGCTATATAATGTAGCGGACAGATTTGAAAAAAACGCAAAAAAAAGATCTGGACCATCCACAGATCGCACGTGGACGGCCAGATCGTGCTAGCAACTTAACCCAGTGTGCTAGCGCTATCAATGGATCAGCTCCCATATATATATATATATATATATATATATATATATATATATATATATATATATATATATGTTATCGAGAGCTCAAAACCTTGCGTTCGAGATTATATATGAATGAATGCATATGGTATCCAACTGCAGCAAGAGTTAGTTGTATGTCAATGTCGCAGATTCAATAAAACCGCGCCGGTATATAACATAGGTGATCTCCTGTGCGTGCAGTTGTTACAATTGCAGCAGGGGTACTGTTTTGTCCCTAAATATTATATATGTAGCAACAAGATAGGTCTGGTATTGGTCGCTCAAAGTTACAAATGTCAAAATTTTGTTGCTGAAAAGTCTGTAACAATCCTTTCTCATGGTACATTACATACGAAGCTTGAAGAAGTACATGTATAATGTTTTTCTTGGTATTGAGAGAATTGCGTTTCATCATGTAACAAAAGTTACGGTAGTTTAACTACTTGTGTAGGTACTATAATGTATCAAAATTGTATTCGTAGGGTTCTATCTAAGGGTATTTTCCTGTCAATGGTTACGAGTAATTGCTATGGCCATTTTTATCATCCTCTTCATTCCATTTACTTCTCGGATTATTGTGGTTGTGCAATTCTACCATCCCCAGTCTTCTGTGCTATTACTGTTGTTGGTTCCCTGTTGGATGGGAAATATGATCTAGGCATGGTGCTCTTTAACCAGAATTGGGTTCCGATTGGGGCTTTAACTGATGTTCTCATTACTACTGATGAATCCAGTACTATTGACTTAGCTTTGTGCTCTGGACTACAATGGGTTCTTAAGTTACATTGTTTTCACGTCATTGCACTTCTCCCTGATTGTGCTCTCGTGCTGTAGATGAACACTCACTTTAGTATGTATTTGTCTACCCCAGACCTTTTGTCTACACTGACTTCTTACTGTAGCGGGTTGCACTTCGTGCAAATCACCCAAGGAAAAGCTAGTGATTTATCCCTCTCATCAGCCTTGGCGACTTTTGTTGTGCAAACTAGTACGGTCATGAACCTAAACATGAATGGTTTGATCGTGTTCACTCGGCTTGGATCCTTCCTAGAATTGACACGTCACTTTGATATTTTCCTTGTGGTGTATTGTGGACTTTTTTACTTAAGAGTTTTATTTTTCTTATCTAAATGGGGGCCGTGTCATCTACTTTATTTGTTTTGTTTTTTTGATTCCTATATACATTCGGTCTTTTACCCTAGCATATTTTTCGAACTTCTATTAAAAAAAATATACTTGTGTAGAGTTAGAATAGAAGTAATTTTCAAGGTTTGTCATTCTTGATTTGGTTACTGAAGAAGTTGGTTGCTGGCTAGCAGCTTTCTTGGTTTTTTTGATCTTCTCCACTCAAAAAAAAAAAAGAAAAAAAGAGGAGGAAGGAAAATTTTTTTATTGCTGTTGCTTATTTTTTTTGTATTCTTGGCTTTTATAATACATTATTTACTTCTTGTTTGCTTTTTGTTGGCAAAGTTTATATTGTAATGGTTATCGGAAGTTGTCATTCATGTACGTGAGTATCGATTTTGTTGCCTTTACGGGCATCGTTAACTTGACTGTTTTACAATTTTTTATGGATATATATTTTTATCATTATCCACAAAAAATAAAGGCTAGCAGCTAGCTAGGGTTTTAGGCTTTCGAAAGAAAGGCCAGAATTAAAGGGAGTAGGGTACAATAAAAGCCAATGGTAATTGTAAAATAAGATGCCTTGGGATCATAGAGAAGAATATTAAAAATGTTTAAGTGAATTTTGAATGAAGCATGTTATGAGGAATCCGATGGCAAGCATGAACAAGATGGAACAAGAATGACACACCCTTTGATGGGGGTCTGGGGGCAATATTCGACTACAAGGAAACGACATCCCAAGTTTCAAAAATGTCTGATTTAATTAGTTAGCTTAGGCATAGATCTTAGTGAAATTCGTATATAATGCTCGTGATAATGATAGTCATTGTTGTTAAGTCTTGTTAATTAATCATGATAATCCAAAATCATCTGTCACTATCATGCATTTTAGAAACTTTCTCTAGGGGGGCAATTAACAACTCTTGTCGTAGATGATGGCAGAGTTAAGTGATTTCTTAAGCGGTCGGTATCACATGTCAGGCCTGGATCCAAATCCGTTGTATGAGAACAAGCAGTTTATTCGGGAACACGCCGTTTGGTTGAAAAGTGAAGTAATTCAAGTTATGTAAGAATAAACTTAGAAGAGCTGTGAGGGAGAGAAAATACATGTATATAATTTTAACTCGTTAATAAATGGGTATTATATATGTACATAATCGAGGAATCTAATATAATACTAACACAGATACCTATCATTTCATGGAGAATACCGGTACACATTCTGTTACAATATTTATAATTATGATATCAGCTATGTCATCCTCTTGAACGGGATAAAAGAAGATCATATATGTCCCTTTTAGAAAATTCACGGTTAATATAGTTTCTTACTGAGATATGAACTAGCGACCTTCTAGAATAAGAATTAGTAAGTTTATACTTGATCGAGCACCTCCAGATTAGATCATGACACATCGTTTTGCTAGGTCAGGTACAAAGCAAGATGACATTATTGATTCATTTTTACAGCTCAATCTTTTAAACAACTAATAATTCAACATAAGATCAAATTAAGCTCTTCTGGTTATACAAAAGTTCTAGATCCCATCCTCGGCACTTGCATCTCCCCTTTATACCATAGTAATGCAATATGCACTCTTTTATTTATGGACTTAACGGTAATACACCTTCGTTTATTTCTCATTGATTTGTCAAACCATGACTCCCAAATCATAAGACCATAGTTTTAACATTGTATACCAAAGCTCACCCAAGTTAACTGCCCACCTACCATCCCCAAAAAATATGAATATACATTCTATTACAATAATGTAGTATAACTTAGGGGGAATATGAGTGGGGGAAAGACGACAAGGAGGAGGGTTTTGTTTCTTAGCATGAGATAACAGGGCAGACAAGAGAATGAAGATTAAAAACACACTGATGGGAAGAATAAAAAGGGTATGCATTTAGGAAAAGACAGGAGCCTCCGACAAAGATTTAGCAGTACGGACCAGACATCCCCATTTCTAGCCGCCCTTAATTCTCACTCAACCCCAGAAAATAATTCCATCTTTTTGTTCACCCCTTTCTAGATTTAAGGGTTTGTTTGTTTGTTTGCTAGCTTTGATTAAATGTATCGGGGTCCTAAGGAATGTGAGTATACAATATTCCACAGAGAATCTTTCACATTCTTTGTAAATGGCAGGTTTGCTGATGAGATTACAGTATGAACCTTGCCGGAACAATGTTGTTGCGGAGGAAAGAGGGCTCGTTTTGACATTCTACATGGTTGGAGTATCTTAGGATTAAGGATTTTTTTCACAAATGGTGGCCGTATAAGTAAAAATCATAAGCAAACAAGACGCATTGGTAATTGCAATCATTCCCCTTGGCAGTCTTAAGGTTTAAGGGGCTTCCAAACCCTAGATTTTGACCCCTTTGATAACTGTGTACTGTCGGCTCATTCTGCACCCTTTCATGGGTTAAACTCACACATGTCCCCAAGTTGAACCAGTTTCTAACAGTTACCGGGCAGCTTAGAAGTGAAGTTTAGACGCCGTATTCAACCACAAGTATTTTCAAAATAACTGTGACGTGATATAATGATAAATAAAATTTAATGAGACATAAAAATTTTCATTCAATAAGATTACATGCCATATTCGTCACTGTTAAACTGGAGTTTTTTTTTTCTGTAATTTTCTGCAAATTTGCGTTTATCATGGAGGTTTTATAGTCTTGTAATAATAGGTATTATGCACTGCCATTTTCTGTTTATAAAGATGCTAGAGAGAGGAAGGAGAATCATAACAAAAATTACATAAGATTTTGTGTTATAATAGATCCTCGATCGTAAAATTGTAAACTAGTCATATTTCGAGGATGTATGTATCGATGAGTTTTACGTCATGCATTTCTTTTCTCTTTCGTTATTTCTTTGATTGCTTGTAAGTTGTCTGTTGCTGCCATTTTCACAATCCTACTAATATCGGCAAAACTTTGAATAGTTAGGCACACGTCCCATCTATATCGTGCTACTTAACGACACATTATAGCTTTGTGTTTACCAAAATTAATCATGACGTACGTTCATTTTTACACAAATATATGTCAATAGGACTTCGATGACTACATTAAGGTCCTAAGAATTGCAATTTACGAGTAAATTCGTTCTCACATTTTCCCAAGTTGAACCAACAATCTGAAAGTTACCAGGCAGCTTACAAGTCACGTTTACGGTCTTACCAACGGCACATATAAGGCCAGGCAAGAGAATTTTACCGTCTGAACTTTGCCTAGCTTAATGAGGAAATTATATCATCTTTTTGAAGTACTTTTCATACTCTAGCCATTTAACAAAGTCTTGGCTAGCAATATCTCATTTGGACTGATAATCTGGGTTCAAAACTGCAATCGTTTATGCAAATGTGACTTTAATGCAACCTACAGTTGTGCCCTTTTTGAAACTTTTTGAAAAATGGGCAATGCTTCCCCTCTAGTTTTAAGGCTGGTTTCTGACGAGACTTCTAGGTTTATACCTTTTCCATGATGATACTTTTTCTTATCGTTAATTAGAGGAAGACCCAACATTCGATTGATCAAACGGTTATAGTTAGTATCTTGATTTGAGTAAGGGCACGCTTTTCTTTTTTACAGTTAACCATTCAGAATTCTTTAGCGTTCAAACCGGTTATTCTTTTACTGCTCTCGGATATTCAAGGAGGCTTGGTTATGTGTCACTCCTTGTCTGGAGTTACGCCATGGGGAGTGCGCAACATATTATTTTTCTTTTTACTGTACTCTATCTTGTATTACTAACTTACTAATTTTATAATAATTAGTAAGGCTTTTACCAAGAAGAATAAATAGATAAAAGATCAACAAAAATCTCCATTCCCAAAACATATTTCCCATTATGATCATCAAAACAGGTGAAGTATAAGCTTTACACATAAAATGGTAAGAGACCTGCAGGTGACAAGCTAAAAAACTTTTCTTGTGAATTTCAGCTCGAGTACTCAATGTTTAAACTTTGGTCGGTTTAACTTTGGTTACACTTTAGATTTGTACCTCAATGAACTTGAAGATTCTCACTAAAATAGAAAAAGATAAAATAGAAAGTTTTCTGTTTGTTTTGTCTCAATCACAAGAACTTTGTTAAGACTTTTCTGCAAATGTGAAACTTGGACTGAAACCAAAGGATTTCATGGTTTTAAGAGCCACACAAAGAAACCCAATGGGATCATGAAGATTAAGGATGACATTAGCACCAGATTTGCCTTGACCATACCTTTTGTTTTGTTTTGCCCTCACATGTTACTTTCCACTCCATCCATTTACTGGAGACAAATTTCTTGATTCTTAAGTATTGATAAACAAATTAATTCATTTTACCCAAGAAATGTTATACTACTATTGCTGATAAATGCTATTGGAATTTAGATGCTAGTGTAATTCATGAAGGGTTATATATAGTTTTACCTCCTGCAAGTAACTTATCTTTTGCAATAATTACATTGCTGAATTATTTCGCGTGCAAACTCATGCGTAATGAAATGACAGATCCATTGAATATAATGAAATGAAATCCTAAGCGAGGGTCGAATCCGTAACCTTTGTGTTTACGACTCATCTAACTCTCTTCGTCGATTCACAGCCACAAATCGTAATCGATGAATTATGTGCCACTTGGCCTTGAGTTGATAGAGATATGGTGCCCTTACAGCTGACGTATACTAGTTGGGTGATCAAGAAAAATAAAATTGCTTTAGCTTTGTTTACATAATGAGAATTGCTACCACCTTTTATGCCCCACTTTGATGTTTATAAAGCAAAAGCAGGAGAAAAGCAAAGAGAGAAAAGAAAAACAAAAAAGAAAGGAAAGCTAGCTACTAAAGAAAGCAGAGAAAAGGAGAGGAAACAAGACAAAAGGTTCTCAAAACCCCATGATTCAAATTCCCTCTCTCTCCTTTTCCTTTCTCTCCCAAAGCAGGACTTTGTGAGCTTCCTCTACTTAATCAAGTGTTAGGAAGACCCATCAACGTTTCTACAAAGACCTGATTGGGAGGGGAGGGGAGGTGAGCTGAGCTGAGCTATCTTCAAGAGAAAAAGAAGGTGATAGAAGGCAAAGGAGTTGCTTTTTTTTTGTTTTTGCTTTTGTTGGTTGAGGAGTTTTCTGGGCAATGAATAGAGGCCATGTACTGCAAAGCTCACCGGTGCAACAGATGATGGCTGCCGGCAGCCCTAACTGGTGGGGTAATATCAACAACATGAGGTCGCAGCCACCTCCGCAACCCTACCCTTTCTTGGCTCCTCCACCTCCTTCTCCCAATATTGTTAATAATCTCTTCCCTCATCAGTATGATCACTCTCTGTCATCATCCTCATCATCCTCATGGCATGATCATAACCAGGAGCAGCAGCTTCCAGATTCATGGAGCCAACTTCTCTTGTAAAACTCTCTCCTCTCTCTCTCTCTCTCTCTCTCTGCTAACTCTTTTCAGTTCTGCTAAAACTTTATTGAAACTAGTATAGATCTTGAGAAACATAACCTTAGAGTATCTATTTTACATGTGCTTTGATCTACAAATTAACTATCATTTGATCTCTCTTACCCTCTATCTTTGTGTAAACATATACTCTCTCTCTCTCTCTCTCTCGTTTTGTTAATGAGATGATAAAACTTATAAGTCCAGATTGTGGTATGGATGTACAGGGGTGGATTGGTGGGGGAAGAAGATAAGACTGGACTGTGCCACATGCAAGCTAAGAAGCTGGAGAATTGGGAAGAACAGCTATTACACCAGGCTCCAAATGGTTCTATTGCAGATTTGAAGCAAGAAAACTCAACAAGCAGCTACGGTTATAGTGGTCGTTTGAATGTAGAGCAAATCCAGAGAGCAAAGCCTACTTGGTCTCAGATGATTCCAGTTTCATCTCCAACGTCTTGTGTCACTAGTTTAAGCAGCAACATGCTGGATTTTTCCAACAATCTTAAGGCAGATGGAAGGCATCCGCCGCCCGATCGTTCATCCGAGGTATGGAGAAAGCATCGATAAGAACTAGTACTATGTGTGCTGACACTACGTAGATAGAAACTAATTAATTCTGGAGTTTGTTTATCACGTCCTCAGTGCTGCTTGTACACACAAATTCGTCCATCACGATGGATCGGATGTTACTTTCAGCAATAAGTATCTACGTCTCGAAGATTATTGCTTCTTCCAAGATTATCCAACTGTTTTCTAGTTATCAGAATGGGTTTTTCAATGGG
This sequence comes from Escallonia herrerae, assembly GCA_033070095.1. NCBI lineage: Eukaryota > Viridiplantae > Streptophyta > Magnoliopsida > Escalloniales > Escalloniaceae > Escallonia > Escallonia herrerae. Next base: position 1,077,670 of record JAVXUP010000030.1, on the reverse strand, counting down.
TTTTTCACAAGGAATTTACAGTGGTGTTACACTTGATACTATCACGAATATGAACCGTTCATCTTGTCATTTACATCAGGATTCTGATCTTCTCCTGTGTTGATATTGTATGCAGTGCAACAGTACTGCCACTGGTGGGACACCTAAGAAAGCTAGAGTTCAACCTTCATCACCCCAACCTATCTTCAAGGTAATCTACAAAAAGACCAACAAATTTCCCTCTTTGCGTCTCTCTCTCTCTCTCTCTCTCTCTCTCTTTCACAAAGTTTTTTGGATGATAACTGTTGTCTTTCTTGAATGTCCATTTCTTCAAGGATGATGATTCCTTAGCTATCTCACATAACATAACATCCACACAAGGACCAAAACTATCACTTCAGTTAGATGAAAAGGAGAAAACAATTTGTTGCAAAGCAAGTTGCCATGCATCTGATTCTTGCCCTCTATTTGTATTTGTGATGTCAAAATTTTACAGGTGAGGAAGGAGAAATTAGGTGAAAGAATAACAGCTCTTCACCAACTAGTATCGCCTTTTGGAAAGGTAAAGCCATAAACGATGCCTCTAATCACGATATGGCCTATATTAGCACACAAATATGGATTAACACAGAATTATTATTTTTCATGCCTTTTAGCATCTAGGGTTTTCTCTTTAAGCATCTAAAGAGTCAAGTAACATCAGTTTTTGAGGGTGGGGTGTGACTTTTCTCACCCGAAAGGTGCAAGTAATTACAAGATGGCCATATGTAGCACATAATTATGGAATCTCATGAAAGAAAAGTTATTTTCTTCTTTATCCTTTTCAGCATCTAGGGTTTTATCTTTAAGCATCTAAAGAAATCAAGAAACACAATTTGAGGGTGGTTTTGTGACATCTAACCCCCCACCCCCCTCCCCGGCGGACCCTGCTCTCTTTTTGCAGACTGACACAGCTTCTGTCTTGTTAGAAGCTATCGGTTACATTAGATTCCTTCAGAGTCAGATTGAGGTGATGTTACTTCCTCTTCTTTTATTCTTACAAACTACCATGAAATCGTGATGGCTTATACGTGAATATAGTAGTGAGAATCGCACTTCTCTGAGTTCCTTTAGTTCTTGAAGTTCTAAAAATATCAATGTTCCTTTTCTCTTTTTTCCCCCTTGAATGCAGGCCCTTAGCTTGCCGTACTTGGGCAGTGGATCAGGAAACATGAGGCAGCAACAGTCTGTAAGAAACCCTCTCATAGTCTCACTTCCCAAAGCACCAACACACGCACTCCTGAAGAACACCCCCCCCCCCCCCCCCCCCCCCGAAAAAAAATCCCATTGCCATCCTATCCCAACGGACTAATAAGCGACCTCTTTATTGGTCGTAAAAAATGGAGAAATATTTGGTTGTCATCTTTCACCTCTTCTAATAATTGGATTTCCAAATTTAGTTACAGCTTCATATTCATGAAGCTATTTGGATTTACATTTCACCAAATTCGCTGGTCTCTTTCCCTAGCACTAACTATACGTAAAACTCCTTGAATTTTTTTTTGAACGGCTAAGTTTTACCCTTTTCTCTGGATCTTGAATGCATTCACCACGGCGAATTTATTATTTCCTATCCACATGTTTTCCCTGTAAGAAATAGTACCTTTTTGGAAAGAAATGCTGACCCAAACAAACAACTTTGTTCATGACGAATTTAGAAACTGACTTACGAAAAACAGTTTAAATATTTTCTAGACACAAAAAGTAGAAGTGCCATGAAGGGTATCGAAAACTAGCCAATTTCCCTGTCTCATACACACCCGCATTCACAGAAATGAGCATGTGTAAGTCTAAAGAGGGTTAATTATGGGTTAATGATCATAATAATGTTCTTTATTCCTTTTAGGTTCAAGGGGAGAGGAATTGTTTATTTCCTGAAGACCCTGGTCAGGTATGCTTTATTGGATCCATTACCTTGTCAAATTGTTTACTAGTTTCAGTTTTTACGGTATCTTTTCTGCAAAGTATGTTTAGAAATCAGAAGCACAAGCTTACCAGCTTTATAGATATCGATTTTAGTTAAGTTCATCAAAAGAACAATTACCAGCTTTACAGACTAAGAATATTTTGTCATAGAAGGTAATGGCATATTCTAATCAAATTGCTAATCCTTTCTCTAATTTTCATAGCTTTTAAATGACAATTGCATGAAGAGGAAAGGAGCTCCTTCTGAGCAGGTATCTCTCGCATAATATAATTTCAGTCTTTTGCATCTCATTTCAAAATAGTAATCTTTGATAACATTGTGTTTCATAAAACGTCAGGATATCATCTTTTTATAGAAAATGTATAATGACATCTTGAGAAACGACGGTAAAAAATTTATGGGTAGGTAGGTGTGTTAGTAGCATTTTAGCAACATCAATTCTTTCGTGGATTTAATAGCATTAACGAAAACAATTCTCGTGCTCAGATTTTTCTATTTGACTTCTTTTCTCTCTATCGTGAATTGTTATATTTTGAATGTTACTAGGATTCTCATGAAGAACCAAGGAATGACCTGAGGAGTAGAGGGCTGTGCCTAGTTCCTCTATCATGTACACTGCAAGTTGGGACTGACAATGGAGCGGATTATTGGGCTCCGGCTCTCGGAGGCGGCGGTTTCCGATGAATCCCGAGAACTTGGGAAAGAAACATGGCATGCTGAAAAGACTTCAAGGAATGATATAACATCATGAGCAGTCACTCTGCTAGAAAAAAATTCCCAAGGCTGATTGCTCATGATGCTATGCATATTCTTGGGTTGGGTTGGTACTTATGTGTGCCCTAAACTATCTCTAATTTAAGATAATCATTATTAAGCTTTTCTTAATTTTCAATCTTTTTTCTCCTTTGTTTTAAAACTATTTTTCCCTGTCGGCTGGCACGAACAATGTATTTTCATGTATATGCCGTTTTAGTATGATTTAATCATTTCCAAGTGCTGCTTCTACAGCAATTTTCTCTAATTTTCTTGTGGAACCTATCAAATGGGAGCATTACCAATGGTATCTAATCTTGTGGATAACTGGTTTACATTACAAATGGGAGCACTCGAGTAAAAATGCTGATGGTTGGATATTTCGGTGAAGTGATTGAAATAATATGGATGGAGAAGAAGATTTAATTGTAGTGCAATGTAGCGGTTATTTATTGAATGTGAAGACTTCAAGAGGGGTCTTGATTAACTTATTCTACTTTTGAAGTTAGAATATTATGAACAGGTACAGTTGGATGTTTTGACTTCAGGTATAGATGTTCCATCCAAACACGAACAAGAAAATTGTTACTAACGAAACAACGTTAAAACAAGGAAAAGGTACAGGGTACTCAAGTAATTAGATGACGTGCATCTATGAGCATGGTCTGTAATAGTTAAAAGACTACTATCATCTTCTATTATGCTAAGTCACCGCATCTATCTATACCGATAAAAAGAGAGTGACAAAGCATATACCAAAGTGAAAATATCATTTCTCATGTCATGGTTGTAGGAAAAAGCATCTCACTCCCATATGGAATCTCAAAAAAGTAGCTAGATGCAATAATCACAAAGCTGGAACATACGAGAAGACTTAGCACTCGCATCGAGTACTAAAGTTACACCAGACAGTGTGAACCAGAGACATGTATTATATATATATACTACCTATAAAAGTACGAATGTCGTAAATCTTTTCTGGACGATTATGTTCTCTGTTAATTATATCAATAAAACTTTTATCCTTCATTTATGACTCCCTATTAAATTTGGTTGAAATTAAATGAGTATTGGATAATGAATCTAATTATAAACATTGAGAAATGAAAAGTCAGATGAGAAAAAAAAATAAAACAAAAAAATTCTTTTATTACTCCTTTTTCATTTGGTTGAAATGAAATAAATATTGGATTATGCAGCTGTGATTATTTTTTCTTATATTTTTAGGTTAGTAAACAATTAACCAATTGACAAACCGAAAAAAAAAAACAAAAAAATTGAACTATGTGAAATATCAGTTAAGAAATAAAATGCTGTTGGAAAAACGAAAATAAAAAAAGGGTTAAATATGCATCAAAAAATGAGAAAAAATAAGGCTTAAATATGATGCAAATTTGAACTGAAAATTTATTCAATTATGCACATGGTCAAAAATTACAAATCTGAAGTGTATTATATAAACCAATTTAACTGATTACAAAAAATAAAGACATAGACTCATGCTTTTAATTTCTCTATTTACTTTTCTTTTCAATAGCACCATCAAATATTTTTTCAATCCAGAAGCCTACAAAGAAGATTTTCAAATATTGAATGGATTACAATTACGAATATCAAATATATATTTATTTTAAAATACGTCACAAAATAAATATGAATTATATTGAATTATATTATTTTTTATCCAAAAAAATAATGATATCAATTCAAAAATTACTTCTGACCACGTCTCCGTGCAACGCACGTACTCAATACTAGTATATATATATATATATATATATATATATATATATATATATATATATATATATATATATATATATATTGGAATCTGATCAGAACATGGGAAAGAAAAGACTTTCTCTCAACCCGATAAAGATGTAACCACTTTAGACTTTTTGTAAAGTGTTTTGTAATGTAGCTTAGTGGGGAGGATCAGGATCCCCTGCTGTAACCATGGTTTTCAGCAGGGTGTTGTCCCCATTGTTATGAGAGGGGGAAGAGAGAGAGAGGGTAGAGAGAGAGGGGGATGCAAACCATGGTTACCCTCTCTCTCATTCCCCCTCTCACAACAATGGGGACAGCACCCCTGCTGTAACCCTTGGTTACAGCAGGGGATCCTGATCCTGGGAGCATCTTTCGTAAATAGCTGACACCTGTATAGCACTTAGGATTGTATAAACTCTTTTCCCTGCCTATTTAAGAACGACAAAACTCCAATTGTAAGTAGAAGCCGAAAAATTTGAAGGAAATAAAAACTCTCTCACGTTTCCCTCAAAATTTCTCTCAGCTCTCTTTTTGTTTATGATCTACACTTAAGAAATTTCAAAGGCGATCTTACGCAACTCTTCAAAGCCAAGTAAGCTCTTTTCTCTTTAACTCATAGTTTAGTTATTCTGGGGTGAAAATGCTCAGTGGTGAAAAGTCTTCTATGAATTGAAAAGAAAATATCTCAAAACTTAACATGCCAAAGAGCAGTTAATATAGGCTAAACTTAGAGATCATATGGCATTTACTTGTCAAAACGAGAGACTCTGCCCATTTTGTTTTTAAAATGATTATGCTTCTTTCAGACTAAAACTTGATTTTATTTTTCAATCAACTATAAGAAGACGTTTTTCAAGAAAAAACCCTAGATATAATGGAAGACTTAAAAGATGTTTGACTGTTTTAAAGAATTTATAAACATGTCTATTTGATCAGTAGTTTCATTAGGAAAAGAGTCATCTTCCTCATCACTACAAAGACGTAACTAGTCCTGTACTACAGGTTACAGGTAGGTTAGTTGCCGAGTGATGGCGTTGAAAACCCGCAGACTAACGCATGCCCTAAGTTTTTCAAAGAAGAAAATTTTTGATAATTCAACTCGGCATCCTGCGATTTAGGTCCAGTCTAGGTCTACCCAGCATCCGGAAATTTTGAAAATTAAATTTGAAAACTAGACTCTCTCTTGTTTAAGTTCTTGCCATCTTTTCTCTAAGTTGGTCCTCTATTCCGCTGATTTTCTCTGCTATGTTACTGTTTTTCTAAAAATGGTGCCTGGTCCAACCGGGGACCCATATTCTGGCTAACTCAGTGGGATAAAGGCTGGAAACCAGACGTCAAGACGGCTTGACACCAGTTTATTTGTAAAATGATTTATTAAATTATAACTTATTCTATATTATAAATGTCTTCGTTTTCATTAGTGACGTTTTCTATGTGAAGACATTCATCTGAATATTCTACGGTCATACCAAAGACTATGAAACAAACCTAGATTACACACAAATCTTAAAAGACAGTAATAGGTATATAACGCCTGTAGAAGGACTATCAAGAAGTACTTCAGGCACCCCATCCACTATGTGTAAGAAGAGGAATTAGTATGCAACAATTACAAGAATTTATACAACTTGTTGAACAAGAGGATAGTCTTGATATCTTCAATCAACCTAAAGAAGACGTTTTTCAAGAAAAAACCCTAGATATAATGGAAGACTCAAAAGACTTAAGTATATATATATATATATATATATATATATATATATATATATATATATATATATATATATATATATATATATATATATATATATATATATAGCTGATCCGTTGATAGAGTTAGCAAAATAGGAGAAGTTGCCAACGCGATCTGGCTGTCCACCCGCAATATGTGGACCGCTCAGATCTTTTTTTTACATTGTCCATCCGCCACATAATTTAGTGGATAATTTTTTGACAAAAATACCCTCGAGCTTAAAGGGGCGCATGATACTGCAATGCCCATCCGCTACATATATAATGTAGCGGATGACTGGGCTCTCTTCTTACTCTCTCTCTCTCTCTCTCTCTCTCTCTCATCATTATTCTAACATGTTTCTCTTTCTCTTTTTTTTTCTCTCACCACTTTTTTAAGACCTTTGATTTATTTTCTACCTCTTGGTTTTCTTGATTGAGGTTGTTGTTTACATGTTAATTTCTATCTGGGTTTTTCTTTTTCTGACTGATTTTCACGAAACCCATTTGAATCTGATCTTTTTGTTGATACCCTCTTTCTGTGAGTTGAATTTTCTTCGAATTCAAGTTGAAAGCCCCTGCCTTTGGTTCTTTCTTCTCGTCAAGAAGGGTTTTTTGCCCTTTGGGTTTTTGTTTTATTTGTTTATGTAGCGGTAGTTAGATTCCAGGAGACTTCAAATAGTTATGGTGTGCTTTGATTAGCTTGTCATGGGTTTGAGAAATTTGGGTTGTCATGGATTTTATCTTTTCGTTTTTGATATAGGGTGATAGAAATGGAGGAGGTTGAAGAAGCTAATAAAGCAACAGCAGATAATTGTCATATGGTTGTCAGTCTGCTTGAAACTAGAGATCCAAGATTGCAAAAATCCTTTCAGCTTCTTTTGACTAATGGTCATAAAAACCCAATTCAAAAAACTGGTTCAAATGTTATAAGTACTCTTGACTCTGGGATTTCCATTGATGGAAACAAGTTCAAGTGGTAAAACCCCCCTTCAATTTGTCCAACAAACACCGCCAGCAAATTTTCACTTCCTTCAACAACAACAACAGAAGTATCAACTTCAGCAGTAGCAGCAGCTGAAACAACGAGCGGAGATGATGTTGGTTCTATTTCCAGAAACTATGACTGTATTCACCTTGAGAAAGACCCTAGAACAAAATGGAATCTGTTGCCAGCAAATTTCATGAATGGTTCCAGGTGGATGTGCTAGTTTTGGAGTCTTTTTCACCGATGACAATCTGTTGCCAGCAAACTTCATCAAGATTTGTTGTAAGAAGAGAGAGAAAGAGAGAGAGTCAGGATGAGAGAAGGGAGAGAGAAAGAGAAGACTAGTCCGCTAGTAGACACATTGATGACAAAGAGAAAAAAGTCATACCACATTAATGAGAGAAGGAATAGAGAAAAGCGAAGCCAGCTGCCTTATTGTCCGCTACATAATGTAGCGTGTCCGCTAAATTATGTGACGGATGGACTTAAAAAAACGTTAAAAAAAAAAAATCTGGGCTGTCCACAGATTGCGCGTGGACGGCTAGATCGCGTCAGCAACTTCTTCTATTTTGCTAACGCTATCAACGAATCAGCTCCTATATATATATAAAAGAAAACTTACTGGCTTTTAATTGGAGAAGTTAAAAAGTGCTATTAAAAATCGTCGTTAAAAATGTCTGCAGAATGACAATGTAATGTCTCAGCGACAGTCTATGCTCACTAAATGGAGGAGTTGTAGGCCGGCTATTATTACCAACTTGATTGCAGTTAGAATCTTTCCATTTTATGTGAATTTTTTTTTTTGGTCGGAAGCAAAAGGAGCTCTAGCATCGGAATATACAGCAAATCAAGTAGCTCAACACTCTCTCCAATTTCATCACCCAAAAAAAAAAAGTTTTCCCCAATGAGGCCTAATCGGGTACTGTTATTTGGATCCGGGCTCCTAAATGCTGTACTGGGCCCAAACCCTTTGGTGCTGTGGGCCCAATGAATACTGAAATCTCGAGGTAAATTTTCTTCATATTTCTGGAGAGACTGACCCAATTGATACAGTGACCTAATTGAAGCATAGATGGATCACAACTTAAGCCCAAGCCCAGTTCATTGAAATCATGCATTCTTCGATTTATTTACTCATAAACTTTTGTTCGTCAAAAAGTTCTTCGATTGCAAGAGTAACAACTTCTCGATACGTTTCGAAAATTACGGACTGTATCGATAATATCTTACTGAATGAGTGGTTGAGCTTCTTGCACTTGCTTAAATCTTATTTTTTTTCTTCTAATTTTCTCAACTGCACAAAGTCGGGACCTTAATGTGAAAACGAGGTCCTTCGCAGTTTGCCCGTTTTTTCTTAAGTCACGTATTTTATTGTTGCTTTTATTTCTTTTATTAGTTAATAAACTCATACGAAGGAACACTATATTTGTTTGATTCTACAAAACATATACTGCATACCAAAAATGTAAATTAAACACATGTACAAATGTTCTCTCTTGTAACCAACAAGGCTCGATCTGGAGCACAGACAATGTCTCTGCGAACACAAATTATAGTCTTACTTAGCGAGTAAGATAGTATTGCAAATTAAATGGTGGACTCTGTAGGAGAGGAAGTGAAAAAAAATAACAGAGGTGGTGAGAGAAAATCACGAAAAAAAGATATATAGGTAGCTACAAATAGATGGAGAAAGACGTGAATAGTGAAGTTAGAAAGTAGGATAACAATAGGAGGTAGGTTTAACTTTGAAATTGTTGCTAAATTTTTTTTATTTTTTTGGAGAGTGATAGAATAATTTCAAAAGGTAGAATGAAGTGTATAATTGAAAATTCAAAAAAGGTTTTGCTCTCTTTTAATAATAGTATAATGACCGGAACACAAAAATTTTCAAGTATAGCCAATTTAATACAAAGTACTACAGAACGAAGTTGGCACCCCAATTTTTTTCGGTATTAAAAAATTTTAACATACTAAAAACTACTTATTAGAGGGTCGTTGACTGTGTTTTAAATAAACATACCTCACTGTTTATTTTTTAAGGTCTGTGTGGTTACTCGCTTAAATTTACCCAATCCCTACTATCTCCCATGAGTTAATGGTTTTTCAAAATTCATCTCACACTCTGTGCACTATAGCAGTGATTGGGTAATGTCCTAGCAATGTGAAATTTCAAAGGTACATTGGAACATTTAAATATTGAAGCTAGTTAAGATTTGCAACAAATTTTAGAATATCTCGCTCGTTTGGTAATTTATGGTTCCTGATCTTCTTTGAACCTAGAGAACAAATTTGAAAAAAGTGATTTTGTTCCTTCCACGAAACGAGATTCAAGACTTGTTTGGAACATCTAGAACGTTCTGTTTTCGTTCACTTTTCCCTTTTTCTCTTCCACCTATTTAGTGAGCCCATTTTACTAGATAAGGATAAGGATCACGTGCTGTACATGACGTAATAGCTTTACTCTTTTATCAGATAAGAATTATCTGCAGTACTTGATGTGACAGAGTGTAGCGACAAACGGTTATCACCGGAAATGTTTTATCTAATTTGTTCAAATTATAGGGACATTATTTTATCGATAAAATGCATCAAGCAACATTTTTCAGCTGATGTACAATTAGCAAGAAGATCCTAAGTCCTTTTCACGTGTCAAACCATCTACACCACTTCAATCACGTAGGATAATAACTATTACCGATCACCAATTGTCACTTCAATGTTAAAATCTACTCATTCAGAACCGGCTAGAAATCTCGATAGCTGCAAACAACTCTTATTATCTTTTAGGCAATCATCAGAAAGTTAATTTTCGGCAGATGTTAAAGACCTTGTACATAAGAAAATCCCCAAAATCCATTAATTACTCCAATATCAGATGCCAAAACACTTGTACGTGGTAAATTCAAAATCAGATTCGCTTAACCTTGTCTTACGAACTCGCAAGAAACAAGAGAAAGAGAGACACGTGTTTCTACAACTTGATGAGCTCTATGTATATACCTCCTAAGATTCCATAGCGCATAACATCAATTCAAGGACAAAAATTAACTTTTTTTTGATTAATTATACTTATGTCCCTGAAATTAAAATATAATTACAATCAAGAACATTAAGTTTCAAAATGTATCCGTTAAAAAATTATACTTCTTGATGATGTCATCCGTTATGTATTTTTAAAATACCAATACTACCCTTTGTACCGATTTAAACCCTATTTTCTTTTTGTCTACAGAAAGCCCTAATTTTTTCAAACTCTCTTTCTTCAACTCCCCCGTCGTCGCCCCTCACCCTCCCCTCAAACAACCAGGAGCTGTAACCCATGTAATGTAAGGTTCCGCCGGTCAGTTTCCTCCACCACAGCCATAAAACTGTCAATCACCAAAGCCACCATGTGTTTCACTCAATAAACCCACAGACACCATTTCCCGATGTTCTCATCCCAATGCATCATCGAATCAGCTACAGTTTGGCTTTCGATTTCTTCGTCCGTCGGTAAGCTCAGTTTCGATCTCCAGTCATGAGTATGTGGTTAAGGTGGTGACGATGGTGATTTTTGCCTTGTGATAGCGACAGTGATGGGGTAAGTAGTGGGAGTAGGCGAGATGGCCTGTAAACGGAGATTAAAAGACGTCGCTTTAGTTGAAAACGGATCTGTGATATGTGTTTGGGTAAATTACACACGACACCCCTGAGGTTTGTCCTAACTACACACAGACCCCCTATCTTTGTAAATTACACTAAACTACACTTTTTTATTTTTCCGTTCAAAGAATTAACAGAAGTAAGAAAATGACGGTAATACCCCTGATAAACAAGTTAATATACCCCCCTCTCTCTCTCTCTCTCTCTCTCACGAAGCCAAGGCAAGCAGCGTCGCTAGCGCGCCCCCGCCCCATCACGGTCACCGCCACGATAACTCCTCCTAGAAAAAATCGGTGCCATACCAATTGGAATCGGTGCCATACCGATTGAAGATGGACTTGGTGTTGACGGTGTTTGTGTCAGATCCGTCAGGGCACAGGCTGATGCCGCCTCCATCACCGCCGAGCAGACCTGCTCCCTCTTCGAGCAGAAGCACGTCTCCCTCTCCTCCGAGTTCGCCGCCCTCCAATCACAGCACTCGCGGCTTGCCTCCTTCCTCGAATAGCGCCTCACCGAGCTTGCCCAGCTTTAGGCCGACAAGCACCAGGCCATCTCCAATCGGTAATCCATAAAGACGGTGTTTGTGTCAGATCCACTTCAGATCCTCGCCGTCCAGTTCAGATCTGGTTGATCGCCGTCAACCGTGTGGCTTCGGTGGCAATGCACAACTACAAGGAGAAATTTTTGAAGCACGACAAGGAGCGATTCGAAGGCTATCTAGAGTAAGTAGAGGCCAGGATGGCAAAAATTACAGCCAGTGCTCGTCTTCCTCATGAGCTCAAAGCGTCGCTCAATGACGCTAATGACAGGCAAGTTGCGGAGCTTCAGTGAAAGAGGATGGTGGATGATCTTGGCAAGAAGGGGAAACTAAAAAATTGTCTGCAATTTGTGATGTCTTGGATAAAATGGCAGGCGCTCCATTGGAAGTGTCTGTTGCAGTTGGGTTGTTAATCTCAGAATTGAGCGAGGAGCCATGGAAGGGGAAGCTGATTACCTTCAGTGAAAAGCCGCGGCTTATTTCGGTTGAAGAGTACAAGAATCTAGTTGTGCTTGATTGAACAACTGAGGAACCTTCTGAGAGAGGGGAAGAAATACCCAGATCTGGGCACAGATCTGTGAACGCCATGTTTTCTTAGCGTGCTTTGGCCAGAATCTAGAGTCACCGGTGCTCTTGGATTGAGCAGAATTTGGACTGAAGAAAGAAAGGGAAAGATCTAAGGGTACTTTTGGTATATCATAATAAATTTGTGTTGCCCTAAATTTTTTTGACGGTTCCCTAACGGAAGTGAGTTTTGTGTAATACAATGACAAACCTCAGGGAGCGGGGTGTAATTTACAAAGATAGGGGGTCCGTGTGTAGTTAAGGCAAACCTCAGGGGTGCCGTGTGTAATTTATCCTATGTGTTTTGTGGTGGAGATAGTGAGGTTACGGTGGTTCACTTGATGTTGATGATGATGTGGGCAGTGTGGTGGTGGGTTGTAGATAGATGGTGCAGTCAGGTAAATTTGTTGCCGGTGGGTTCTAGTCTTCTAGATCGGCAGAGACCAGGATCGAGTCCGTCGCTGCCATCCTCCTTCACTAGCTCACCTTCTTCCTCCGCGTCGCCCAGCGCCGCCTGCGCCCTTGACATCTGGTCCTCTTTCAAGTTCTTAACCTACCACGCTTTTGATACTCAGAGAGAGATCAGAGACTAGCATGGAGAAGATGCTGCAGTTTCTGAAAGGGTGATGCATGAGATCAGTGGCATAAACATGGAGGGTCCATACTTGGGTCCTGCAGTGCCAAACAGTTTACCCTCTTCCCCAATCTCCAAGCTTAGGGTCTTGTGGTGAAAGAGAGTCTTCCCTTCTTGGATCTTTCAGGTAATAGAGATGGAAATTGTGTCTTTATGATTTTCCCATCATGTGAGATAGTCCATACTCTCTTTGCTTAATCTATTGTTGCTAATGCACTTTTTAATTACAAATAAAATGAACATAATATAATAAGATGTGAAAATAGAACTTTCCAATGTCTAGGTTTGCATGTGTGCGCGCACACGTGCTTTAATTTCTTTTTTCTCAAGCAGCACTTTCTTTTTGTCAAGCAGCGCTTACACAAAGCAACACTATAATTGGCTGATTCTATAAAACATATATTCTAGAGAATATAATGTATACATAAGTATAAATGTTCTCTAGTATAACTAAATAGGCTCTGCGGCACAAACAATGCTTGTGAAAACACAAATTATAATTTTGCTTAGTGAATACACACATAAAGGTAGAAAATCGCAATAGATAATAGGAGAAGAAGTGAAAAAATAGCAGAGGTGGTGAGAGAAAAGCAGAAGAAAAGAAATTATTGGAAGGCTGATTGCTCATGATGCTATGCATATTCTTGGGTTTGGTTGGTACTTATGTGTGCCCTAAACTATCTCTAATTTAAGATAATCATTATTAAGCTTTTCTTAATTTTCAATCTTTTTTCTCCTTTGTTTTTAAACTATTTTTCCCTGTCGGCTGGCACGAACAATGTATTTTCATGTATATGCCGTTTTAGTATGATTTAATCATTTCCAAGTGCTGCTTCTGCAGCAATTTTCTCTAATTTTCTTGTGGACCTATCAAATGGGAGCATTACCATTGGTATCTAATCTTGTGGATAACTGGTTTACATTACAAATGGGAGCACTCGAGTAAAAATGCTGATGGTTGGATATTTCGGTGAAGTGATTGAAATAATATGGGCGGAGAAGAAGATTTAATTGTAGTGCAATGTAGCGGTTATTTATCGAATGTGAAGACTTCAAGAGTGGCCTTGATTAACTTATTCTACTTTTGAAGTTAGAATATTATGAACAGGTATAGTTGAATGTTTTGACTTCAGGTATAGATGTTCGATCCAAGCACGAACAAGAAAATTGTTACTAACGAAACAACGTTAAAACCAGGAAAAGGTACAGGGTACTCAAGTAATTAGATGACGTCCATCTCTGAGCATGGTCTGTATAGTTAAAAGACTACTATCATCTTCTACTATGCTAAGTCACCGAAAGGTCGATCTTTATCACCAAAGTACATCTATCTATGCGGATAAAAAGAGGGTGACAAAGAATATACCGAAGTGAAAATATCATTTCTCATGTCATAGTTGTAGGAAAAAGTATCTCACTCCGATATGAAATATTCCATATCAGAGTGAGATGCTTTTTTAAAATATCAATACTATCCTTTGTACAGATTTAAACCCTATTTTCTTTTATTCTAAAAAAAGCCCTAATTTTTTCAAACTCTTTTTCTTCAACTCCCCCGTCGCCGCCCGTCACCCTCCCCTCAAACAACCTGGAGTTGTAACCCATGTAATGTAAGGTTCTGCCGGTCAGTTTCCTCCACCACCGCCATAAAACTGTCGATCACCAAAGCCACCATGTGTTTCACTCAATAAACCCACAGACACCACTTCCCGATGTTCTCATCCCAATGCATCATTGAATCGGCTACAGTTTGGCTTTCAATTTCTTCGTCCGTCGGTAAGCTCAGTTTCGATCTCTAGTCATGAGTCTGTGGTTAAGGTGGTGACGATGGTGATTTTTGCCTTGTGATAGCGACAATGATGGGGTAAGTGGTGGGAGTAGGCTAGATGGCCTGTAAATGGAGATTAAAAGACGTCATTTTAGTTATAAACAGATATGTGATATGTGTTTTGTGGTGGAGATAGTGAGGTTATGGTGGTTCACTTGATGTTGATGATGATGTGGGCAGTGTGGTGGTGGGTTGTAGATAGATGGTGCAGTCAGGTAAATTTGTTGCCGGTGGGTTCTAGTCTTCTAGATCGGTAGAGACCAGGATCGGGTCCGCCGCCGCCATCCTCCTTCGCTAGCTCACCTTCCTCCTCCTCGTCGCCCAACGCCACCTGCGCCCCTGACACATGATCCTCTTTCAAGTTCTTAACGGAAGTTCTGTCGTCCCAAACAAGCATTAGAACCCTAATTTGAACAAATGAAACCCTAATTTGTCAAATTAAGAGCTTTAAAACCCCTAATTTGGAAAACTTGAAACCCTAATTTGAAAAATTAGGGCTGGATTCATTTAAACTTAATTTTGAAAGAGATAACTGAATGGCATTTGAAAATTTTATGTTTTTAAATCATGGTCAATTTGGTCTTTCAGTTTCAAACTGTTACGTATTTGTATTTTTAGTCTGGTCAACGGACATAAGTATAATTTATCGAAATTATTGTCCTTACCTGTAATTATATCCTAACCTCGGGGACATAGGTGTAATTAGTCCTTTTTTCCCCTTCGACCCAAATCCCAAGTTGATAAGAGAGGGTGGGGGGTGGTCGAAGATCGGAACAACGACTAAACACAGTATTTTTAGTCTTTCCATTCTTTCTGAAAAAAATTCAGAATTTGTAAAACAAGATTGTACCGAATGCAAACTTAATCTTTTTTTTTATCTCACTTCAGTACCCAATTACTTCCCGCGATAATTCAATTTTTGTCTCACTAAATTCTCAGTCCTCACTAGAAAAAAAAATTCATCCAAAGACTAACACCATGTGGTCTACGAGAAAGCGTGCGAGAGCTTTAATTGCACTCGCAAGGTAATGTGCAGTCATTACCTTGTGTAGATGGCAACTTGATCTTGAATCTGCACTGTAAATGTGCAGATTCAACATCAAGTTGCCATTTACACAAGGTAATGTGCAGATTCAAGATCAAGTTGCCATCTACACAAGGTAACGTGCAGATGACCTTGCAAAAATATCTTGGAAAGAGGTGTGTCTACCTAAGAGTGAAGGGGGCTTGGGAATTAAAAGGATAGATGAATGGAATCAAGCAGCCATATGCAAGCACCTCTGGGACTTGGCTCACAAGAAGGATTCCTTGTGGGTGAGATGGTGCCATAGCTACACTATCAAAGAAAGGCACATATGGACATTTAAAGCAACAACCACACTCTCTTGGACTTGATGCAAATTATTAAAACTAAGGGTAAGAGTTCAACAACTCCGCACTTACAAAATTGGCAATGGGAAGGATGTTTGGCTATGGAAGGATAAGTGGCAGCCCTGTGGTATTCTAACAAGTAAATATGGGATGATAAATGCCTATGACTCTGGCCTTGGAGTAGACTCAAAAGTTGCAGATATTATACTAGATCAAACATGGGGTTTGCCAGCTGCTAGATCTCTTGCATTAAGATAAGCAAACCTAATCATCATCTCTATGCCAGCTCCAAGATCTGATAGCAGAGATGAACTGTCCTGGGATTTCCATCCCAGGGAACAATTCACCATTAACTCAGGTTGGAATAATTTCAGAACTAAGGCAAACATTGTGAAATGGTGGAAACTTGTTTGGTTCCCAGGAAACATACCAAGATGCTCAGTGATGATGTGGATGGCCTACAGGAATGGCTGAGAACAAAGGATAAATTGAAGAAATGGAACATGATACATGATGATAAGTGTGAATTGTGCTACCCTAGCAGGAAAACAGAGGTCATCTCTTTATTCAATGCCCTTATGTTCAAGGTATATGAAAGACAATCTTCAACAAGCTAGGGATTAAGGTACCCATCACAACCTGGGACCAGTTCATGGAGCATGCAGTACACCATTTCAGAGGAAAAAGCTTTAAAACAAAGCTGATTAAACTTTTCATAACTGCAGTTATCTATGGAATTTGGAAAGAAAGAAATGCAAGGGTCTTTGAACAGATGCAAGCAATACATGAAAGCTGCTGGCAGGTGATTCAACAATGGATAAAATGAAGAGTTTGCAGCTGGAATAAGGTACAACCTACAACAAGGAATAAAAGAATTTGTGCAGAATGGGGACTGCCTGAGAGAATTTTCATATGTACATCTTAGATTAATGCTTAATGAGTTTTTTGATTCAATTAATTGAGGGGTACCTATAGAGTTTTGTTTAGCTATATAAAGAAAGATATTACATAGTTTTGTTATGTAAAGTGAAAGGCTGTAATTCTTTGGTGAAATGAATACAAGGACTTTCACCAAAAAAAAAAAATGTGCAGATGACCTCCCTCGAGTTTTCATCCACCAAGCCTAAGGTGCATCTCCTGACTTTTCTTGAGGCCACAAACTTTCCGAGAACAAAGCTCCCACGTGCCATATTACAGACAGGTACTCTTGACCATGTGCTCCGTTTATAATTTTCTTTTTCTTGAAAAGTCCAAATCCACGCTCGGTCCTTAAGAATCGAATTTTGCGGCAAAAGACGAATCTTTTAGGGACTGAAAAAGTGACCGCGTAACACTGTCATGTATGTGAAATTTCAATGACAACATTTCCGTAGATGTCTCGTCTCCAGGCAAGAAGGTCCTACCACGCTCATGATACTCAGAGAGAGATCAGAGATTAGCATGGAGAAGATGCTGCAGTTTCTGAAAGGGTGATGCATGAGATAAGTGGCATAAACATGAAGGGTCCATACTTGGGTCCTGCAGTGCCAAACAGTTTTACCCTCTTCCCCAATTTCCAAGCTTAGGTCTTGTGGTGAAAGAGAGTCTTCCCTTCTTGGATCTTTCAGGTAATAGAGATGGAAATTGTGTCTTTATGATTTTCCCATCATGTGAGATAGTCCATACTCTCTTTGCTTAAACTTTTGTTGCTAATGCACCTTTTAGTTACAAATAAAATGAACATAATAAGACGTGAAAATAGAACTTTCCAATGTCTAGGATTGCATGTGTGCGCTCACGTGCTTTAATTTCTTTTTTCTCAAGCAGCACTTTCTTTTTGTCAAGCAACACTTACACAAAGCAACACTATATTTGTCTGATTCTATAAAACATATATTCTAGAGAACATAATGTATACATAAGTATAAATGTTCTCTAGTATAACTAAATAGGCTCTGCAGCACAAATAATGCTTGTGAAAACACAAATTATAATTTCGCTTAGTGAATACATACATAAAGGTAGAAAATCTCAATAGATAATAGGAGAAGAAGTGAAAAAATAGCAGAGGTGGTGAGAGAAAAGCAGAAGAAAAAAAATTATAGATAGTTACGAATAGCTGGATAGACGTGACCAGTGAGGCTAAAAGATAGGAGAGCACTAAGAGGTATGTTTAAATTTGAAATAACTTTAATGATTGATGCCAAGGAAGGTGGGTTTGTAGTCGACGTGGATGTGTCACAAGGAATGCAGTCCGAGTCAAATGCCAAGTAGGTTGATGTGAGACACATCAAGGATGAAACAATGGCAGAAACCAAGGGCTTCCCAGACAGAGCCTGAGGGTGGCAGTGATGCGAGGGCGACGACGCAATGCTAATATACGACGACAGTCACAGTTTGATGCTTGGGTCCAGAGTCAAGGTCATGTATGTTTCTCTCTCTAGGATTCTAGAGTGTGAAAGTGAAAATGTCCAAGTGAGGAAATCCTATCAAATGAATTCTTAAGACCTCTATTTATAGAGGTTGAGATGATGATGTCATCACGCGACACGTGGTGCTCCCCGAGAGTGACACATCACCGAAGGGTCCACAGTTGTCGGTGCTCCACAGACTGTCAAATCGCATATTCACCCGGCCTATCCCGCACAACATCGCTCTGTCTGTCTGGAAAGACTGGCTCCCATAGTGTCGGTGTGGCCAGAGAACCCCCTTGATCTAGCCACCAATCTAAGCCCATGCAGAGTCCCACAAGCCTGGCAGTAGTGGGGGCCGGGAGACCCGACGCCCAACTGCCAGGCAGACTAGGCGCGATGCCCTCTGAAGACCTGCTCCCATCTCCCAGTGACCCGGGGGTCATAGTCCATAGGGGTGCCGCCACAAGCCCCCAGCGCCAGAGCACGTGGGCCAGTCATGAAGATAACCTGGCAGAGATAGTGTCCCAGAGGAGTCGTATATCCCGCTAGTGAGCCCTTGTGGCAGAGGACTCGGATCGTGTCAAGGTAGCATCTTGGAGGAGCCGTCTACCTGACGGGTCAAGGTAGCATCTGGGAAGAGCCGTCTACCTGGCAGAAGGGGAGTTGAAAAGCTCCCTAGCGAAGATAGTGTCCCGGAGGAATTGCCTATTCTGCAGGCCGAGGTAGCATCCAGGAGGAGCCGTCTACCTGGTAGGCTGAGGTAGCATCCCGGAGGAGTCTTCTATCTGCCGGAAGGGGAGTTAAAAAGCTCCTTGGTAGAGATAATGTCATAGAGAGAGAGAGCCTATCCCGCGAGTAAGTCCTTATGCCGGAGCACTCGGAGCGCGTCAAGGTACATCCCTGAGGAGCCATCTACCTGGAGGAAGGGGACTTGAAGAGCTCTCTGGTGGAGATAATGTCCTGGATGAGTCGCCTATCCCAGCGGGTAAGTCCTTGTACCGGAGCACTCAGCGTGTCAAGGTAGCATCCCGGAGGAGCCGTCTACCTAGCAGAATGGGAGTTGAAAAGTTCTCTGGTAAATACAGTGTCCAAGAGGAGTCATCTATCCCCGCGGAATGCTGCACACTCCAAAGAGAGAGTCGAAGCATGTTTCGCGTCCATGGGGGGGTGGCACATGGTGTGGTGAATGAGTGTGGTGCCCGGGAGGCATGTAACATGATTGTGACGCGTTGGCGCGATGAAATGCGTATGGTGCCTGAGGCATGGCATTATGACAAAGAGCCTGGGGGCACGGTTGTATCAGTGGCGCGGTGCATGGGCGAGGTAGAGTGTTTAAGGTGTCGGGGACACGGTAGTGTGACTAGAAGCCAGGGGGTGCGACTATATCAGTGGCGCGGCGCATGGCGCGGCGGAGTGTGTATGGTGACTGTGCGTGGGCATTGGCGATGGGGGTCACTGAGACTGCATGCGGGGGTTGGCAACGTGGGTCGCAGAGACGGCGCTTGGGCATGGGCGACGGGGTCGCGGAGACAGCGCCCGGGTGCAGACAACTGGGGTCTCTGAGACAGCGCTCACGTGATGGGCAACGAGGGTTGCTGAGACAGCGCCCACGCGACAGGCGACAAGTGTCGCGGAGACGACGATTGGGCGACATGCGACGAGCGTCGCAAAGTCGTTGCGGGTGACTGACGTCGCAAAGTCGTCGGGGGCATGGACGTCGCAGAGGCACATGATCCCTTGAAGAGAAGTGAAAGTGCTAAGGGGAAGGCCAAGGCCAACCCCAAGGATAGGCCGAGGCTGAGGCCGACCCTAAAGGGAAAAGGGGAAGGCCGAGGCCCACTTCCTTGGGAAAGTGCCAAAGCATACCGACGGGTGACGTGCGGCATGCGACGATCGAGGCGCGATGAAGAGTCATGCAAAAATGAGTTTCTTTGTGATGAAGTCACGTAACAAAAGTGAGAAGTTTGACCGGTTAGAAGTATTGAATATTTGTGCCGACGTGTCGTGCAAAATAGGACGACCCCCTCCCCCCCCCCCCCCACTGGGCCCTTAAGAGTAACCAAGATAGGTTGGGAACAATGATCATCGTTAATTTTCTTAGCAAAGTGGCACAATAGTTTAAATTTGTTAAATAAAGAATAGAATTGAAATTTTCAAAAAGACTTCATTAAAAGTGCTCTCTCCTAGTAATACTCCAGATAAAAGTACATAAGATTTTTCAAGTATCATCAATTGATTATGAAGTATTATGGAATGAAGTTGGCCCCCCAATATTTTTTTAATTATTGGAGAACTTTAACTGAATTGAAAACTAATTATTAGTGGGTGGACTGTGTTTTAAATGCACAAGAAAAAATGTGTTAACTAATTGTTTATTTTCGGCTGTGTATGGTTACTTGATTAAAGCTACCCAATCCCTACTATCTCCTGCAAATTAATTGTTTTCCAGATTCATCTCATATACTGTGCACTATAGCAGTGATTTGGTAATGTCCTAGCAATGCGAAATTTCAAAGGTGCATTGAAACCTCTAAGTATTTGAGCGAGCGAAGATTTGGAATAAATTTCAGAATGCTCGTTTCGTGATGTTCGGTTCCTGATCTTCGTTGAATTCAAAGAATAAGTTTGAAAAAAACGATTGTTCCTTTTGCAAAACGAGATTCGGAACGTGTTTGGAACATCAAGAACGTTCCATCTTTGTTCGCATTTCCTTTTCCTCTTCTACCTCTGCAATGAGCCTTTTCACCAAATAAGGATCCTCGTTTGAACATGACATAACAGTTTTAAAAGATTGTCACCAAAATTGTTTGTCAATATTACTAAAATTTATAGTAATATTTTTTTTTGTCGGTCAAAAAAAGTAGCGACATTTTCTCTTACAGCATATATAAGGTCAACGAGAAGATCCTAGTCCCTTTCACCCGTCAAACCAGCTATATCACTTTAGCGATCCCCATCCCTACCCTAGTTATTTCTAATTGCCTTAATCAGTATAACAACACACTTCAATCAGATAGGATAATTATCCGGATAAGTTACACACAACACTTTGAGGTTTGTCATAAACTACATATAGCGCGTACTAAGTATTTTTATCAACTAAGCTACACATTTTTGTTTTTCAGTTAACAGAGTTAATAAAATTAATGAAAACTATAATACCCCTCACAACCAAATAAATTTAACACCCCTCCCCCCTCGTGAACTAACCGCGAAGCCTACGCTGACAACACCTTCCGGTAATGCATAGTGTACAAATAATAATGCATAGTATACAACTAATAAAGGGTTGGTAGCAAAAGGCTATATGATATAGCTGCGCCCATTTCCATCAATCACCACCCACCATTGCCAGCAACACCCTCTGGGCTGCCACGCCACTACCCACCACGGGCCACCAACTGCAGCACGACCCACCACCGCCCCCATCATCACGACCCATCATCGCCTGCCACCACTTTTCCGTGAAGACAATCGATTGCTAATCTGAAACCAGCCAAACCACTAACCGCAGAACCACCTATGCACACCCAGGGCCACCCACAACTATCAAGTGCACCCTCACGACCATTAGCCGCTAACAATCCACCACCGCAGCCACCAGTCCCTATTACAAACCCTACACCGTCGACCACCGTCTCTCCGTAAGAAAGTTGATCTGTTACAACTCCACACTTCACCTCCCACTTCACTACTGGCTACCATCTCATCGCCCATTACAAACCCAACATCCCTACTGCCCCACCTTCTGCCCTTTAAACCTTAAACACCACCTCAAAAATGTCAAAACTACCACCAGAGCTAATCACTTACTGCACACCCATGACCACCCACAACCACCAACCATCTGTCGCACGCTGAGGGCCACCAACAGCCACCAATCGACCACCTATCTCCAGTCTCCATCAATCGGTCCACCTACGACCGCCGGCCCTTGAGAATCGCCACCAGGTCCATCTGCGCCATCGTACCTCTCTTCGACAGCCTAGCATCACAGGCCACCCACGACCCCCGAGTCTAGACGTCCACCGAGGTAGATCACATGTTCGCTGGATGTTTTGATGTTCATCGATGGTGGAGGACGCCGCTGCCCCGCCGATCTGCTCTCTCTCTTTCTCCTTTCCCCTGCTTTCTTCGTTTCCCTCTGTTTCTCGTCCCCCTTTGTTTCTCTCTCTGCCTTGCTTCTTTTTTTTTCTTTATTTGCTTCCGATCTCTCTATCTTTTATTTTCTCCCACAAATTTCTATGTATGTATGTATGTGTCTGTGTGTGTGTGGGCAATGTTGGCCGTCGACGATGATGGCCGTAACTGGGCTTTTTATGGTGAGAAAGATGAGGAAGACATATGAGCATTTTCGGTATATCGTAATAAATGATAGGGATGGCAATGAGGCGGATCAGATGCAGATCTTATGAAATCCGAACCCGTCCCGCTAGTTCAGAAACCCCACTCCGCCCCGCCCCGCCACCGGTCAAACGAATTGCATACCATCCCCAATCCCAAGGTAATTTAGGATACCCGACCCCGCCCCGATCCACCCCGTTCTTTCCTTACTCGCTGCCACATCCATAGCTTGAGCAAGGCACAATTACACTGAGTACCGCCAGCACCCCTACCCATGGCACAGCTATCACACACTCACCATTATCACCCATTGCCAACAAAAGGAAAGAGAGAATTCAACAAAAAAAAAGTAAAAAATGGAAAGAACTAAGAAGAAAAAGCCCATCCAGTGCCTCTTCGTTGTCGATTTACTAGTCTGATCACACCGCCTCGCATGAGATGCTGCAGATCCAGTGCCCCTTGTAGCTCTCACGGACGCGACGTAGCCGCAGCAGTCGCACTTGACAAACTCTACCGCCACTACTCTGCTGTTGCGCCGTCGCTGTTCGGCATAGTCGCGGCAGGAGCTTCGGCAACGGACTGGAGATGGGTGACTAGCAGAGATAAGCATCGTACCATGCAGGGCAGAGAGAAGGTGTTGTGAGGTGGTTGATTCATGGAGGTGGTTGATTCATGGAGGCCGTGACCTTCGGCGTATGAACGTTAAGAGAACAGAGAATTGAGATAAGAAAGCAAAGAGAAGATGGGGCAGCAGAGAAGAGAGGCGGAGAAAGAGAACGGATTTTTGTCCACATTTATACTGTGAGATGGACGGCTGAGATCGTCTAGATCTAGGGTTAGGATAAAAAATAAATATAAAACACATACACCGGAGCGGGGAGGGGCAGGGCGCGGGGCGGTGAGAGCAAAAACCAAATCCGACCCGTACCCATTGCGGGTTTAAATTTTAAATACCATACCCGCCCCGTAACCAGGTCAGAGTCAAGAAAACCCGCTCCTATAGGATCGGGGCGGGGCGGAGCAGATATCTACCGGTTGCGGATCAAATTGCCATCCCTAATAAATGAAGGTCTCATGTAACACAATGATGGACGGTGAGTAATAAAATAGTTAGTAGGCATCGTGTATAGTTTATGGCATTTCAAAACTACTTTGTGTAAGTTATCCTAACTATTACCAATCACCAATTGTCACTTTGATACTAATTTAGAGCTAGCTAAAAATCCCCGATGCAAAAAGCTCTTTTTTTTGGGTGAAATGTCATTTGTATTACTAAAATGTATGTATGTACAAGAGTACGGTAACTATCCTCTGTGTTCATCCCTTATATAGTAGGGAATTTTGCTTTACATCAGCTAGGCAAAAAAATGTCTTCATGAATCCCCAAACACAGCAAAGTGCCTTATTTATGTTGTTTACAGGTACTTTCCTCCAACTCCTAACCCTCCATTGAATTAATTCCTTGATCCTGCTCATGTTTTCTTCCACAGTTTTCTGTTGCTGTTCAAAGATCATGTTGTTCCTTTCATTCCATAGTGTATACACCGTGACGATCATAAACAGTTTTCTCAATTTAGCCTGCAAACTTTTCCCCCTAAAATTTTCAGATGCATACTTGAGTAGATGCTTCTAAGATTTCCAGTTATATGGTAGTTTCATTCGCAAGAAGGTCAGCTTCCATAGCTCTCATTTGGTAGAATAAGGAAAGCACCAAAATAAGTGGTTCTCATCTTCACTCTGTTGTCCACACAAGGAATGTTGGGGTTTTAAACCCATTGTGGAGAAGCTGGAGTAGCAACTTTGACTCAACTTTTAAATTGGTTCCAAACCATATTTTGGTTAAGAACGAATTGATTCATGTTCCTCTATTGGAATAGATGATTGTGGTATATTCACATGTTTAAAATGAATGAGAGATGAATGAGAAAATTGAAGTTAAAGTTGGTGGTTCACATTGAAGGGAAAAGAGTATCCCACATAGAAGAGATAAAGCCAAGTTATCTCCTTATAAGGCTTAGCCTTGAGCTAAGGGTTGGGCCCCTTGGGGGTACCCATGTTTTGTAAGGAGGGAGGACCTAGGTTGACCTAAGGTCCACCACACACGCGCGCGCCGCCCGGTCCGTGGCTTGGGCCTGGGCCTGGGCCCATCAGGCTTTAATCTTTTTGGGACAAATATTTAAATAAATTAACAGTTTTTCTGTGAAGAGTTGCACCCCCCAGTGAATACTCTGTGTATAAAAACGAGTCAGTTTTTCAGAAGTCAAAGATTAACAACTTCATCCCGAAATTATCTTCTGCAATTTTTCTGCTGTCTCGTTCCTGTGTCCGAAAGAGTTCTGTGCCATAGTTTTGGTTCGCCGGGTCTGCAAATTTGGAGTGCTCCTATTTCCAGACGTACTACCGTTGTATCCTGGGAGGCTTTTCGTCAGGAGACCGTTAGCACCGTTGCGGGACGAATAAAGTCTTAAGGACAGTGAATCAAATTCACGCCTCGGTTCTTCATTGCTGTTTACCTGATTTTGTTGTGAGTTAATTTTAATCGTTAATACTGTTTGTTTTGTTTAGTAAACCACATTTCAGTATTTTCGTACTTCCTTATTTTCTGCACAGGTATACACGAAGTTATACTTTTGAACAACAAGGAACAAGTATCATCTATGATACAATTCCAGTTCTTAAGCCTCCTTTGCATTACATCCAGAATATGACAAATAATATGTTTCCTCCGAGCCAAACCAGCTTTCCCCATAGGACTTTGTCTCTCCTTGTTCTTAGTAACTGCCAAGCAGAGATTACTGTGAACTTACCATCCTTATTTGGTTGCCATACAATTTTGTCCTCTCTTCTATTATTTGGGATGGTAACTTGAGCCATATTCATGCCACTACCTCAAATCTACGATCTTGCAGGACGTAATTGCCATTGATAATCAGACATGATTTCTGCAACCCTGTTGTCCTCCCTTAAACTTGAATCATAGATAATTCTCCTTCCATATTTCTCAATGAGGCTCCCTCCAGGCATCCATTGATCATACCATAACCATGTGTCCTGACCATTGCCTATTTTATGTAGTACATTTTGCTGCATAAGTCCCCTTATTTTAACTATTTTACGCCATGTCCATGAGAGGCTCACATGAGGCTTAAAGGTCCAAAAGTGCTGATGTTTGATTATATAACTGTGACACCATTTTACTCATAATGACTCTTTCTTGTGTGCTAGATCCGAGTGTGTCTAAAAATTGCAGCCTCATTCCACTCTGTCAGTCTGTTAACTACAAGCCCACCTTCTTGTTTTGGAAGGCAAACATCCTTCCATGATACTTCCCCCATCCTTCCATGATACTTCCCCCCTCCCCCTATTTTTCCCATGCCAAATGAAAGCTTTAATTTTTGCCCCAATAAATGCAAAAAGCTCTTATCAGTCACCAAGTGTCACATCTTATGCAATTACTAGAAAACTAATTTTCAACAGATGACTTTTTACATAAGCAAATTCCCAAAATTCAGTAATCACTAACTAGGATATGCTAAAGACCTTGTACAAATGAAATTCGAAACTAGATTCACTTAACGTTGTCCGCTTCATGCGTAACATTAGCGATACAGTTTTACAAACTCATGACAACCAAGTTGTATATCTTTACAGTATGAGTATACTGAGAGACAATGAGAGATTAGTACGTTGGTGATTCTCAGCTCCTATCACATGTCCAGCTTCGATCCTGCCGTATGTGGAGCAATGATGAAGAAGATGGGGGCAAAGAGTTTCCAGTTTCATTTGAGAGAGAGAGAGAGAGAGAGAGAGAGACGTGTTTCTTTGCAGCTTGCCGAGCTTTATATGTAGACCTCATTAAACTTCAAAGTGCAGTAATACCAATTCAAAGACAAGAATCAACTTCATTTTTTTTTTGGTTCCTTATCTTTGGCTTAAATCCCCTTTTTATATATATATATATATAAAAAGATTGAAACAACTACCAAACGCAGTGTTTTAGATGTTCCCATCCTTTCTGAAGGGGGGGGGGGGGGGGAATACTAAAAGTGAATTTGAAGAATAAGATCGTGACCAGATGCAAACTTCATACTTTTTTCATTAGAATTTTCTAGAATAAATAGGATTTAAAACCCCAAGAAAATCTCACTCGAGGGTCCAAAAGTATCCCGAAATCTTCTCGAATTTCACTTGAGGGTCCAAAAGTTTATTTTTTACTCAAAATGATCTTTAGTTTCAACTTTGTAATAAAGTGAGGACTTCTGTTCAAATTCTTAACACGTTCTAAACAAAACGGTCAGGGACAAAATTATCTGGACAGGTTAAATTTTTTTTTCTCTTCTCTTCTTCTTTATTTTTTTTTCTCTTCTTCTTCAAATTTTCACCCTTTCCTCCCTACCCAGCCCTCCCCTTACCTAGGCCCCACCACCGATCTAGCTAATACACAGAAACTAAATCACCTAAATCGGCATCACCACTACCAACCACCACCATATATGCCGCAATGTCATTGCTGTCAACTAACAATCAACACCTGTGGTGTCTCACCCCATCACATCACCGCCGGTGCCATCTCATCATATCACTGCCTGCACCAACATCGCCACCAACACCAATACCACAACCACCGTGGCGTACCAACATAGTCTCCGTCAACAATAGGCGCAACGTCATCGCCGAGGACTACCAGATTGACTAGATCTCCACCAGCTGACCCACCAGCGTAGACCTATCGCTGAACTCCACCAGGGCCACACCACTGCCACGATCAACATTAACGACCGCTGGACCAACCACTGGTCATACACGACCAGTCACGGCTCATCACCGGTGACTGGCAACTCCGTTTTATTTTTTTTCTTTTTTTTCATCTATTCCTGATTTGATTTGTAATCCTTTTTTGTTCAAAGATTTGGTTAATTACATCTTCCTTTGATCCGGTTTAATCGGGTGTCTAGTTTGGGATATTTGTGGTGGTATAGGATAATGGATTCGATTAACAATATGTGATAGTGACATTAGGGAGATAGACATGGATGGAGGAGGGAGGGATATTATGGTGGTAACATGGTGTTAATGGTGGTCGTGGCATGGGTGATAGCCTTGGAGTTAATAACCATGGCATGGGTGATAGCCTTGGAGTTAATAACCATGGCACCAGGTGTAAGGGCTAATAGAGAGAGAGAAAGAGAAAAAAAAATTGAGTTGTGGTATATTTGAAACTACTATCAATACAGAGAGAGAGAGAGAGAGAGAGACAGAGCAAAAAACAAAAAAACAAAAACATACATGAGTTGACAAAATTGCCCCTAACAATTTTGGCTAGATCATTAGGAATTTGGACGAAAATCCTTACTTATTATAATTTTGAAACTACAAACCCTTTTGTGTGAAAAATAAATTTCTGGACCTTCAGTTGAGATTTAGGGGTACTTTAGGGGTACTAAAGTATATTTAACCTTTTTTTGGAATAAAGGAAAATCAAATCACAGCATTCTTGTTTTATGTTTGGAACTTAAAAAATGGAAAGGTATTAAATTTTCAAAAACAAACTAGGATAAGTGGCTTCACATGTGCTAGTGGCACCACATGGTGATGGTGATGTGTGAATAGTCGCGGTGTATGTAGCGATGTAACGGTTTGACGGTGGAAGTGGTAGGGTGGTCTTTAAGTAATGATAACGATGATAGTTGTAGTAATGGTGGTGGTATTGAGGTATAACTAGTGGTATAGATGGGAGCAGTAATAATCGTGGTGCCATTAAGGATGATGGTGGTGGTGGTTTGGCATCAATGGCGATGGAGGTGGAGATAGTGGGGCGGTCTACCGATGGTACCAATAGTAGAGGTGCTAGTGGGACCGGGGCATACGTAGTGGTAATGTTGGTCACATAAGTTACGGTGATGGTAGCAAAGACGATGTAGTTATGGTGTTGTGACATCAGCGGTGGTGTTGGTGTGGCATCAACGACGGTGGTAATGAAGCGATCTAGTGATTGTAACAATAATAGTGGTGGTGGTGGTGGTATCTAGGTGTTACTCGTGATATGTTGGCAATAATAGTCATAATGGCGGTAACATAGACATTGGTGATGGTGGTGATGACAAACATGTTGATCGTGACAGGGTTGACACAGTTACACTAGTGGTAATGGCAATGACAACGGTGGTGGTAGCTTTGATGATGGTGGTGTTGGTGATGGTAGTGGTGTATGGTGTTGGAAGCGACAATGGTGATCTGTTGACAATAATGGTGGTCGTGATGGTGATGTAACACACTTGTAAGCATTGGTGATTGTGATGGTGATGGTGGTGGTGGTGGTGGTGGTGGTGTCGTGTGGCGATGACAATAGGCTGGCTGTTGTGGTGGGTGTAACCATCTTATGGCGGTGGGTATAGGAGTCTATTGGTAGTCGTAGTAACGGTAATGTAATGGTTGCTGTAGTGGTGGTGGTTATAAAGATGGTGTGGCAACAGCCACAATAAAGACGATGCTTGTGAGTTCAGTGGTTGTAGAGATTAGGGAAAGGGTAAGATATATAAGTAATTATTTTTGGTTCAACTAAATTCAGTTCTCATCAAATCCCACCATCTTTCATCAGATTTCATACTGTATAAACAAATCCAATAAATGCCCATGAAATCTAATCGCATTTCATTTTACTAATGTTCCAAAAAACAAAATAAAAACACTTAAAGCGAAATTACATCAATTCTATGGTTCCAAATACACTATCAATGTTTTGGAATCAGTCCTGCTTAACTAATCCTCAATCAATATTAGATTTTCTTCTATACGAGTCAACATCAATTTACCATCTATACAAGGAAAATGTGCAGATTTATCATCAAGTTGCAAGTCTGATTATTTACCAACCGAAAAAAAAAAACCATCCAGTCGCCATCTACACAATGTAAATGTGCAGATTATATGGGGGACCTTTCTGAAGTTCTGAACCATCAAGTGTAAGGTGCATCTCATGAATTTTCTCATAGCCATCAAGCGCCGGCAGTGGTGGTCTAAAAAAAAGCCAACACTAAAAAAAAAAAAATCAGTTTTTGGAGTTTTAAAAACAGTCTTGATTTAAAGATTGAATTTTTAAACTGAAGGAAAAAAAAGGAAAATGGTTACCAAACGCAACTTTTTTTTTTTTTCAGTTTCCAAAACTGAAAAAAAAATAAAATTTGTGTCAAACAGGGCCTAAAGTTTATAATGAATTTATCAGTTTCCTATGTTTTGTAGTTTTATTTCCAATTCACTAGAAATTTCTAGCTATTCTTTTCCGTTTTCATAGACAAACTCAAAATTTGACTAATACTTTGCCTTGCTACTTAGAAGTGTGAAAAGAGCTGGGCTGTCGTGGGCCGGCCCGCCCCTAAAGGATGAACAGTGCGGCCCTGGTCCATAGGGCCAGGGCCAGGCCTGAAAATTGGAGGAAAAAGCCCGGGTTTGGCCCGGCCCTAAACAGGCCCGGATTTTGGCCTGGCCCTAATTTTTAATTTTTTGTTTTTTAACTTGATATTTCCATTGAGGAGTGGTTTTAAGAAAACAATATTAAAAAAATAAGTCATAATAAATTGGTTTATCTTTTAGAATGAGTTTATAATGACTGGAAGCATTTTTTGAAATTACATAAGGCTTACGAATGTAATCTTCATTATCGTTCGAAGCTAACTAAATTTAAATATTAAGGACTATCTAAATTTAAATCACTTGTTAGATCATTTTTTGTGTTAAGTCTTCATGAGCTGTTTGTATTTCAATTGTAACATCATTTTTTCTTCTAAATATAATATGATTTATTATTATTTTTGATATCTAAATTTTATGTCCATATTAGAAAGTGATTTTAAGGATACAAAAATCAAAATTAAGTTCTATTACGTTAGTATACTGATTAGGTTAAGTTTTAAAATGATTAGGTTAATATTAGTTTTTCGGTTACATTTGGCTGACGAATATAACCCTCATTATTCCTGTAAAATTAATTAAAAAATAAAGCCTTTATCCCTATTTAAATCATTAGTTGGATCTTTTTTTTTTGTTCTAAATCGCGTAAGTTACTGTCTGTTTGAAACTAATTCTTTTAGGATTTGGATTTAAAATTTAATTCACTTTCTTTTGTAATAAGTTTATTTACAAGCTTATTTCAAATTAATCTTATATATATATATATATATATATATATATATATATATATATATATATATATATATATAGCAACCGATCTTAAGCTCAGATAAAAGGAGGTATGAACAAATTTATCTTAAATTTAATTTTTTTCATAACATAAAAAATTAAAAAAAAATTATTCAGGCCCGAGCCTGGCCCAAGCCCGGCTCTAAAGTTAGGGCCTAGGGCTTGGGCTTGGACCAGGCCAGGATATCCTCGCATTGGGCTCGGCCCAGTTTGGCCCTGGCCCTCTTCTGGCCAGCTGGGCCCGAGCTGGGCCGGCCCAAGCCCTGCCCATTGACACCTCTATTGCTACTCAATCTCATATATATATATATATATATATATGGGGGTAAATCACAACACTATTATCAAGGTTATGGTGAAATTACAGTCAATGATACTAATTTTCAAAAGATAACATACCGTGACCACAAATATTAAAATGATAACACTTGTGCCAACCGTTAGGTATCCGTCTAAAAGTTATAATATGTTTATGATGTCATCAATACGTATTTTGAAAATGGTAATTTTGCCATTGTGCTTTATATTTTCAATTTAAAATCCTAATGTTCTTGAAATTTTCAAGTCAAATTTAGGATTAGGGTTTTTAAATTAGGTTTTTAAAGCCTAATTTAGGATTAGGATTTTGAAATTAGGGTATCAAGGGTTGTCAAAGCCTAACTTAGTATAATTAGGGTTACAAACAGCTTCCCTCCCCTACCCCTCTGTCGCCCCCTCCTTCCCCACCTTGCCGCCGACCCCCTTAACAACTCACGATAGCATTGTTTACCCCGCCACTGCCACCTCAACCATTCATGGTAGCCCTCGCTCACCCGTGCTGTCGCAATAGCCCCTCTTCAATCCTAATCAAATCCATCGTCCTTACTTGTGTCCAGCGTGAGGAGGCCAAAATGATCATCAAGAAGCTATGCGATACCGCACTGTGAGCCACTGCCTCGACAAGCCGCCACGGCCCCCATCACACCGTCACACCTCAACACCACCTGCGTACCACTCAACACCACATACCACAACGAGCCACTACCGAATCCACCACACCAAGCCACTGCGACCCCCATTGCACCTCAACACCATCCTAACACCACTTGCCACAACGGCCCACCGCCGCAAGCCCCCGCCGCAAGCCATTGTAACAACCCATATGTAAATCAACCGCAACCCAATTAATCAATCCACGAAGATATTGTCTTCACATAAGATGTGAACATAGGTGAGATCTTGAAGGGTCTTGCATGTAGAGGTGGTAACATGGTGGCATGTGGATCATGAGTAATAGGAAGAGTCGTCTGCATTGAGATGGGTGGCATTACAAGAAATTACATTTGAAGTCATGAGCAATATGGTCATTTCTCCTAAACCATTATGTATTCTTGTATTCCGTTAGGTCAAAGGACATAAGTGTCTATTTTTCATACTTATATTTTACCTAAACTTTACGGACATAGGTGTAACTAACCTTTATTTACATAAGCATGGCACTGATATACTCACGAGTGCTATATGTGAGTAGCATTGGTTGACTTATTCCTAAACTATTGTGCGTGTCAACAAATAAAAAGTCGGCAAACGTACACAACTGATATAACTTCAATACTGAAGTAATACTAGTACTAATATACATATAGATGAAACTGAAAAGAAGAAATGCTGCAAGCTTATTTACTATCAATTTTATTATACTAACCCTTAAAATTTTTACATGTAATTTTTTACCCTCTCAATATGACATCTTGGATACCGTGCTGTCATGTGTTTCACATTTCAAGTACAATATCTCTATAAATGGTCCCTAGGCTGAAGGTTCTTCACACTTATTTGAGACTCAGAGAGAGATCAGAGAGTAGAATGAGGGTATTATTAGTAGCTTGGCTTGTTGTCTTGGTGGTGGGTGTTACTACGAAAAATGGCGCAGATGGTGCAATTTCTAAGAGGATGATGCATAAGATCAGTGGCATAAACATGGAGGGTCCGTACTTGGGCCTTGTAGTGCCAAATAGCTTTGAGATGGACCCTCTTCTCCAATCTCCAAGCTTTGTGGTGAATGAGAGTCTTCCCTTCTTTGATGGAAATTGTGTCTTTATGATTTTCCCATCATGTAATCAATCCGCACTTTCTTTGCTTAATCTTTTGTCCATAATGCAGTTTTTTAGTTACAAATGAAATGAGCACGAAACGAAACACACACGCGTACTCTCTCAGAATGTGCGCTTGCACGCGGGGGTTTTCTAAAGCAGCACCTTCTTTTAGTTCTTTTAGTAATATATGTGCATTCACAAGAATATTTTACCTTTCAACATCTTGTAATGTGAAAAAGGCGCAAAATTGTAGATAAAATTTTGCTATTTTTCTATGTGCGCTATGTAATATCATTGTTAAACAATTACCAGAGGAATTTAGATATATGACTAATCCCAAATCTTTACCCTAAAGTATCACCTCGGTACAGTTTAAGGACTCAACATCTCAAAAATACTGAATGGGAAACAACAGTACCATTTTTGTACTAAATCAATATGAAGGCTAACGATATTTGCAAGGAATATTCACATTACTTAAAATATTCACACTTTTGTACCAAAGTATATTGTTTAACAATGATATTCACATTACTTAAAACAATATTTGCACGGAAACCCCCCGAAGCAGAACTCCTCCATACATACCCCAAGGCAAAAGAGGAGTGAGTCGAGCTGGATGATGTACACAAGTAGATAATGTCAAGGCTAGCGGCCTCGGCTAACCGGTCCGCAACTAAAAGTTTGCCTCTTTTTTTCTTTGTTTGTACAGGAAGAAGGTTTAGGATCGGAACTTTGGAGGGTGAGAAAGTTATTATGGTTATGACGGGGTTGAGCATGGTAAGTCTATGAGCATACTTCATCACCAATTCATTCATCAGGCTGGCATTGACCTTTCTCCTTGATCCTTTCGGTGTGTAGCTTAATGCAGGCGTAACCACACAGTTACTGGTAAGTCTCTTCAATGTGAAAGGAGTGCTGCACTTTGGGATCGCTGGGAATGCAAACCCTGAACTCCAGATAGGAGATGTAACTATTCCTCAGTACTAGGCTCTTACAAGCCTCTGGAATTGGCAGGTACCAAAAGATCCATTATGACTTTCATAACATGCCCTAAAAATTTCCATCTTTCTTGGACAAGAAAGAAAAGAGGGTGATAATGTATTTTGAGAAATATCCTAGACAATATAGGAATCTTTGTATATTTATTGTTCTATGTTTTTTGTGACTAAGGCTCAAATAGAAATTGACAAGGAATTAAACAAACAAAAAAAGAGGTCCTACTGAATAGAGGGGCAAAAAAATCCTGTAACAGGCGTTATGAAACAATACCTTAGTATGACTCTGGAGATGGGAGGAGTGCTAGCTATGTTTCCAAACTCTAATATCGTCTTAGAGCTAGATCTTAAGTCTCGAGTTGAGTTTAGGGATCGCTGATATGCCACGATATACGTGAGGATGAATATTAAAGTCTTACGTTAACTATACATCAGAATTGAGATTGATTCTTATAGCTGATAAGTTTATCCCCTTCCTAAGAGCAAATGAATATGTACACTTGCTTTCAACGAAACTATGCACCCATAATTGCATTTCTTGAACAAGAAATTCATACCAGAAAAACACTTGCTCTCTTTGTTGAATATATATGTTTCTGCCTGCAAGTCCATGAATGAATTTCTGGTTGATCTATTTCTCTCCTTTTGTGATATAAATATGATCAGAGACATGGAGAGGAGCCTAACGATGAACCAGCTCTAGAAGTTAATGGGACTACACAAGGAATATTGGCTCTTTTACAGTTGCCGAATACAACAACGACACAGAGAACAGAAAATCTTCAGACAACTTTCTTAACAGTGTTTGGTAGCCAGAAGAGATCTTCCCAGTCTATGGACAACCTGAAGTCAGGCGGCATGCCTTTTGGGTTCCAGTCACCAAACCGTATTTTTCCCTTGCACAGAAACTTGAGGTAACATTTCCCTTCTTCATATCAAATTTGGAGTATCCATTTCTTTATATTTGCAAATTCAGAGCCCTCTTATTGTACATATATATATTTTTTTCTTTTTTACGTTACATCAGACAACTACAGTATTAAGGCAGAACTCCTCCGCCCATATCTCAGAACAAAACAGGACTGAGTCCAAGGGGAGGGTGTACAAAAGCAACGGTGTTGGCACCACAAAATATCTATTTTTACTAATAAGTTCACTTTGATGAAATGCCACTAAATGATATTTACTTTTTATTATTTCTGAAGAGATAATGCAAGATTCAAGAAGTGAAAGAAACTAACTTCTGAAAATGTGTCCTATCGATAAGGGATAAGTGTGGTTGGTTACTTATTATGGGTGGTTATTTTCTAAATGGATAGTTTATCTCTAAGTGGATATTTGTCTTGTAATGGTAGTTATTTTCTACAAACCATGTTTGAGAAGATGTTGGAGGGAGCAATCGATCGTGAGGTTTGAGAAGTTACTTCGAATAAAGATAAGGAGTGACAGTTACCAAGAGAAGGCGGTTACAAATATCCCCAAGTATAAAAGCAGATGGAAAGTAACAGAAAAGGGATCGTCAATCTCTCAACAAAAACTAGACTAAGAAGAATAGCTTGTTTAAACTTCTTTAGGCAGTCTGTTAGATGACACAAATCAATCATCAACCAGATAAATTAGTATTTTTTTTTTTTTAGGTTAGAGGCTTTTGCTGCCATCGATAGGAAGTTCAGTTTTCAGACTTGAAAACGTTGTTGTGTAAACATTCACAATTGATCGAAAGCTCTCTTCGTCATTTATGGGCGCGCAGTCTTTTACATCTGATTTCCATCTCTTCGTCGAAGTTTCTCGCTTTCAGTGAAGTCCCCAGGCCCTAGGAGTTTGCCCAGCAGCGCAATTATTGGCATGCCCCGTGGGACCTTGTACCTGAAAGTGAAAAATGCCAACAATATGTTTCCAAGCAATTCCTTGAATTTCAGGGCCCGATTTGATGAATTAAGGGCCAATTTCTGGGTTGATTTGATGAAATGCCATACTTCAGCATCATTAGTACCTAGAAATTTTAAACTATTATTGTCTCTTTCATTTTATATGAAGTCTGCAGTGGATGATTTAATAGAATTTTGGTATGATCTAATGGATTGCATTGATGCAAACCATGATCAATCTATTTTACCATTGATTTTGATAGATTCCTCTAATAAATTACATCGGTTTGAAAACTATATTACAATCTTGATGGGAATAGATCATCCATCCTTTATAGAAGATAATGATGATGAATTAAAAGAATACTGGGTATTGATTCATAGAGTTGGATGGATAAGGAAATAAGTTGAATTGCTTCTTTCCACATTTGTTGTGGGTGAAAATTTAGAAGCTGACAGTTATTCTTTGGATAATGAAAATTAAATAATGCCAAATATGGCTGAAACAAAACAATATTTTAAAGATGAAAGCAATCAATTAATGGTTATTAAAAATTGCACGACTAACTATCAAGAAGAGTCGTTGCAAAATAGCCAACTTCAAGTGTTATTTCCAAACAATTCAAAGGAGTTATTCGATGAATTGTGTGAAAAGTACTTATTGTTGGGAAATCATTTGGACGTAATAATATAACTGGCTGATACTTACACCAAAAGTGGTGTGAGTAATTTTTGTAAGATCAACATCATGTCAAAAATGGCTGAAACAGTTGAACAACCATGTCCATTCTCATATGAGGTTGATATGTCAAAAGGAGATCTAATTGATATGGCTGGGGGGCAAGCTTGCAAGCCTATTTTGGCTGAAAGCAAAAAGGAGCCATTTTCATGCGACATGTATAACGAGTCAACTATGGCTATCGATTCAAAATTCCCCACTGTTAGTGAGTTTGAAGCTTTTGACATCATGATAAATGATGAAGAACATATATTTTGGGAGCCAATCGGTGTTATATTTTTTTGGAGAAAGTTAACCTATTTGGGTTTGTGGAGCACACAAAGGTAGACTATTAATTCAATGATTATTAAGAACTGCAAATATATTCAAATATTATTTATTTTATTTTTATCCTTACACTTTGAATTAAAGAAATGCTTAATCGATTGGCTTATCAGTAGCCAGTTTATATGCTGATTGGGTCAACGGTTTGACCAAAAATGGTCTTCATTTAATAGTAGCTTGACCAAAAATAGTCATGGTTCATTTAGTGGCTTGGCCAACTTTGGACATTGACATAGGCATATGGAGAGCAAAAGCCAATCGATAGCCAATAGATAGCGAAAATGCTGTCACTTTGAAGAATGCAAGCCTATCGATCATGAAAGACTATATATCAGTAGTGAAATCCTAATGATAGTAAAAAAATACTTTCCCTTTGAAAGATACGACTCTTCACAATCGATAGTGAGAAATACAAGCTTATCGATAGTGAAAAATACAAGCTTATCGATAGTGAAAGACTGTCAATCATGAAAGGCTATCAATCATGAAATGCTATTGATCGTGTAAGGCTATTGATCCTGAAATGCTATCGATCGTACATGGCTATTGATTTTGAAAGGCTATGGACAATGAAGGGCTATATATCGATTGTGAAAGTCTATCGATAGTGATAAAATACTATCCCTTTAAAAGACATGACTCTTGGTAATTTTCAAATACTCAATTGCTTGAGCCAGGGGGCAATGTTTACACCACAAAATATCTATTTTCACTAATAAATTCACTTTGATGAAATGCCACCAAATGGCATTTACTTTTTATTATTTCTGAAGAGATAATGAAAGATTCAATAAGTGAAAGAAACTAACTTTTGAAAATGTGTCCTATCGATAAGAGATAAGTGTGGTTGGTTACTTATTAGTGGGTAATTATTTTCTAAGTGGGTAGTTTATTCTAAGTGGATAATTTGTCATGTAATGGTAGTTATTTTCTATAAACTATGATTGAGAAGATGTTGGAGGGAGCAATTGATCGTGGGGTTTGAGAAGTTACTTCCAATAAAGATAAGGAGTGTCAGTTAACAAGGGAAGGCGGTTACAAATATCCCCAAGTATAAAAGCAGATATGGAAGGCAACAAAAAACGGGTCGTCAATCTCTCAACAAAAATTAGACTAGGAAGAATAGCTTGTTTAGACTTCTTTAGGTAGTCTATTAGATGACACAAATCAATAATCAACCAGACAAATTAGTCTTTTTCTTTCTTTAAGTTAGAGGCTTTTGCTGCCATCGATAGGAATTTCAATTTCCAGACTTGGAAACGTTGTTGTGTAAACATTCGCAATCAATCGAAAGCTCTCTTCGTCATTTATGAGCGCGCAGTCTTTTACATCTGATTTCCATCTCTTCGTCGAAGTTTCTTGCTTTCGGGGAAGTCTCCAGGCCCTAGGGGCAAAAAAGATCCCGTACTTTTAATCGGTCGTGCTGCCGGCGCACCGATCGATAGTGAATTTACCCAGCAGCGCAAACAAGCTGATACGTACACTAACATCAGGGTCTAGCAGACACTGCTGTACAAAACATGCTGAAAATCCGATGCTATCTTCTCCATTTTCTTTGTAGCACTAGGAGCAGGTGTCAGCAGACAATTGTTTCTTTTTCCAATGTCCCCCCGGGACATTTACTATTGTTATTAAGTTAGTGTTATTATTGCATTTTTACAATTGTTTGACAATTGTTTTGTTGCACAGGGTATGGAGTTGGAGAGATGTGTCGATCAATTCTACTTGTTTACCAAGAAACCCAAAGGTAACAAGGGTGAAAAATGGGATCAGTTCAAATGCATTTGTCGACAACGGCGCCTACCGCGAATTTCTGTATTCCAAGTTCAGTGCAACACCCATAGACATGGAAAGTGCTGCTGTGGCCCTGGTCTGTCTTCAGCAGAAGACACCCTTTATTGCATTCAGAGCTCTGTCTGATTTAGCTGGTGGGGGTTCTGCTGTGTCCAATGAAGCCGACATATTTGGCTCTTTGGCTGCTCAAAATGCAGTCGATGTGTTGCTTAGATTCATTGCCTTGTTGCACTGAAAAATTCAGTCATTCTATCCGTATTGGCTTTTGGTCTAGTCCTGTATGTTAGCATTACTGCAGAATAAAACAACATAAATGACTTACATCTAGCGATATTGATCTAGTATTGTCGTTATATCTTGACGATCCAAATGAATTCATGAACATACAACTTCTTCACCAACTCTTTATGCCCACGAACTTGTGCATCCAATTCTACGCAAGCCTTTCTTATGTATGTGTCGTGAGTTTTAGAAAGTAAAAGAGCTTTCTAGCATATGCAAGTCTCTTTACGAGACGAGACGAGAGATAATGAAAATTATCAAAAAATGCTAGGCTAGGAACTCTTTATAATTTTTAGAAAATATTTCTATACAAACTTCAATCCATCATGGAAGTTATAGCTTCCCATAACTTCCATGAAGTGTACATAGGTTGCTTGTAACTCAAAGTTTGCCTTTTCTATAAGTATAAAGACTCTTGTGTCTTTCTCATTCTTACATAGGTCGATAATGTAATCTTAATGTGACTTGACGTTCTAATTGTTAATACAATTATAATTTATCTTAAAGTTCTCATTGCTACTATAATTCAAATATAACTCAAAGTTCTATTCCAAGTCAAAATCTCTTTTAATCTCTAATCTAATAACATTAGCCACGTAATGATATAAAATAATTATTTTGTCACTAAAATGACTTAACGATACTGTAGGGAAGGTCCTGCGAAAAAATAGCTCGCCGCCAGGATGATAAACGTTACCCATAATATGTGGAAGTATCGACGTTCGTAATAATATGGACAGAATTTTTAACACTCAAAAAGATTTTTTAAGGTCATTACCTAATTCAAAGTCGAGTACTTTTCAAATTATTATTCACATTATTATTTAGACAAGTAGTAAAAAAAAATCTAGGATATTATAATTTCACGCATAAGGACAGTTGCCACCATGACGCCATCACTATTAAATAGCAATACCACTTCTACCGCACTAGAGCGACCACAACAATAATTATCTTCCTTTTACCACCACACCCGCCACAATTACCACGGCCTAGTTGTCGCCCCTACCATCACCATGGTCGCCACCAACAATATTGGAACCATGACGACGTCGCCATCCCCACCACACAATTGTCATTCCCGCCACCGCCACCCCTTGTACATTTGTTACATCTGTTAAAACTACTTTAATAAATCCCCCACACTATAACCACCACCATGATCATCATGCCTCCTTGCGTCACCACCACCACATCACTACCACCACAATCATCATCACCTTTCCGCCACTATAACCACAACCACCAATACAACCAACATGATTTGGCAATAGAAAATTTATAAAAAGACATACGTTAATGTTTAACTCTAGTAAAATGGAGAAATTTATAAATACTAAAATTTTTAGACGTATGTTTTGCTTTATCAAACAAGTTAAGATAATTTTCAGTAGTAAAAATTTAATTGCTTAAAGTTTTTAATTTTATTGCGCTCAAATTTTCAACACTTAAATTTCAATTTCATCAAGCAACCCCTTAATCTTATTTTACTCAGCACTGCCACCAAAAGAAAAAGAAAAGATTTCATCCAAAGACTATGACCCCGTGGTATACGAAAAGGTGTGCTTAGTCCTCAATAAGTACTAGATTTTCTTCAACATGATTCAAAGTCAAGTTGCCATGTACACAAGGTAATTTGCAGATTCTAGTGTGGACCTTTCTCAAGTTTTGACCCATTAATCTCAAGGTGCATCTCCTGACTTTTCTCGCCGCCACAAACTTCCCCAGAACAAAGCCCCCACGTATCAAACTGCAAGTACTCTTGACCATGTGCTTAGTTTATAATTTTCTTCTTTCTGAAAAGTCTGAATCCATGCGTTATTCGAATTCTTAAAAATTGAATTTTCGTAGCAAAACGTTGAACTTTTAGCCGCAAAATAAGTGACCGTACATGGAACACTATCATGTGTTTCACATTTCAAGTACAACAACTCGATAAATGGCCTCTAGGATGAAGGCTCTGCCACATGCTTTAGGGATTCAGAGAGAGATCAGAGAGTACAATGAGGGTGGTAGTACTAGCTTGGCTCGTAGTCTTGGTGGTAGGTGTTACACTGTTACTACGGAAAATGGAGCAGATGGTGCAGTTTCTGAAAAGGTGATGCATGAGGTCAGTTGCTTAAACATAGAGGGTCCGAACAGCTTTGAGATGGACCCTCTTCTCCGATCTCCAAGCTTTGTGGTGAATGAGAGTGCTCGAGCTCCATAGCAAAGTGCAATTAATACGGTGTTCTTTTCGATTTTTTTACGCAAATTTCTCTGAAAATAAAAAAATAAAACTGAAAATAATAATGATTGCATATCCGATATAAATTCAAAGAGAGCCTTTGATTAATGCCAAAGAATTTACAAAGTACAATGTTCCCAAATTTAAAAACTAATATTCCTATCAGTGATAGGAAGAACTTTTAAACATTAAAGAAAAGAAGAAGAAGACTTGAAAACTCAAGTCATGATTTTGTTTGAAGGGTTGATAATGATTTTCCTGTCATTTTCTGACCCATCTTTTATACTACGTACATAGGGTGCGTTTGATAACTCAATTCAGTACTTAAAATTGAAAATTTTCAATGACTTAAAATTAAGTGTGTTTGATAATCAACTTTTTCTACCACCACTTAAAGTAACAAGTGACGAGTCAATTAAAGACTAATATTTTAAGTAAGGTTGTAAATGAACCGAACTGTTCACGAACGACTCGTGGTTTGTTCGCCATAAAA
Source organism: Escallonia herrerae (assembly GCA_033070095.1). Classification (NCBI taxonomy): domain Eukaryota; kingdom Viridiplantae; phylum Streptophyta; class Magnoliopsida; order Escalloniales; family Escalloniaceae; genus Escallonia; species Escallonia herrerae. The sequence goes on along the minus strand of JAVXUP010000030.1, from coordinate 1,036,176 downwards.
CTCGTTCATGTTCACAAACGTGTTCGCGAACAGCTCGTATAAACAATAAATTAATTATAATATATTTACAAAATTAACATTTACATAAATTAAAATTTAAAATTATAAGCCAGGCCTTTAAGTCAGCCCAAAACCTTAAGCCCACTTATAAATATAGAGCCCAACCTAGATAATTCAATCTATGAAGCCCAAAACTTAAAAACCCTAACTATATAAACTAACCTAAACCTAATATCACAATTCACAAATCAGTGAAACCACACGGCCGCACTCTCTCCGTCCCCTACCTCGTCGGCACACACACACACACACAGAACGCAGATCGCACATGGCATGTCCATCCCTCCATCTTTGTCGCTCTCTTCACAGACGGACATCACGTTGATCGCCTATCTTCGCCGCATCATCTCTCCGTCGTCGGATTCAACCTGCGGCGTCGAATTCAACTTGCAAAGTTACAAAGCTGCAAAACGAAGTTTCAGATCTGCAAAGCCATCGCCTTCAAAGCCAAGGGCAACCTTGAATGCATTAACTTGTTAACCGTTGTCTATATCTTGATCGCCAATCGATCAGATTTATTTTTTCTGTGTTTTTGATTATGCATCCTTTCTTGGATCTTCTATGTATCATTTTTTTTATTAATTATAGCTTGATTGCTTGAATGATTGCGAGCCTGAATTTCCTAACTCGAGTTAGGCTCGTATTGTTAAACGAGTTGAGTGAGCCGAGCCTGAGTCTCACTGTCACGAACACGAGCCAAGCTCGAACATCAAAGTTTTGGCTCTTAATGAACTGGAGCCAAGCTCGAACATGCCAAAACTTAAACAAACTGAGTTTGAACACACTCATGTTCGGCTCGAACTTGGTTCGAATACAACCCTAATTTTAAGTCACTCATAGCTAACTTATCACTTAACATGCTCAATGGTAGGTCATTAAAACATTTAACCCATAAGTGACTAATTTGCCCTCAATAGCTTTTTATTTACCTCCTCTTCTTTTGGATTGTTTCACTGTCTCTTCTTCTTCTTCTTCCTCCAGATTAAGCAGAGGCAGCAATCTCTTCTCACGTACTTTTCAACCACAATTGCAACTACGTGATTTCTTTGTTTTCTCATGGTGCTTATTATATGGGTGTTGCTTAATTTGTGGATGTAATTAGAATTTTCTTAATATTTATCACTTAATTTTAAGTGAGATGATTAAAAGGTAACATAATTTTACATAAAAAGAATAATTATCATCATGTTCTTAACACCGCCCCTACCACACTACAATCACCATCATAACCTTTATTCCCTTTTGCTACTACCACCACGATTCCTAAGACCTAACCACTACCACCACCACCACCAGCACAAGAAAACGCCACCTCCACCACATCATTACTACCATCATCACATCCATGTCAGCCAAAACTATCTAAATATCCACCACACTTTAATCACTATCGTAACTGCCATATCGCTGCATCTCGCTAATGCCATAATTACCAATACCACTTCTTCACACACCACTACTGCCACCATTGATACTTTTTTGCCGTGGTTTCCCCCACCACCGACACGATTTTGCCCAAAAGAATTATAAAATACATAAATAAATGCATAATTTTGGTAAAACAGATAAATTAGTAAATGGAATAATTTTCAGACATTTGCTTTTGGTTTACCAAACAGGTTAACCTATTTTTTAGTAAAAATTCAGTTGCTTATAATTTTCAGTTTTATGTCCTTTTTCCCTTACGGTGGAGAGAGAAGGCTTGGGAAGTTCGAGAGCTCTATGGTCTAGCTTAAGGATTGGTATTTCTCAAAGGCTTAAGGTAAGGGTTTAATCTTCGAAGTTCAAATTAGCGATGGACCAATCGATCATGTAAGTCTTTAGATTCTTTTGAAATCCAAACTTCTTCAAATGGAGATAAGTGATTCTTCCTCTCCTTTTTGTTTTGAACTTTGTTAAGAATGACTTGTTGTCAATTCTATGATTTGTGAAAATCAAATTCCGTCAAATTTGTTTGACCTCAGAATTTGACATATTGATATCGCTCGTTTCAGTGATTTATGATTGTAATTATTTCGTTAACTCTACTTATTGTTCGACAAGTCCGTAATTTGATAATGTTATTTTGAAGCCTTTGAATATGGCTTGACATGTCCGATATTTGATAACGGTTATTTTGAAATTTTGTTTTGATGACTTTATAAGCTATGTCACAGTGTATGTGACTTATTTCCGACTTACCCACGTGGATTAAAACATGGACTAGCTCAGGAGAGTTGAGTTAGAGATCGCGATTCTACTTTTTAAACCTACCTCATATGTCAGGAATGACGTATGTGGTCACTTTCTGTTCCTGACGTATGTGGCCACTTTCTGAATGGCTCTCTAGTATCTATTTCCGTACTCAGATATATTTTGGCATTTGATAGTTGGTTTGATTTCTCTACTGTCTGTCTCCATACTCAGATATATTTTGGCATAATATTTGGTCTGACCTCTGTTTAGATGAAACTGGTGTGCCTTTGAAATTTTGTTATTCAGATATATGTTTTGACATTCGAAATCTGGTTTGATTATCAGTTCCGTTGAAAACTTTTGTGTCTGTCTTTGTATTCAAATATAGTTTGACATTTGAAATCTAGTTTGATTATCCGTTTCGTTGAAACATTTTGTGCTTCCAAAATTTCCTTTTTCAGATATTTTTATTTTGTTTGATTGGTCCTTTGAGCGACCTTAATGGGCATTTGTCTTATTCCCTTATGATTTTTTCTTTCAGATGATTAGTAGGTGAAATTTCAGATTCGAAGGGCTAGCTGTGTGATCAAGAGTTAGCTGCCTTATTTCAGAGTTAGTATTGACATTTAAGTGTAACAACTAAGATAAGTTAGTGTTACTTAAGTTTCGTTTTGAAACTCTGTGTTGGAGAAACTTTGGATTGTATAAAAGTTTTGTGCCCCTATGTCAGATATTGATGTATTTTGGAAATTATTAGTATACGCTCTGATCGACTGTTCGGGAGATTTGTGATAAAAATTAAAGGTTTTCTGACTCCATTTTTTTGTTATTTTAAGCTTTTCTGATTTCGTTTGGGAGACTTTCTGATAACCTTAAGGTTTTCTCCAAATTCTGATTATTCGACCATTTACGCTCTGGGAATAAATAATTTTTGGGGCATAACAGAATGGTATCAGAGCTTAAGTTTAGATTCTGTAGACTCCTAAGCCTAAGATATATGTGATTCGGATTAAACCTTAAAAAGGTAGAATAAGTTTGGGGAATTTGTTTCCTATTAGATTATAAGATTGAGATTTGGCTATAAACCTTGGATTTGGGTTGAGAACGCAATCATAGAATGAATGTTAGTTGTCTTTGGAATTCACATATTGTCCGTATTTATCAAGGAGAATAATTGAAGGAAAGGACTATGATCTTTGGATGTCTATGAGTAGCTCTATCAGATAATATATGGAAAAAGGTTGTGATCTTAAAAAATAATTGATATGGTGACCGAGATTTTATTTGAAAGGAAAATTTGGCATTACTAGATCATAATGCCCCTTTTATTTCAGTTGTTTCGATATCCTTTGTGGGCACCTAAGTATTTAACCTAGAAATTTGAAACATGTCTATGTAGATACCTTTATGGAATTATGTGGTGACCCTTATGGTTTATAATCCCTGCCCCATCAGTATTGATTACAGATATTTAAGAATTGACATAATTTTCTGGATATGAAACATTTTGAGGTTATTTTGGGAGTATGGATTTGACTGATTGTCTTCCAATAATATTAAGATGGACTGTTTTAGAAAAGAGGATAATTATGATTGTCTAGCGGGTAACTCTGAGAACTAGAAGCTACCTGTAAAGGCTATGACTGAGAGATATAAATGATGTGATAGTTTAAAGGTTTAAACTTTGGTGGATGCGCGATATATGTGAAATTAAGAATAATATATTTTTCTCTGTCATAATTTGATAATAAATTGAGCTGGTTTGCTTTGAGGTATTAGGGTGCGCAGCGAAAGTGAGGTGGCCTTTGGTATGATGAGTAAGTGCTTATTGTTATTGGTTATTCATATTGGCTAAGTCGATGAAGGATGCTTCAAATGTTATCTGATGGTTTCAATTTTGATGTTAGAATAAAATTAGAAGGAGGAAAATATTGATCATGAAGTAATCTCATGGTTTGGTTAGTGAATCGCATAGACATTATGTCGTTGCAATTTAGTTAAGCCTTAGATTTTGAATTTGCGGTCTTTTGTGATTGTCAAATATGGGCAAGAAGTTGAGCTCGATGTTGTCTTAAGAAATTTTGTGTTTGAAGTTATAAAATGTTTTTGAGTATGGAATCTTTGAATATTTAATATTGGTGATTTTATTATGGGTAATCATATTGGAAAGTCTAACAGTGTGGGTAAAGCATTTGGGCGGAAGGCGTACCAATAATTTAGTAACTTTAGTTATAAGTTACACTTAGTTGTCAGTGAAATGTTATTAAGAACGTATTGATATGACTCCATTTTGATTTTGTACGGGCGTAAATTTTGATTTGAAGATTTTGGAGTATAAATTATTGTGATTAGTATGAAGATTGATTATTATTTTTGGGGTACGATTGAAGTTAACCGTGACAATGCTAAACTTTGTACCAAGGCTATGGTTTAATGTGTTAGCATAACGACATAACGTGAGCCTGTCGGTATTGTATTGGTTTCAGATTATTTGAATTTTGATTGGAATAACTTGATTCAACATCTTTCATTTGTTAGCCAAGTATAAATACTTTGAGGAGCAATATGAATATATTTTGGAGTGGTGATGACAAAGGAGGTTAAAAATTTAAGTTTGAATTTCGTAAAATATATCATATAGGATGAGAAATTGCTTAGTACTTGGTACAATTTAGGCTTGAAGTAAAGCGAGTTATCCAGATTTTGTAAAAGTATATGGTTTGAAATATTATCAGAGTAGCGCATTGAAAGCGTTATGTATTGGAGATTGATTTCAATTGTTGAAATTTTGAATGCCGTAATTTTAGCTCATCCCATTTCGTAGGCTAGTTAAACTAGGTATGTTTCGAGGTCAGAATTTCAGTTAATAGTATGAGGAATGTATTGACTCGTGTTGGAAAGCAAGAAGTTAGTTGATGATTAAGGAAAACGTTTTAAATTTTGAGGTCGGAATTTTTTAAGGAGGGGAGAATGTAACACCTAGAAAATTTTCTATTTCTTATGTGAAATTATTATTTTTGAATAAATAAGTTTGTGGTCTTTTGTTAAAATTAAGAAATGAATTGAGATTATTTTTTAAATTTTTAGTCAAATGAAATCGTTCGAATCAAAATGAAGGGAAATGGTGTTTTAGAGTTTCTGAAGTTTTCAGCCGACTAAAAAGTTTTTAGCAGACTAAAAAGTTTTCAGCCCACTAAAAAGTGTTTTCGGTCGAATTAAATGGGTTTTGCTTCGAATGAAAAGATTTTTGTGTGTAAAATGAGCTACTGAATTTTTCGGTTGAATTAAAAGTTTTAATTCGACTGAAAACTAGTTTCCGGACAAATGCAAAAAAAAAAAAAAAATTTTGAACCATTTTCACCTCTGTTGGATTCTGTCGACTAAAAACTATTTCGGTCGAATTGAAAGTTAAAAAATTTGTCCCCTATAAATAGCTTTCTTTTCCATTTTCTAGCCTTTTTGGGGGTTCTCTATTCCTTTTTTCCTTGCGGTGGAGAGAGAGAAAGAGAGAAGGCTTTGGAAGTTCGGGAGCTCTATGGTGGAGCTTAAGGATTGGTATTTCTCAAAGGCTTGATTAAGGTAAGGGTTTAATCTTCGAAGTTCAAATCAGCAATAGACCAATCGCTCATGTAAGTCTTTAGATTTTTTTGAAATCCGAACTTCTTCAAATGGAGATAAGTGGTTCTTCTTCTCCTTTTTGTTTTGAACTTTGTTAAGAATGACTTGTTGTCAATTCTATGATTTGTGAAAATCAAATTCCGTCGAATTTGTTTGACCTCAGAATTTGATATATTGATATCGCTCGTTTAAGTGATTTATGATTATAATTATTTCGTAAACTCTATTTATTATTCGACAAGTCCGTAATTTGATAATGTTATTTTGAAACCTTTGAATATGGCTTGACATGTCCGATATTTGATAACGGTTATTTCAAGATTTTGTTTTGATGACTTTATAAGTCATGTCACATTGTACGTGACTTATTTTCGACTTACCCACGTGGATTGAAACGTGGGCTAGTTCAGGGGAGTTGAGTTAGAGATCGCAATCTTACTTTCTGAATCAGCCTCATATGTCAGGAATGACGTATGTGGCCACTTTCTGAATGGCTCTCTAGTGTCTATTTCTGTACTCAGATATATTTTGGCATTTGATATTTGGTCTAACATCTCTACTGTATGTCTCCGTACTCAAGTATATTTTGGCATTTGATATTTGGTCTGACCTCTCTACTATCTGTCTCCGTACTTAGATATATTTTGATATTTGATATTTAGTCTGACCTCTGTTCAGTTAAAAATTGTGTGCCTTTGAAATTTTATTATTCAGATATGTTTCGACATTCGAAATTTGGTTTGATTATCAGTTTCGTTGAAAACTTTTGTGATTGTCTTTCAATTCAGATATAATTTGACATTTGAAATCTAGTTTGATTATCCATTCCGTTGAAACATTTTGTGCTTCTGAAATTTTGTTTCTCAGATATTTTTGTTTTGTTTGATTGATCCTTTGAGCGACCTTACTGGGCATTTGACTTATTCTCTTTTGGTTTTTCCTTTCAGGTGATTTGTAGGTGGAATTTCGGATTCGAAAGCTGCCTTATTTCAGAGTTAGCATTGACATTTAAGTGTAACAACTAAGACAAGTTAGTGTTACTTAGGTTTCGTTTTGAAACTCTGTTTTGAAGAAACTTTGGATTGTATAAAAGCATTGGGCCCCTATGTCAGATATTGATGTATTTTGGAAATTATTAGTATATGCTCAGATCGACCGTTTGGGAGATTTGTGATAAAAATTAAAGGTTTTTTGACTCTATTTTTCTAAGGTTTTTTTATTTTGTTTGGAAGACTTCTGATAACCTTAAGGTTTCCTCCGAATTCCGATTATTCGACCGTTTACACTCCAGGAATAAATAATTTTCGGGGCGTAACAAATTATAGATATCCCTTATCAATATGAGCACATGTTTAGAAATTAATTTCTTCCATGAGAAAATTTTGAATTCTTCATTTTTACCTTTTTGACAAATATTGATAAAAATTAATGCCATTCAGTGGCATTTAATTAAAGTCATGTCATTAGTAAAAAATTATTCGTTGGTGCAAGCATTGCCATCTGACTCAAGTAATTGAATACTTAAAAATTGTGAAGAGTCATATCCTTAAAGGGAATTTTTTTTTTCTAATCGATAGATTTGCACTCTTTAGTGAAAGTATTTTACTATTGATTAGCCATTGATTGACTTTGGCTACACCAAGATAGGAGTGTACTAAGAGAACATCTTTTCATTATCGATAGTATTACACTCTTCAATGTAGAAGCATTTTTTACTATCGATAGTCAACCTTTCTCTGTCGATAGCCTTGCTTTGCTATCGATAGACTTGCATTCTTTAGTGAAAGTATTTTTATTATTGATCAGCTATCGATTGATTTTAGTTACACAAAGATAACATTGGAGTGTACTAAAAATAACATTTTTTCACTATCGATAAACTCTCTATTGACTTAAGCTATACCATCTTGATCTTGCATACACGAGTACCAAGATAATATTTTCTATCGATAGAAAATATTATCGATAGCATAGTGCAAGCCTATCAATAGTAACTGGTGTACACCAGTTATTATCGATAGGCTTGCACTATTCTATCGATATAAACTCTTCAAAGTAAAGGCATTTTTACTAGCCATAGCGTTGCACCCCTTCAAAATGATAGTTATTTTAACCGTTGATGGCCATTGCAAACAATTTTAAGCAACCAATTAAGTGGTTTTCCTGTAAACAATTATTAGTAACCGATTAAGTGGTCTTCTCCCTCCTTTGGAGAAACTTTATTTAGCATACCATTATGCACACATACTTAACAAATATGAACATATGGCCATAATACCATGATCTTATCAAATGAATTTTCGCATGTAAAACAATATATAAATCATGTTGAATTGAAAGCCACAAAACCAAAATCAAATATTGGTATGAACTGCAAATCTGATGTGGGAGTTGCATGCCTATATATGATGGATCAAATTTTTTTCTAAATATACTTGTACCTTGGTATCCATGAAATTTAAATTGATCTCCCATCATAAATGGCTTTTCAAAATATGTATCAACCATGCCATCATCTCTTTTTTTTTTTTTTGCCATTTTTCATATGATGATGAAATGCATTTTTTTATTTAGAGCCTCTAGTAACTTAGTATCATTTTTCTTGATACAAATTAATTTCCCTTTAGCCATTTTTAAAGCAATGATATGCCCAATAACACCGTTCATATATTCTTTTGGTGTAGAAACCATTTTATGGTGTTGTGAAGCATTGATATCCCCCCCCCCCCCCCCCCCCCAGTTACACCATTTCTATTTTCTTTTGACGTGGAAACTATTGTATGGTCTTGTGGAGCATCAATATCCCAGTAACACCATTTGTACCTTCTTTTTCAAAAGTGTTTGCCAATGATGGTAGAAAATTTTGCTTTTTGACAAACTCAACTTTATTAAGTTGGGATTCATTCATATATGATGAGTGCGTATAGTCAATACATTTAGACATTATTGACGTGCTAGCCATGACAATTGATGAAAGGAGTCGTTCAACTTCCTTTTTCATCAATCTGATTTTAAAAATCGTTTTTAAACATTCTTCTATTTCATCTGGAGTATTTCCAAACAAAGTTGATAGAAAATCTAGACCCATACCACTCTTAATTTCATTTTCTAACTTATGTACTTCATTAAAAATTGCTATCAAAATTACTAATAAAATAAGTTGGTCATAATTTGTACTCATAAACATTATGAGAACATCCCAAAAATTTCCTAAATCGGTCATTGTAACATCAATTCAAGATGAAAGTACAAACCGTTTGTCATTTTGAGGAACCAGAGATGCTAAAGAATGGCTTCTCACTAAATTAACCAAAAAATTAGCCCTAATTTCATCAAATCGGGCCTGAAATTCTAAGAAATTATTTGGAAACATAGTTCTAAACATTCTGAATTTTAGTGCTTAGCATTACCCACTTTCAGATTAAAAGTGTCTCATTTGGTGTGTCAATGTTTGCACTCGATAGCAAACTACAATTAAAGCGGGCCTTTTGACCAGGACTTCTTTGATAACGGAAAAATGAACCTGAAAATAATAAAGATTGCATGCCCAATAAAAATAAAGAGAGCCTTTGATTAATGCCGAAGATCTTTACAAAGTACAATGTTCCAAAATCTAAAAACTAAAATCCCTATCGATGGATTGGAAGAACTTCTAAACAATAAAGAAAAGAAGAAGAAGAAGAAGACTTGAAAATTCAAGTCATGAGTTTGTCTGAATGGTTGACGATGATTCTTCTGTCCATCTTTTATACTAGAGACTAGATTGTACAAAATAATTAGCACTAAAAAATAACTACAAACTTAGATTATAACTGCACACTAATAAGTAACTAACTGTACATATCTCTAAGTTAATTTCTTCCATGAGAAAATAACTTCTTGATTTAAAATTTCATTATCTTCTTTCAACAAATATCAATAAAAGTTAATACCATTTAGTGTTATTTAATTAAAGACATGTCGTTAGTAAAAAAAATATTTGTTGATGCAAAGAGAGAGTCTTCGAGTTTTTGCCCTAAATAATTTTGTTTTAAAACTCAATTACCAATTTACTTCATTTTTAAACTTATTACCCGCATACTACACTTTTGGAAATCATTGTTCAAAACCACGACTTCAAAGTAGAAATCGTTGTTTCAAATAGTGATTTCTACCTTAAAATCATGATTTCAAATAGCGATTTCTAATTTGAAGTCGTGGTTTCAAACAGCGATTTTCAAAAGTGTGGTATTGCGGGTAAATAAGTTTCAAAATGGAGTAGATTGATAATTAAGTTTTAAAACAATATTATTTAGGTAAAAAAAACTCAAGAGTCTTCCCTTCTTGGATGGTTCAGGTAATAGAGATGGAAATTGTGCCTTCATAGTTTTCCCATCATGTTATTAGTCCATACTTTCTTTGCTTAATCTTTTGTTGATAATGCACTTTTTAGTTACAAACGAAATGAGCACAACATAAGACGTGAAAATGGAACTTTCCAACGTCTAGGTTTGTATGTGTGTGTTTGTTTTCTCAAGCAGCACTTTCTTTTTGTCGAGCAAAACTATATTTGTTTAATTCTACATAACCTTCATTGTATACAAAATAATGTGTTCATAAGTCTAGATGTTCTCTCTTACAAATTAAATAGGCTCTGGGGTTTGGGCAATGCTCGTACAAATGAAAAATAACTATTTTGCTTAGTAAATATATACAGAAAGGAAGAAAATCACAATGGATAATAGGAGAAGGAGTAACAAAATAGCAGAGTTGGTGATAGAATAATTAGTAGAAAAGGGATTATAGATAGTTATGAATAGATGGAGAAACGTGCATAGTGAGGCTAGAAAACTGAGAGCATTAGGAGGTATGTTTAAATTTGAAATAACTTTGACGGCCATTTTTATCATCAATTGATTATGAAGTATCAGGGGACCAGGTTGGCACCCCAAAATTGTTATTGAAAGCTAGTAATGAGAGCGTGGACTGTGTAATATGCACGAGAAAAAATGTGTCACCTCGTTCTTTATTTTCTTAAGGCTGTGTATAGTTACTTTCTTGAGCCACCCAATCCCTATTATCTCCTGCAAATTAATTGCTTTTCAGATTCATCTCATATTCTGTGCACCATACCAGTGATGGGTAATGTCCTAGCAATGCGAAACTTCAAAGGTACATTGAAACATTTAAATATTTGAGGAAGCTAATATTTGGAACAAATTTTAATATATCTGGCTAGTTTGGTAATGTCCGGTTTCTGAACTTCTTTGAAATTAAAGACGACTTTGAAAAAAAGATTTCTTCATGATGCAAAATGAAATTTGGAACGTGTTTGGGACATCTAGAACATTCCATTGCCGTTCGCATTTCCCTTTTCCTCTTCTGCCTCCGCAGTGAGCCCCTTTTACCCAATAAGAATCATATGCTATACATGATGATACAGTTTAGGTGGACAAAAAGATTGTTAGTAAAAACGTTTGTCCATGTTATTAAAATTTATAGTAATAATTTTTGTCGATAAATTATATTTAGTGGCATTTTCGCTTACAATAGATGTCAGTCAACGAGAAGATCCTAGTCCCCTTCACCCGGCAAACCATTTATACCTGTTCGGTGATCACCATCTTACCCTAGCAATTTCTAATCGCCTTAAACAGTCTAACAACGCACTACAATCACATAGGATAATAACTATTACTAGTCACCAATTGTCACTTTAATATTAAAATCCACTTATTCAAAACCAGCTAGGTATTTCTCAATGCAAGAAACTCATATTAATCACCGCGTATCACATCTTAGGCAATCATTAGAAAACTAATTTTTAACGGATGTTAAAGACCTTGTACGTAAGCAAATCCCCAAATTCATCAGTAATTACTCTGATACGAGATTTTAAAGACCTTGTACATAAAAATTCAAAATCAAATTCGGTTAGCCCTGCATAACGTGGGCAACACAGTCTTATGAACTCACGACAACCAAGTTGTATATCTTTATCGGTTGTATGAATATGCTGAGAGAAAGAGAGAGATTAGTATGATGGTGATTCTCAGCTCTATCACATCTCTAGCTTTGATCTCGCCGTATGTGAAGAGATGACGGAGAAGATGGGGGGCAAAGAGTTTCCGATTTCATTTGTGAATGAAGAGAAAGAGATAGAGATGTGTTTCTTTGCAGCTTGCTGAGCTTCATGTATCTGTGTGTGTATGAGTGGTTGGTATGTGTTCAATGTGTGCGCAACTGTGTGCCTGTGAGTGTGTATGTGTGTCCGCGCGATTGATTTGTGTGTGTGTTATGTGCACTTACGATTAATTTTGTGTGTGCGTGCGAGTAATGATTTTTGTGTGTGCATGTGTGTGTGTGTTCTCCGTGTGTTTAGGGGGGTGGGCGGGGGGTGGGGAAGGAGGGTGAATTATATCAATGTGTGTTTGTTTGTATGTGATTGTAAGGTGGTGCAGTTATTGTGGTTGGTGGTAGAGCCGTGGCTATGCTTGTTGGTTTGTGGACGGTGGTTGATGGTGGTGTTGGGTTGGTGGTGTGGTTATGTTTGGCGGTTTGGTGGTAGCGTCGTGGTCATGTTGGACTTGAAGAGAAATTTTGGGGGCACTGGCCGACGGCAGTACGGTGGCTCTGAATAAGAAAAGAATAAATAGAAGAAGACGAGGAAAAAGATGAGGAAGAAGAGGGAGAAAAAGGAAAGAGATTAACTGATTTACCCATGGATTAAGTTACTTAACGGACTTGGGGCTAACGGAATGACTTGATTGGACAAATTAACGAGTCCAGTTGTCACTTTGACACAAATCAAGACCAATAACTAAAGTTGAATTTGTGTTATAATACAGTGATCAACTGCTTATTTAGCTCTAGACAGTATTGCAAATTAAAGGGTGGACTCCACAGGAGAGGAAGTGAAAAAATAGCAGATGTAATGAGACAAAATCAAGAGAAAAATGGTTACTTAGGGTTCGTTTGACAAAAAAAATATTTGGTTTTCAGTTTTTAAAAAGCAACTTAATTTTATTTTTTTTACAAAAACAAGTGGGTGTTTGATAACTTTTTTTTTTTTTTGTTTGGTAACCCTTTTTATTTTGACTTTTTTTTTTGGTGGTTTGCGGTGGCGGTGGTGGGGCGTGGCGGTGGTGTGGTGGTGGGGCGTAGCGGTGGTCGACGGTGGTGGTGGCCGACGGTGGCTGGTGGCTGCCGGAAGCTGGCGGCCGGAGGTGGCGCCGACAGTCGCTGGTGGTTGCCGACAGTAGCCGGCTGTGGTCGCCGGCCGCCGGAGGTGGCTGTCGGCTACCGGCAGTGGTGGCCGGCGGCCGGAGGTGGCTGCCGGCGGTGGGAGGGTGTTGGTGGTGGTCTCCAAAAAAAAAAACAAAAGTGAAAAAAAAAAACAGTTTATGGAGTTTTTTTTTTACTCTGCAGTTTAAAAACTGATTTTTTAAATTGGAGAAGGAAAAAAAAATGGTTACCAAACGCACTTTTTTTCCAGTTTCCAAAACTAAAAAAAAAAAACTGAAATAAAAAGCTGCGTCAAACGTGGCCTTAGAGTTAAGAATAGATGGAGCAACGTAAATAGTGAGGCTAGAAGCTAGGAAAAAATTAGGAGGTCAGTTTAAATTTAACATTATTATAATGACCATTTTGAATTTTTAGGTGAGAGATAGAATAATTTGAAAAAGTGGAATAATGAGACAATTGAAAGTTGGAAGAGGGCTTCACCTTAAGGGTGCTCTTCCTTAATAGTAGATAATAATGCATAAGATTTTTCAAGTATCATCAATTAATTACGAAGTATAAGGGAACGAAGTTGGCACCCCCAAAAAAGTTTTAATTATCTGTAAATTGTAACTTATTGATGATAACTAATTATTAGAGCGTCAACTGTGTTTTAGGGGCAAGAAAATTTGTGTTACCTCATTGTTTATTTTCTTAAGGCGTATAAAGCTACTTGCTTAAATTTACCCGGTCCCTACTATCTCCAACAAATTAATGGTTTTTCTTGTTCATCTCATGTTGGGTGCACTAAGGTAGTGATTGGGTCATGTCCTAGCAATGTGAAACTTCAGAGGTGCATTGGAACATTTAAATATTTAAGCTAGCTAAGATTTGAACAAATTTTAGAATATCCGGCTCGTTTGATAATTTGGGTTCTTAAACTACTTTTTTTTGGTTTAGAAGAGAAATATTATACAAATAAACCATCCCGGTCATATAAAGGTCGCAACATATAATACAGACATTGAACATAACAAGCTAGGAGCTAGACATTGTCCATTATACATTCATAGATCGAAAAGCATCGAATCCATTGTCCCATGACTTCCGATCTTGCCTTGCATGCAAAAGTGAAAAGTTCGACAGCTTCTTGAAGTAGTTGTTTGCTCCCTAATATTACCCGACAGTGATGAAAATAGGTACTGATCTTGCAAATATCATACAAAATAGGGGCAGTAATGGCACTAATCGCCTCCGTTCCCGATATCTGGCCAATTAAACGATTAGAATTAGTATATAAGACAATATGGGCCAGAAGATTTTGTTTTGCCCAGTTCAAAGTATTTAAAACAACAAAAGCTTGTGAAGTAAAATGGTCTTGAGAGTAATATGTGCATGCAAATGAACCATAGTTATAAATATCGTACCGGAGTGCGTACCGTTTTTTCATAAGATGGTACGTACCGGTACCGTCTTAGTACCATCTCAACTTTTTCATCAATAATATACATGATACATATGTAATATTCATTCATTGGCTAACTAACAAAATATAAATATATTTTTTTATTATTAACATTCTAGGATAAACTATTTATCCTATAAAGTTTGAATTACGTTAATTTTTAAATAAAATAAATAGCTTATTCAATTGAATTACCTACTCTAGGATTATTTCTTCTTCTCAACAATCTCATTGGCAAATTCTTATGTGTTCCCAACCCATTCGGGTCATACCCAAGGGCTCACTAGGGGTCCCGCTTCGCGCGAACACGTCCACAGATTCAACGGTCAAATTTTCAACGCATGGAACCAGTCAGCCCGCGCACGCTCAAGTCACGTACATTTTTTGCTACAAGGCGGGCGACTTAGACAACTTATTTCACGGTAGCACGACCATCGCACCAAGACCACGCGAACACCTTTTCATAAAAAATGTCGACCGACGGGGCAACCGAAAAGACGAGGTCAAAGGGCAAAGGCCTCGGCCTCACCCAAGGCCATGGGGTCGGCCTCGGCCTCCCATGGGGGGTTGGCCTTGGCCTCCCCCCCCCCCCCCCGGTTCTTCACTTTTTGCACAAAGTCCCTTTCACACTTTGTTCACTCCGTACGCTCTTTTATGTGACTTCGGCGCTTTATTCGTCATGTGGTTACGATTCTTGGCAATACGCTCGCCACGACGCAACTTCAGAATTTGTCATTGCTCATCAAAACACTTACCGTCGATGCTCCCGAAGTTCACCAAAACGGGGGAGTGGCATTGGCCTCCCTTCATGAGAGTTGGCCATTGGCCTTGGCTACCCCCTAGGGTCGCGTCGGCCTCCCCATGGGTGGTGGCTTTGGCCTTCCCCCATTTTTGGCCATGGCCTTCCCCCCTCGTGCACTTGTTTTCTAGAATCCTTGTACCTCCGCGATGTTTATGGACGTTCGTATATCAACCTTGCGACGTCCGTCATGCATCAACCTCACGATGTCCGTCGTGCATCAACCTCGCGATGTCCGTCTACATCAACCTCGAGACGTCTGTCATCCATCAACCTCGCAACATCCGTCGTGCATCACCCTCATGACATCCGTCATACTTGACCCCATACAGCTCCCGCGATGCCCATCGCTCAAAGTCGCGCACTACCACCGAATAACCTGTCACCGATGACCGCATACCATCACTCCCAACTTTGTCATTACTACATGTTGTATTCATTATCTTGTTATGACAGGTACACTCAGCTCACATCCCGTCTTCAGGACACCCGACGCGTGCCCATGTGCCACTTCCATGACATGTGCCCACGGCACCAGGTATTGTCTTTAGGATGTTTGTCGCTCGAGCCCGTGCGCCATCGTCATGATACGTGCCCCGGCACCAAGTATTGATTCACGACGTTCGTCGCCGCGCCCGTGCGCCATTGTCATGATACAAGTATTGTTCTGCGACATTCGTCGCTGCGCTCTTGTGCCATTTCCATAACATGTGCCCCGGCATTAAGTATCCATGCGACGTTCGTCGCCTGTGCCCTTGCACCATTCTCATGATGAATGCTCCCGACACCAAGTATTGCTCCGCGACGTTTGTCACCGCACCCATGCGCCACTTCCATAACATGTGCCCCGGCACCAAGTATATCTCCGCGACGTTCGTCGCCGCGCCCGTACGCCACTTCCATAACATGTGCCCCGGCACCAAGTATATCCTCACGACGTTCGTCACCTGCGCCCTTGCGCCATTCTCATGATGCATGCCCCCGGCACCAAGTATTGCTCTGCAACGTTCGTCGCAGCGCCCATGCCCCACTTCCATGACATGTGCCCACGGCACCAGGTATTGTCTCTGCGATGTTCGTCCCAGCGCCTTTGCGCAATTCTCATGATGCGTGTCCCTGGCACCAAGTATTGCTCCGCAACGTTCGTCGCCGCACCCATGCGCCACTTCCATGGCATGTGCCCACGGCACCAGGTATTGTCTCTGCGACATTCGTCGCCGCGTCCGTGCGCCACTTTCATGATACATACCCCGGTACCAGGTATTGTCTCGCGATGGTAGTCGCCGCGCCCATGAGCCACAATCATGTTACATGCTTCCAGGGGGCTCCGTTCGTAGTGCTCTGGCACTAAGACCCCTTGCAGCAGGATGAACTCACAATCTTATAATTATCGCCGCCACGGGATGGGCTCACAACCTTAAAGCCATCGTCGTCACAATCACGGGGGGCTCCGGCCCTCGTAGCGGGATGGACTCACAACCTTAGTCATCGCCGCCACGGGATGGGCTCACAACATTAAAGTCATCACCATCACAATCACAGGGGGGCTTCGGCACGAGGACCCCTCGCAGTGGGATAAACTCACAACCTTATAGTCATCGCAGCCACAAGATGGGCTCACAACCTTAAAGCCATCGCCGTCACAAATCATGGGGGGCTCCGGCCCTCGCAGCGGGATGGACTCATAACCTTATAGTCATAGCCGCCACGGGATGGGCTCACAACCTTAAAGCCATCACCGTCACAATCACGGGGGGCTCTGGCACGAGGACCCCTCGCAGCGAGATGGACTCACAACCTTATAGTCATCGCCACCACGGGATGGGTTCATAACCTTAAATCCATCGCCATCACAATCACGGGAGGCTCCGGCACGAGGACCCCTCGCAGCGAGATGGACTCATAACCTTATAGTCATCGCTGCCACGGGATGGGCTCACAATCTTAAAGCCATCGTCGTCACAATCACGGGGGGGGGGGCTCCGGCACAAGGACCCCTCGCAGTGGGATAGGCTCGTTACCATAAAGCTATCACCGTCTTCATTCTGAGGGGCTCCGTTCGTAGTGCTTTGGCACGAGGACCCTTCGCAGCAGCCGGATAGGCGACTCCTTTGGGACACTATCTCCGTCAGGGTGTTTTCGTGACTGGCCTACGTGCTCTGGCACTGGGGGCTCACGTCGGAACCTCTAGGGGCTATGACCCCCGGGTTACTCCGAGACTGGAGCAGGTATTTGGAGGGCATCGCACCTAGTCCACCTGGCAGCTGGGTGTCGGGTCTTCCCAATCACTGTCAGCCCTATGGGACTCTACAAAGGCTTGGATTGGTGGCTAGATCAAGGGGGATCTCTGGCCGCATCGACGCTGTGGTAGCTAGTCTTTCCAAACAGACACAGCGACGCTATGCGGGGCAGGCTGGGTGAATATGTGATTTAACAGTCCGTGGAGAACCGATAGCTGTAGACCCCCTTGGTGATGTGTCACTCCCGGGGAACGCCACGTGTTGCGTGATGACATCATCTCAACCTCTATAAATAGAGGTCTTGAGAATTCATTTGGGGAGGGAAACATTTTCAGGGACTTCAGATTTTCAGATTCACAGAACTCTGACATTTTCACTTTCTCACTCTAGAATTCTAGAGAGAAACATACAGGACCCTGACTCTGGACCTAAGTATCGGACTGTGACTGTCGTAGTGTATTCACCCTGTGCCATCGCCCTCGCAGCACTGCCACCCTCAGGCTCTGTTTGGGAAGCTCTTGGTCTCTGCCCTTGCTCCACCCTTGCTGTGTCTCACATCATCACACTTGGCATCTGACTCAGACTGCATTCCTTGTGGCTCATCCACGTCGACTGCGAACCCATATTCCTTGGCATCATTATGTTAAAATAAGTTGTTTGTTAAATAATAATATCTTCAGTTTCAAGAATAAGCTATTTTTGTGTGTGTGTGTGTGTGTGCTCGCGCACAAGTGTCTAAAGTAGTATGTCATATAGATGAAAGAATATGATCAAAACTTTTAGGTATAAAGTAAATCAAAGCTAAGTGAATATTATGAGTAATAAGCTACAGAGGCTTTGAAAGGTATAAAAGAACTTAGAATGTTTTTTCTATTTAGTCTTTATATGGTCAATTTACAAAAATTTTAACAAAATTTGTTACTTTTACATTTTTTAAGGAATCGGTACAAAACAGAATATTTCGGCCGATACGTAATTCTCAGTCGATATCACCTGTACTGGCCAACGGCAGTACGGTGGCGCTGAAGAAGAAAAGAATAAATAGAAGAAGACGAGGAAAAAGATGAGGAAGAAGAGGGAGAAAAAGGAAAGAGATTAACGGATTTACCCATGGATTAAGTTACTTAACGGACTTGGGGCTAACGGAATGACTTGATTGGACAACTTGACGAGTCCAGTTGTCACTTTGACACAAATCAAGTCCAATAACTAAAGTTGAATTTGTGTTATAATACAGTGATCAACTGCTTATTTAGCTCTAGACAGTATTGCAAATTAAAGGGTGGACTGCACAGGAGAGGAAGTGAAAAAATAGCAGATGTAATGAGACAAAATCAAGAGAAAAATGGTTACTTAGGGTTCGTTTGACAAAAAAAAAAATTGGTTTTCAGTTTTTAAAGAGTAGCTTAATTTTTTTTTTTTACAAAAACAAGTGGGTGTTTGATAACCTTTTTTTTGTGTGTTTGGTAACCCTTTTTATTTTGACTTTTTTTTTTGGTGGTTTGCGGTGGCGGTGGTGGGGCGTAGCGGTGGTCGACGGTGGTGGTGGCCGGCGGTGGCTGGTGGCTGCTGACAGTGGCTAGTGGCCGGAGGTGGCGCCGACAGTCGCTGGTGGTTGCCGGCTGTGGTCGCCGGCCGCCGGAGGTGGCTGTCGGCTACCGGTAGTGGTGGCCGGCGGCCGGAGGTGGCTGCCGGCGGTAGGAGGGTGTTGGTGGTGGTCTCCAAAAAAAAACCAAAAGTGAAAAAAAAAAAAAAAACCAGTTTCTGGAGTTTTTTTTTTTACTCTGCAGTTTAAAAACTGGTTTTTTAAATTGGAGAAGGAAAAAAAATGGTTACCAAACGCACTTTTTTTTCCAGTTTCCAAAATTGAAAAAAAAAACTGGAAAAAAAAGCTGCGTCAAACGTGGCCTTAGAGTTAAGAATAGATGGAGCAACGTAAATAGTGAGGCTAGAAGCTAGGAAAAAATTAGGAGGTGAGTTTAAATTTAACATTATTATAATGACCATTTTGAATTTTTAGGAGAGGGATAGAATAATTTGAAAAAGTGGAATAATGAGACAATTGAAAGTTGGAAGAGGGCCTTAAAGTGCTCTTCCTTAATAGTAGATAATAATGCATAAGATTTTTCAAGTATCATCAATTAATTACGAAGTATAAGGGAACGAAGTTGGCACCCCCAAAAAAGTTTTAATTATCTGTAAATTGTAACTTCTTGATGATAACTAATTATTAGAGCGTCAACTGTGTTTTAGATGCACAAGAAAATTTGTGTTACCTCATTGTTTAATTTCTTAAGGCGTATAAAGCTACTTGCTTAAATTTACCCGGTCCCAACTATCTCTAACAAATTAATGGTTTTTCTTATTCATATCATGTTAGGTGCACTAAGGTAGTGATTGGGTCATGTCCTAGCAATGTGAAACTTCAGAGGTGCATTGGAACATTTAAATTTTTAAGCTAGCTAAGATTTGAACAAATTTTAGAATATCCGGCTCGTTTGATAATTTGGATTCCTGAACTACCTTTTTTTTGTTTAGAAGAGAAATATGATACAAATAAATCGTCCCAATCATATAAAGGTCGCAACATATAATACAGATATTGAACATAACAAGCTAGGAGCTAGACATTGTCTATTATTCATTCATAGATCGAAAAGCATCAATCCATTGTCCCATGACTTCCGATCTAGCCTTGCAAGCAAAACTGGCAAGTCTAACAGTTTCTTGAAGTAGTTCTTTACTCCCTAATATTACACGACAGTGATGAAAATAGGTACTGATCTTGCAAATATCATACAAAATAGGGCCAGCAATGGCACTAATCGCCTCCATTCCCGATATCTGGCCAATTAAACGATTAGAATTAGTATATAAGACAATATGGGCCAGATGATTTTGTTTTGCCCATTTCACAGTATTTAAAACAGCAAGAGCTTGTGAAGTAAAAGGGTCTTGAGAGTAATATGTGCATGCAAATGAACCATAGTTATAAATATCGTATCAGAGTGCGTACCGTTTTTTCATAAGATGGTACGTACCGGTACCGTCTTAGTACCATCTCAACTTTTTCATCAATAATATACGTGATACATCTGTAATATTCATTCATTGGCTAACTAACAAAATATAAATATATTTTTTTATTAACAACATTCTAGGATAAACTATTTATCTTATAGAGTTTGAATTACGTTAATTTTTAAATAAAATAAATAGCTTATTCAATTGAATTACCTACTCTAGGATTATTTCTTCTTCTCAACGATCTCATTGGCAAATTCTTATGTGTTCCCAACCCATTCGGGTCATACCCAAGGGCTTACTAGGAGTCCCGCTTCGCGCGAACACGTCGACATATTCACGGTCAAATTTCCAACGCATCGAACCAGTCAGCCCGCGCACGCTCAAGTCACGTACATTTTTTGCTACAAGGCGCACGACTTAGACAACTTATTTCACGATAGCACGACCATCTCACCAAGACCACGCGAACACCTTTTCATCAAAAATGTCAACCGACGGGGCAACCGAAAAGACGGGGTCAAAGGGCAAAGGCCTTGGCAAAGGCCTCACCCAAGGCCATGGGGTTGGCCTTGGCCTCACCCAAGGCCATGGGGTCGGCCTCGGCCTACCATGGGGGGTGGCCTTGGCCTTCCCACCCCCTCCCCGTTTCTTCACTTTTCGCACAAAGTCCCTTTCACACTTTGTTCACTCCGTACGCTCTTTATGTGACCTCGGCGCTTTATTCGTCATGTGGGTACGATTCTTGGCAATACGCTTGTCACGACTTAACTTTCGAATTTGTCATTGCTCGTCAAAACACCTACCGTCGGTGCGCCTGAAGTTCACTAAAATGGGGAGTGGCCTTGGCCTCCCTTCATGAGAGTTGGCCATTGGCCTTGGCTACCCCCTAGGGTCGGTGTTGGCCTTGGCCTCCCCATGGGTGGTGGCTTTGGCCTTTCCCCATTTTTGGCCATGGCCTTCCCCCCGCGAGCACTTGTTTTCTCGAATCCTTGCACCTCCGCGATGTTTAAGGACGTTCGTATATCAACCTTGCGACGTCCGTCATGCATCAACCTCACGACGTCCGTCATGCATCAACCTCGCGATGTCCGTCTACATCAACCTCGAGACGTCTGTCATCCATCAACCTCGCAACATCTGTCGTGCATCAACCTCGTGACGTCCGTCATACGTGACCGCATACAGCTCCCGCGATGCCCATCGCCCAAAGTCGCGCACTACCACAGAATGACCTGTCGCCGACGACCGCATACCATCACTCCCAACTTTGTCATTACTACATGTTGTATTCATTATCTTGTTATGACAGGTACACTCAGCTCACATCCCGTCTTCAGGACACCCGACGCGTGCCCATGTGCCACTTCCATGACATGTGCCCACGGCACCAGGTATTGTCTTTGCGACGTTTGTCGCCCGCGCCCGTGCGCCATCGTCATGATACGTGCCCCGGCACCAAGTATTGATTCACGATGTTCGTCGCCGGGCCGTTCGCCATTGTCATGATACGTGCCCCCGGCACCAAGTATTGTTTCGCAACGTTCGTCGCTGCGCCCTGTGCCATTTCCATAACATGTGCCCCGGCATTAAGTATATCCCTGCGACGTTCGTCGCCTGCGCCCTTGCACCATTCTCATGATGAATGCTCCCGGCACCAAGTATTGCTCCGCGACGTTTGTCGCCGCGCCCATGCGCCACTTCCATAACATGTGCCCCGGCACCAAGTATATATCCACGACGTTCGTCGCCGCGCCTGTACGCCACTTCCATAACATGTGCCCCGGCACCAAGTATTGCTCTGCGACGTTCGTCGCAGCGCCCATGCCCTACTTCCATGACATGTGCCCACGGCACCAGGTATTGTCTCTGTGATGTTCGTCCCTGCGCCCTTGCGCAATTCTCATGATGCGTGTCCCTGGCACCAAGTATTGCTCCGCAACGTTCGTCGCCGCACCCATGCGCCACTTTCATGGCATGTGCCCACAGCACCAGGTATTGTCTCTGCGACCTTCGTCGCCGCGTCCGTGCGCCACTTTCATGATACAAACCCCGGTACCAGGTATTGTCTCGTGATGGTAGTCGCCGCGCCCATGAGCCACAATCATGTTACATGCTTCCAGGGGGCTCCGTTCGTAGTGCTCTGGCACTAGGACCCCTTGCAGCGGGATGAACTCACAACCTTATAGTTATCGCCGCCACGGGATGGGCTCACAACCTTAAAGCCATCGTCATCACAATCACAGTGGGCTCCGGCCCTCGCAGCGGGATGGACTCACAACCTTATAGTTATTTCCGCCACGGGATGGGCTCACAACATTAAAGTCATCACCATCATAATCACAGGGGGGCTCCGGCACAAGGACCCCTCGCAGCGGGAAAACTCACAACCTTATAGTCATCGCCGCCACAGGATGGGCTCACAACCTTAAAGCCATCGCCGTTACAAATCATGGGGGGCTCCGGCCCTCGCAGCGGGATAGACTCATAACCTCATAGTCATAGCCGCCACGGGATGGGCTCACAACCTTAAAGCCATCTCCGTCACAAACACGGGGGGCTCCAGCACGAGGACCCCTCACAGCGAGATGGACTCACAACCTTATAGTCATCGTCACCACAGGATGGGCTCACAACCTTTTAGCCATCACCACCACGGGATGGGCTCACAACCTTAAATCCATCGCCATCACAATCACGGGAGGCTCCGGCACGAGGACCCCTCGCAGCGGAATGGACTCACAACCTTATAGTCATCGCTGCCACTGGATGGGCTCACAACCTTAAAGCCATCGTCGTCACAATCACGGGGGGGCTCCGACACAAGGACCCCTCGCAGTGGGATAGGCTCGTTACCATAAAGCTATCACTGTCTTCATTCTGAGGGGCTCCGTTCGTAGTGCTCCGGCATGAGCACCCTTCGTAGCAGCGGGATAGGCGACTCCTTTGGGACACTATCTCCGTTAGGGTGTCTTCGTGACTGGCCTACGTGCTCTGGCACTGGGAGCTCGTGTCAGAACCTCTAGGGGCTATGACCCCCAGGTCACTCCGAGACGGGAGCAGGTATTTGAAGGGCATCGCGCCTAGTCCACCTGGCAACTGGGCGTCGGGTCTTCCCCACCACTGTCAGCCCTATGGGACTCTACAAGGGCTTGGATTGGTGGCTAGATCAATGGGGTTCTCTGGCCGCACCGATGCTCTGGGAGCTAGTCTGTCCAAACAGACACAGCGACGCTGTGCGGGGCAGGCTGGGTGAATATGTGATTCGATAGTCCGTGGAGCACCGATAGCTGTGGACCCCCTTGGTGATGTGTGACTCCCAGGGAGCGCCACGTGTTGCGTGATGACATCATCATCTCAATCTCTATAAATAGAGGTCTTGAGAATTCATTTGGGGAGGGAAACGTTTTCAGGAACTTCAGATTTTCAGATTCACAAAACTCTGACATTTTCACTTTCTCACTCTAGAATCCTAGAGAGAGAAACATACAGGACCCTGACTCTGGACCTAAGTATCGGACTGTGACTATCGTAGTGTATTCACCCTGTGCCATCGCTCTCGCAGCACTGCCACCCTCAGGCTCTGTTTGGGAAGCTCTTGGTCTCTACCCTTGCTCCACCCTTGCTGTGTCTCACATCATCACACTTGGCATCTGACTCGGACTACATTCCTTGTGGCTCCTCCACGTCGACTGCGAACCCATTTTCCTTGGCATCATTATTCTAAAATAAATTGTTTGTTAAATAATAATATCTTCAGTTTCAAGAATAAGCTATTTGTGTGTGTGTGTGTGTGTGTGTGTGCTCGCGCACAAGTGTCTAAAGTAGTACATCATACAGATGAAATAATATGATCAAAACTTTTAGGTATAAAGTAAATCAAAGCTAAGTGAATATTATGAGTAATAAGCTACAGAGGCTTTGAAAGGTATAAAAGAACTTAGAATAATTTTTCTATTTAGTCTTTATATGGTCAATTTACGAAATTTCTAACAAAATTTGTTACTTTTACATTTTTTAAGGAATCGGTACAAAACAGAATATTTCGGCTGGTACGTAATTCTCAACCAATATCACCTGTACCGGCCGGTACAATCGGTACAGAACGGTATTTTGACCAGTACAAAATGTAAGGAGTACCGTACCAGTAGAATGTAAAAACGGTACGTACCGGCCGGTACGACCGGTACCGGTGCGGTATTGATAATTATGAAATGAACCCCATCTGAGTCCTAATGACTTTGAATGCAGATCCCAAGTCCAAATCTTTGCCTGTGATGTTGGAAATGAGATCCTGTTAACACGAAACATATTTGTCGACCATGACACGAGCAAATGTTATCATGAAAATTGTACAAGGCTATAGGTCAGTAAAATGATGATTGGAACGCTTTTACGATCTCGTTTTTTTATAGCCTTGATGATGTGTCAAGAAATGAATTCCAAGTAGATTAGACTTGAGCTTGAACTATCCTTATGATGATCATCAGATTAAAAGCTTCTCATTTGAAGATAACAGCATTACGATACAGCCAGATCTGCCATATTGTAATGAATATGGTGGTTACCATTTTGGATTGAGAGCTTTTGGGAGCATTTCCTTTATTGATCCAGGCTATGAGCCACTCCATGAAACTTGGAAAATTTGGTTGCCTTTGAGTTTGAATTGCCAATCCGAACCATACCGCACGCGCGCCAGAGCATTTGAAGAAGACATGATCGAGTGTTTTCACATGTGAATTGCAAAAGCTGCAATTGTTGGTATTGTTGATTCCAAATGTCGCTAATCTATCTAGAGTTGGTAATCTTCTTAAGAGTACCTGCCAAAGAAAAAGTTGATTCTTGTGTGCCAATTTTAGTTTCCATAATTTGCTCCAGGTTTTGGATAGAATGGTGCTACCCGGATTAAAATCACTCTTTTCTTCTAATTTCAGAGCTGCTTTATTGTACGAAGCTTGATATCCGGATGCTACTGAATAGAAGCCTGATGGTGTTTGATTCCAAATGATCTTATTAGGAAAATTATCTTCACCGATGTGGAACAAACTTTTGCATGTTCCAATGATTGTCTTGGATATAGGCTTCTAGTTTTTGGCTATTTGATTCCCCAAATCGTGCTTCTCGAAGGACCGAGGGTTCAATATCTTTGATCCAAGAGTCTTCCCATATTTTTATTGTTTGCCCATTGCCAACTTGCCATCTAAGATCTTGGAGTAAACAATCCCTCCCATGTAAAATTCCTCTCCAAACCCACGAACAATTATGAGGTTGTTTACATTCCAGGAAACTCTGTCTAGAGCAATATTTTCTTTGAAATATCTGGCTGATAAGAGATCTAGGGTTGTGTAGAAAATACCAACTAGTTTTGGCTAGGAGAGCCGAATTAAATAAATCTGTTTTTTTTAAACCCAAACCTCCAGATGATGACGGCCCACATAATGTAACCAGTTAACGAGATGTAAAACTTTGTCCTTGTTTGCTCCAGCCCAGAAGAAGTTGTTGAAAATGTTATCCAGCTTATCGCATATGCATTGGGGAAACTTGAATACCTGCATATGGTAAATTAGGAGAGAAGATATGACTAATTTAATGAGAGTTTTCCTGCCCGCCTTGTTCAAAAGCAAGCTTTTCCATCCATCACACTTTTGTTGTACCTTTAAAATCAGATCCCCAAAAAATTCTTTCCTATGAGTGACAATGTCCAAACTGGTTCCCAAATATTTCCCAAACTTCTCACTAGAGGAGATACCAAGAGTACATTTTACATATTCACACATGCTGCGAGCTCCTGAAAATTCTTTTGGACAGTTCCTGAACTACTTTGAATTCAAAGAAAATTTTTGAAAAACGAGATTTGAAACGATATGTTCCTTATGAGAAAACCAGATACGAAACGTGTTTAGAACATCTAAAACCTTTCGTTTTCGTTCACATTCCCTTTTTCCTCTTCCACCTCTCCGATGAGCCCATTTCACCAGATAAAGATCTTATGCTTGACATGAAGTGATGTAACAGTTTTAACGACGAACAATTTTCATCAGAAATGTTTATCGATCTTGCATTTAGTGACATTTCTCTTAGATCAGATGTACAATCAACGAGAAGATGCCAGTCCCTTTGACCTATTAAACCATCTATACCACTTCGGTGATCCCCATCCCTACCGTAGCAACTTCTAATTGGCTTAATGCATCTAACAACACACTTCAATCACATAGGATAATAACTATTATCAATTCACCAATTGTCAGTTTAATATTAAAATCCACTAATTCAGAACCAGCTAACATAAAAAAAAACTCTTATTATCTTTTAGGCAATCATCAGAAAATTAGTTTCGGTAGATGTTAAAGCATAAGAAATTCAAAACCAGATTCTCTTAACCTTGTCCATTTCGCAAGTAACGTCGGCGGTACAGTCCTACAGCTGATTCTCAACTCCTATCAAATCTTTAGCTTCAATCTCGTTGTTTAGGGAACAATGACGGAGAAGATGGGGGCAAAGAGTTTTCAATTTTTTTTCTCCGGAAAAAGAGAAAGAGGGAGACGTGTTTCTTTACAGCTTGTTGAGCTTCATGTATAGGTCTCGTTAAACTCCAAAGCGCAGATCACCAATTCAAAGACAATAATCAACTTTTTTTTGTTCCTTGTCTTCGGTCCAAAGCCCAAGTCGATCCAAAAAAAAAAAGAGAACAACGGTCTTTTTATGTCTTCCCATTCTTTCTGGTAAAAAAAAAAATACAGAATTCGAAGAACCAGATTGTTATCGAATGCAAACTTTCTTTTTTTCTCACTTAAGTTCCCTATTACTTCATTCCGTGCCTTATTCCCTATTACTTCATTCCGTGCCATAATTCAGTTCTGTCTCATTAAATTCTTAGTCCACACCGGGAAAAAAAATTTCATCCAAAGACTAATCATGGGGTCTACGAGAAAGCGTGCGAGATCTTTGAACTCGCAAGCTAATTTGCAGATTCAACCTCAAGTAGTCAAGTTGCCTTCCTCACAACGTAATTGTGCAGTTTCAACATCTAAGGGTTCGTTTGACCAAAAAAAAATTTGTTTTTATTTTTCAGTTTTTAAAGAGCAGCTTAAATTTTATTTTTTTTTTATAAAAACAAGTGGGTGTTTGATAACCCCTTTTTTTTAGATTTTTTTTTTGGTGTTTGGTAACCCTTTTTATTTTGACTTTTTTTTTATGGTTTGCGGTGGTGGGGCGTAGCGGTGGTCGACGGTGGTGGTGGCCGACGGCCGAAGGTGGCTGCCGGCAGTCTCCGGCGGTGGTCGCCGGCAGCCGGCAGTCTTTGGCGGTGGTCGCCGGCGGCCGGAGGTGGCTGCCGGCAGTCTCCGGCGGTGGTCGCCGGCGGCCGGTGGTGGCTGCCGGCAGTCTCCGGCGGTGGTCGCCGGCGGCGGCGGCCGCAGTCTCCGGCGGTGGTCGCCTGAGGTGGCTGCCGGTGGTGGGAGGGTGGTGGTGGTGGTCTAAAAAAAAAAACCAGTTTTTGGAGTTTTTTTTTTTACTCTTCAGTTTAAAAACTGGTTTTTTAAATTGAAAAAAAAATAGTTACCAAACGCTCCTTTTTTTTTCAATTTTAAAACTGAAAAAAAAAAGACAAAAAAAGAGTGTCAAACCTACCCTAACTTACCACGTTCACAATGTAACGTGGAGATTCTAGTGTGGACCTTTCTCAAGTTTTGACCCATCAAGCCTAAGGTGCATCTCCTGACTTTTCTCGATCCCGGCCACAAACTTTCCCAGAACAAAGCCCCCACGTATCAAACTACAAGTACTCTTGACCATATGCTCTGTTTATAATTTTCTTCTTTCTGAAAAGTCTGAATCCATGCCTTATTCGGATCCTTAAAGAATTTAATTTCGTAGCAAAAGTTGATCTTTTAGCGACAAAGTAAGCGACTGTACGCATAACACTGTGTTGTGTTTGACATTTCAAGTCCAACATTATCTCTATATATGTATGGTCTCTAGGCTGAAGGTCCGGATCCTCCCAGGCTTTTAAGATTGAGAGGGAGATCAAAAGAGTAGAATGAGGGTGGTATTATTAGGTTGGTTTGCAGTCTTGGTGGTGGGTGTTACTTTGAAAGATGGAGCAGATGGTGCAGTTTCTGAAAAGGTGATGCATGAGATCAGTGGCATAAACATGGAGGGTCCGTACTTGGGTCTTGTAGTGCCAAACAGCTTTGAGTTGGACCCTCTTCTCCAATCTCCAAGCTTTTTGGTGAATGAGAGTCTTCCCTTCTTGGATGTTTCAGGTGACATGTTTTTCCCATCATGTAGATATCCACACTTCCGTTGCTTAACCTTTCGTCAGTAATGCACTTTTCTAGTTACAAACAAAATGAGCGCAATAAAGCATGAAAATTGAATCTTTCAACGTGTGGGTGCGCGTGTACGTGTTTTTTAAAGTAGCGCTTTCCTTTCTGTTCTTATGAATGCGTGCATTCACAACAATATTTTACCTTTCAGCGTCTATTAAGATGAAAAGGGTGCAGAATTGCAGATAAAACTTTGCTTTTTTCCTATGTGCATAATGCAATACACTTGTTAAACAATTACTGAAGAATCTAGATATAAGAAAACTCATATTTCCTGATTAGGCTTTGAAGTTTCAGCATGAGAATTTTTGTATCAGTTCATATAGTCAATACTTGAAAATTCCCTCACAGTTCAGGTCCAGAACGTAAGTGTGATGAAACAAATTTGGAAATTCTTAAACGTTTCAAAGTTTTGCCTTGCATCAAGCATTTCTAAAAACTTGGATAATGGTCAAATAAAGATTTTTAAATCAGTGTTTTTAATGGAAACCATGAGAGCTGGAATAAAATCAAAGATCAGTGAGATTTTGCATTGGTGTACGAGGTTCCACACTAGGGTGAGGCTGATTTCGCACTCTTTTTACTAAATGCACGCCGCATTCTTTGCTGATAGAGTTGTCGCCGAAAGTTCATGTATATCTTTCCACAGTGCAAACAAAACAAATCTTTCATGATTTGCTTTTAAATCAAAAGTGTTTTCAGTGATTTTAGCAACAAAACACGTATAATTGTCGTTATATAAAGGTGACAAAGTAACTTAAGCCTCTGGTTTTTCTTTTTTGTACAGGAAGAAGGTTTAGGATAGGAACATTGGAGAGTGAGAAGGTTATTATTGTTATGACAGGGTTGAGCATGGTATGTCTAAGAGCACACTTTCATCACCAATTTGTGATCAGGCTGGCATTGAACTTGTTCCTTTGGTCCTTTTGGTGTATAGCTTAATGCAGGTATAACTACACAGTTACTGGTGAGCCTGTTCAATGTAAAAGGAGTGCTGCACTTTGGGATTGCTGGCAATGCAAACCCTGAACTCCAGATAGGAGATGTAACTATTCCTCAGTACTGGGCTCATACAGGTCTCTGGAATTGGCAGGTACCAAAAGATCCACTATCACTTTCATTACATGCCATAAAAACTTCCTAGACAATATTATATCGCTGTAACCGGCTTAAGCTTGTAGAGCGAGTGGTGGCTTAATAGAGTTGGAAAGCTTTTACAAAGTGACTGCTTTACTGTTTTTTGCTTTTAGTGACTTCTTGTCATAAAGAAAATGTCAACAAATAAAGCAAACACACGAAGTGGTCCTACTAAATAGAGGGGGAAAATTATTGTACAAGGAGTCATCTAATAATAGCTTTGCTTGTGAGATAAGAGGAATGCTAGATTTGTTTCCAAGCTTTAACATGGCATCAGAGCTGGGCTCTGCCCAGTACCGCAGTCTTCACGTCACATCTGGATGTAGTCCGCGCTTCATTCGAATCCAGGCTGAGAATCAACTAATATTTCATGTCATGCGTGATGACATATCAAACTCCCACAATGGCTATACAAAAGAATTGGAGTCAAATCTTATATGTGATAAACTATGTTACATGGACTCGACAAGTAGGGTCAAAATATCGTGTATCCATACCGAACACCCCATTTGCTGGACAGACACGTCATGTCATTGATTGGAGAGGCATCTTTGAAAATGTCACCATATGGGTGATGGAAAATGAAGGTCTAAGGAGGAAAAAGGTGCAAAGTCCAGATCTGGAGAAAAAGAGAGAAGAGAACGTCATGGATGATGGAAGATAAAGTTGAAGAAAGAAGAAGATGAAGAGTCCAGATCGAGAGAGAGAGAGAGAGAGAGAGCATACCTTAGGGCATCTAACTTGTGGACAGGTATGAGGGTCATAATAAAGGAAAAAATTTGGCTGCTATTCGAGTTGAAGGAATCTTCTTCCTACCCCCCATGTAGTGACAATTGATGGTTGCTAAATGTTTTTAATGGATTTTATTTAGTGACGCTAAAAAAATGCTATTAAGAGTTATCGCTAAAAGTGTTAACTGAAAAGTCATTAAAGACATTTAGCGATTATTAATTGTTACTATATATGGGGTTGAAGAAAGATTCTTACAAACGGGATAGCAGCCAAAGTTTGTTCCATAATAAATGACCTTCACATTTTATCCTTTTATTTTTCAGAATAGAATGCATGCTACTTCTTGATGATATCATATACATCCCTATAATTTGTACTAATCTCATAAAAGAAATGTTTGAAAATAAGTGTTCTATCTGTGTCCCCATGTCCATGCCCAAAATCGGATCCATGTTCATGTGTCCTGTAATTTTAAAATTTGGAGAGTCCGACACTTGGACACGTATCCAATCTGAACACCGAGAACATCGAGTCCATGTAACATAAGTGATAAACTTACCCTTCATGACGAGAGCACATGAATGGACACCGGCCATTAACAAAATTACTTTCTCTTTGTTGAAAATGTTGAGCCATTAAAAATCTTACTTTCTCTTTGTAAAGTATATTTGTGCCTGCCAGTGCATGATGAAGTTTTGGTTGATCTCTTTCTCCCTTGTGTTCTTATGAATATGAGCAGAGGTACGGAGAGGGGCCTAATGATGAACTAGCTCTAGAATCTAACGGGGACTACACAAGGAAGATTGGCTATCTTAGATTTTCCCAATACAACAACGACACAGAGAACAGAAAGCCCTCAGACAACCTTCTTAACAGTGTTTGGTATCAGCCAGAAGAGATCTTCCCAGTAGATGGACAGCCTGAAATCAGGCAGCATGCCTTTCTGGTTCCGGTCACCAAACAGTACTTTTCCCTTGCACAGAAACTTGAGGTGACATTTCCCTTCTTCATACCAAATTTAGAGTTCTATTTTCTTTTTAATTGCTGATTCAAATCGTTGTATTCTACACTTTATATCAGCAAATTTGTGGGTCTTTTTCTACACTTAAGAATTTTGAGTTTTATGAACTGTGGACAAAGTTGAAGAAAAAATCATCTCAAATTAAATACAAATTAATTCGGATTGACCTAGGAAGAAATTTATAGGATGTAGAATGTCTTTTCCAAAAGGAAAGAAAAAGGGCACTGCAACTCTGCATGTGCAGCTTGCCTAAGGATATTTACGTCACATCAAAGAATAATCGAGGCAGAACTCCAAGGTACGTATCAAGAACAAAGGTGGAGTGTGAGTCCGGAGAGAAGGCGTACAATAGGAGTTGATACACTAACATCAAGGCTAGCGGACTTAGCTCTACAAAGCATGCTGAAAATCCGCTGCTCTTTTCTCCGTGGCACTAGGAGTAGGTGTCAACAAATTAAACAATTTGTTTTTTCTTTCTCAATGTCCTCCCAGGGCACTTAGTTATCATTAATGTTGTAATTATCGTCGTTATTATTGCATTATACAATTGTTTGTCATAATTGTTTTGTTGCACGTACAGGGTATGGAGTTGGAGAGATGTGTCAATTCTACTTGTTTACCAAGAAACCCAAAGGTAACAAGGGTGAAAAATGGGATCAGTTCAAATGCATTTGTCGACAACGGCGCCTACCGCGAATTTCTGTATTCCAAGTTCAGTGCAACACCCATAGACATGGAAAGTGCTGCTGTGGCCCTGGTCTGTCTTCAGCAGAAGACACCCTTTATTGCATTCAGAGCTCTATCTGATTTAGCTGGTGGGGGTTCTGCTGTGTCCAATGAAGCCGACGTATTTGGCTCTTTGGCTGCTCAAAATGCAGTCGATGTGTTGCTTAGATTCATTGCCTTGTTGCACTCATAAATTCAGCCATTCTCAGAACATTTATTCTTTATTGGCTTTTGGTGTAGTCATTTATAGATGTTCTTCTTTCCTCAATCAATAAAATTCTAAGCTTCAACAAAACCAATGGAGATTAATGTGGCACGATAAACTAACATTTCAATGTATAAGTTTTGTGGCCATCTCATGTAATTGTCAATTGGGTTTTGAGTTAAATGCTTTCACATGATATCCAAGCAAGTCAACTCAGGCCGACAGACAATTTAAATTTAAATCTACCTTCGATCACCCAGTTTGAGAGGCCTTTGAGATTGATTTTTAAAAGTATATTTTGATTAAATCAGAACCAGTTTATAAAATCAGTTTCAATCGATTTTAAAAACAATGGATTAAAAGTTGTTTGAAGGTGTTTGGATAAAAAGTGATTAAATTAAGTTTAGTGTGGCAAAATTACCATATAGTGCTATCAAGTTGAAAATTAAGGAGTTTTTAATGTCTGTTTATATGTAAGGATATTTTCATAATTCTGCTGGTCAACCTTATTCTTAAAAACTGACTAAATCTTAATCCAAGAAAATGAGGAACCAGTTTTAAGCACGTGGGAGTAGATTTTAATCATTTTTTTTTTTTTGTCAAATCCTAATTTAATAATGTTTGACAATTCTAGATTCAATCACAAACACCGTATGTGATTGATTCTAGAATAAGGTTTGACCATTCACTTGGTTAATCCACTCAAAAGTCAGATCAAATGTAAAGGGCATGCTTGATATATATATATATATATATATATATATATATATATATATATATATATATATATATATATATTACCCACCAAAAAAATTATTATTATTATTATTTCACTTCAATATTTGATCAGTCTTGTACGTATGACTCTCTCCTCATTGTCAATTAATTTGATTTGGATGTTTTCACATGGTATCAAAACGAGTCGCTTCAGATTAAGCAGACAAGTAATTTATAATTAAAATTTATCGCCGGTTAATTCATCTATATGACTCGTCTGACAACACTTAAATATTTCGATCAATATAAGCTTTAATTTGTGAGCCTCTCATAGTATCATGTCATCCTAGCTAGTACATGATTACCAACATAACTATAAAGAACTCCATGCAACTTCACTTTATTTTCTTCTGCTACATCACAAACAAAATTTCACCCATTTCCTTCCTCTATTCCATGGTCCTTTGGGTTGGCCTACTTGATCAAGAACTTGACTTTGTTGCTTGGTCATTCGACTCCCAACCAGTAATGACAAAAGGAAGAAGCTGGCATAGCTGCAGATCTGTGCTTTGGAGACCTTTGGAAGCAACACATCAGATGTGGGATTAAGGTTTAAGTTGTTGTAATAAAGAGTCAAAAGCCGGCAAGGTCGGCAGTCGTGAAAAAGGGGTCCATTTTGCCGCGTAAGTTTTGAATCAGTTACAAGTACCAAACTAGCTCCTTTGGTTCTTCCATATTAAACCCAAAGGAAGGAAATTCTCCGATGGGATAAATTAAATAAAGCAGATTCAGCTTAAATCTTAATTAGTTTTAAAATTTTGATTTAATCAGAATCAGTTTGTTATTTGACAAAAGTAGTTATAAACTAGATTAAATTTATAAAAAGTATTTGGATAAAAAGAACTTAATCAGTTTCACTATGACAAAATGATAATGTAGGACACTCAATAAACATATTTTAATATTCAAGCATCGTTAACATAACTTTTTTTCGTAAATTATTATAATGTCCAAATAAATTATTAAAATAATTATTTTCACGCATCTACATAACTTTTTATTTTAAATTAAAAACACAAACAATCTCATGTTATCGCTTATAGTACGATAACATCCCTAAATTACAAATAAAGTTTATCTCAAGCAATAAAAAGATTATCTAACTGGAAGAGAAGAGTTTAGTAATATGAGAAGAGATAAACTGCAAAGACTATTTAAGATAATTAATTAAGGAGTATGAGAATTCTTTTTGTAAAAAATATAGGGATAGGATGGTAAATTAGAAGGTCAAATCTGATTATGAAAAAAGTGATTATTTCATAATCCTCACATTTGAGGATTATGGATTAAATCAGTTTTTAACTTCTGGAGATGGATTAAATCTCTTAATCTCTTTTGCTAAGCACCCACATACCTGATTTAATCTAGATTAAATCAGGTTTGGTCATCTCATAATCAATCCCAAACACCCTCTAAATTAGTTAGAATGAAACCTCGAACGCAACTTTTAGAATTTGTTTAGCAACGTCTGACCATACTCGACTGAGTTATGTCAAGTGTCTAACAAGCAGTCACAAGTTTTTGTAGCAGTCGCTAGTCTGTAGGGTATGTACTCTAGTCTTCAATGTGAATGCGTGTAACATGGTCTAAAATAGTGTTGCTAATATAGGAACTAACCTTTCACTAAAAGCTTAGCGATGTGAGGACCGATCTCTTATACGCGACGCCACATCAGGAAAAAAAATCCCACGTCTGCTACGAAAGAAAAAAAAAATGTTACCCTCGTACAAAAGCATTCCACTGTGCGAAAATATTATAGTTACAACTCAGAATGAAAACAATCAAGAGTCATCTATCTCTCGTGAACCCTACGTAAGGTCAAAGGGGACATTTTTTTCTAGATGGAAAGAGTAAGTAATACTTTAACAACCTTTAAACACGTTGTTGAGAATACAACTCTTATCGCTTAACCAAAGGCAACAGCCAAACAAATTTCTGAATAACATCTTCTTCCAAAACTACTTTCTAAACTTTTATTTTGTTCAAAAACCAAATTTTGGTTGGAACAACTTATCAAAGACTAAACACGTTGGTGGTGACAATAACTTTTTTCCGAGTAATATCCTTATGGAAACCTTCTTTTTATTTTTTTATTACTATTTTGATTCATCAATTCTAACGAAAACGGTATAGAAAAGAACAATTACAATATATAATCTGCTCAAAAAGAAAAAAGAGAAACTTAAATGAAGGGTATAATTGACTAAAATTTCTAAGTGGGCCACAAAGCATCAACCTAAATGAAGGTCATATTTGTCATTACACAAAGCCGCTTCGCGCCAGCAGCTAAAGAATCTGTTATTTCCGTTTATTACCACTTATCACGCCACCACCTTCACAGAGAACCAAAACTCACAAACACTCGCCAAAACCTTTCTTCCTCCACCACCATGTCCACCGCCACCTCCACCACCTCGGCCCAGATCCTCCGTCACGCCTCCGCATTCCTCGCCGAGACCCTCTCCCAGCCCGACGCCCGCCACCGCATCTTCTCAGCCCTCCGCCGCACAATCCCACCCTCGGACCAAGTCATCCTCAAGCCACTGAACCTCGCCTCGGAGACCCTCGAGAACGCCATCTCCACCACTAATGCCTCTGTCCGCTCCTCGTATCTCCGTAGTGCCGAGAAGCTCCTCCTCTCCTACCCCGAAAACCCCTTCTCCTCCTTCCTCCTATCCCTCATTTACTCTCTTTGCAACCGGCCTACTGATGCTACTCTTCGCCTACTAGATTTATTTTATGCTGACCCTTGTTTAGCACGATCGGAAGTGGCGCCCATCGTGTTGGAAGAGCTGTTTTTGGTACATTTTCTTCATGTTCTTCAGTGGTATAACGACCAAAGGTCGAGGATATTGTCGTCTTTGTCATTGAATGTAGGGTACAATAGTGACGATGAGAGGTCTATCTGCGCGGATGCGATGGTGGTTTCGTGCACGACGCTGCTGCCGAAGATGAACGGGGACCAGGCGTCGGAGTTGAAGGAGTTGGAGTGGGATTATGAGGAGGTTCTTGATGAGAACTGCAGGGTCTTTGTTGGGTATTTCAGAGAGGTTTTGGGGAGTGAAGATGGGCGTTGTTTGGTTGATCCGCCGTCTGTTGTAACTGAAAGGAGCAATAGAGGCGGTGAATTGGAATTTAGCGATGATAAGAGGACGAAAGCAGAAGAATCCGGGTTGAAAAATGGACGGTATAATGTAATGCTGATCTTTCCATTGCAATCTCTGAGTTTTCTCGCCTTCTCACCATCTTTTTCTCCTACTGTATCTAATAAGTTCAATTATATCATCATCAATGTCATTACAAATTTTGACCGATACAATCACGAGCTCCTTGGAAGAACGAAAAATGGGCAGCGATCGATTCATAATCTTTGTCCTCATTAAAACGTTTTTGAACATTGGTACAAGAATTGTTTTGGACATGAAATTGGGTTGAGATCTTGTTTGTCCTACATTTCAGTTAGAGTTGAATTATATATTTCTATATCTTGCAGACACTATATAGTCAGCAAACTTATTTATCTAATCTACTTTTGGCTAGCTGGAATGCTCATTTTTTACAATGTCAAGCAAAAAATAAAATACTTGCATGAAGAAAAAGACAGCTACCCATTTGTTTGTTCAGTAGTAAAAGGACAATATTAAGGTGCAAGTTGGACCTTCTTGGATTATTGATAGGTAGATAACAACTTGATTCCTGAAAATACAATTAATTAGGTAATAGCATACAAGATATTATGCCCGCATTCTTATGTAAGTTCATCCTAATTAGAGCCGACTTCATAAATTTCTAGTGCTATCTGTTGTTAAAAAAAAAAAAGATAGTGCACCGTTGCACGCTACATTATAAGAAGGTGCATTCCAAAGTTTCCTAATTGTTTAACCTTTGTGCTTTTGCTAATAATGTTGTTTATTGGATCTAATGAATCATCAAAGCTCCTAGTTGTGGACAGGTTTCCTTGGCATCTGGTGTTATGCCTCCTTCACCTTTGTATCTCCATATGTTATGTGTGCATGTGGGCTACTGGCTGCTGCAATGATTAGCACATTCCATATATGCCATTATGTGTATGAGGGACCATGGCTTGTATAGACTCAACCAGAAAAGCTGCCACTTTCTTTTGATTTACTTTGACAATGTCAAGCTTACTAAGCCACCCCTAACTTTTTGCAGCCAATATGGACTGAAGGAGGAAATTCAGTTGAGCTGCACAACAGCAGGGGGAAAAACCTTTCCAAGTTTCCATCATTTTTTCCTGAAAGAGTTTCTCCAAAAATCCTAACTAAGCAGGGATCCTCAAGAAAATCAAGAGCATTGCCAAAAGAAGATTCTGATTCTGACACCGACTCTTCTTCTGATGACACCATAAGTCATACTGCTTCTTTGGATTCTGAAGCCGAGATAGAGGTAAAAATTGATACAAACAAGGTTCCTATATTCTCCGTGGGCTGATATATCTAAGCAGTTTTCTTTAGTTATATGAGAGTCGTCGTTGTGTCGTGTAGGAAAACAACATAACAATGGCATCGTTCGACTATAGAAACAGCCAGTACCATGAAGAAAAGCAACCCATTTCTGCAGAATCAAGCTGGTATGCATTTTGTAAAGCAGTTCTTAACATCACATAGTCGTTAACGCCATCTTATCTTTTGGATTTTTGTGTTGCCAGTCCTCCAGATCCTCTTATGGAGTGCATTGATAACCCGCCTGGCGGTGGAAAGCATACACCTCCCAAGGACTTTGTTTGTCCTATAACAAGTCACATATTTGATGATCCAGTGACTCTAGAGACAGGTCAGACTTATGAGCGTAAGTCGATTCAAGAATGGCTTGATAGGGGAAACTCCACATGTCCCATTACGCGCCAGAAGTTGCACGGTTCTCAGCTGCCTAAAACGAATTATGTGCTTAAACGACTGATTGCAAGCTGGCGGGAACAGAATCCAAGTTCGACTTTAGCTCAATCTGGGAATTCAAATAAAGAAAGTGATCCATTGTTTGAGTCAGAAATGCGTTCGACTTCGCCTAACAGTGTTATAAGCCAAGCCACAATTGATGGCACAGTTAGTGAGCTGCGAATTGCAATTACCAACCTATGTATGTCAGAAATATTAAAAGAGTCTGGAACGGCAGTCCTTCGGATTGAGCGGTTCTGGCAAGAAGCCAATATGGAAGTGGAGATTCAAGCCACGCTCTCCAAACCTCCGGTTATTAATGGTTTTGTGGAGATCCTTTTCAATTCTGTTGACACACGAGTCTTGCGGGCAACTGTTTTTCTCCTTTCTGAGCTTGGCTCAAGAGACAATAGTGTGATCCAGACGCTAACCAAAGTCGATTCTGATGTGGAGTGTGTTGTTGCACTCTTCCAGAAGGGGTTGCTGGAGGCTGCTGTGTTGATTTATTTGTTAAGACCTTCAACCATGAGCCTTGTTGAGATGGACATGGTGGATACCCTCTTTACTGTGATTAGAAAGAAAGATGATGATTTGCATAAGATGTGTATGAAGCCAAAAACAGCTTCAGTTCTTTTGTTGGGACAGATTCTTGGAAGTGCTGAGGAGAGCATTATCTCTGAAGTTGTGAGAAGGCTGATCTCATCTAAACTTCTCGAAAGTATTGTGGGTAGCTTGGAATCCCAATGGGCAGAGGAAAGGATAGCAGCTGTTGGCATTTTACTGAGATGCATGCAGGAGGATGGCAGCTGCAGGAACATCATTGCTGATAAGGCTGAACTGGCTCCTGTTTTGGAGAGCTTCATTGGGGCAAATGACAGAGAGCGATTTGAGATAGTTCACTTTCTTTCTGAATTAGTAAAGCTCAATAGGTACTGTTTTCCTCAAGTTTTGTCAAAATTCTGTGCTATGTACATTTCGTATCACTTCCCACTAACTTAGGCTGATGCCAAGGAACCTCAATGACCTCCTAAGTTTGGTTGTACACAGAAGGACATTCAATGAGCAGGTCCTTCACATCATCAAGGATGAAGGAACTTTTAGTACAATGCACACCCTCCTCATTTATCTACAGACAGCTCTCAAGGATCAACGTCCTGTTGTGGCTGGTCTCCTTCTCCAACTTGATCTTCTGGTTTGACACCTCTCTCTCTCTCTCTCTCTCTCTCTCTCTGTGACACATACAACCCGTAGACAATCACATACATGCTAGCACGCACTAGTAAAACTACACTCACTCAACCATCAAGCAATTACTGATAGTAAATTATGATATGCCTGTCCTTATTTGCAGGCAGAACCAAGGAAAATGAGTATGTACCGAGAAGAGGCAATTGATACTCTCGTCTCCTGCCTAAGAAATACAGACTTCCCTGCTGCTCAAATAGCTGCTGCTGACACAATTTTGGCCCTCCAAGGGAGGTTCTCTTCTTCGGGGACGCCCCTTGCACGGGCGTTTCTTCTTAAAAGAGCAGGACTTGACAAAAGCTATAAATCTCTTATGCGAAAGGAGCATCTTGGTAACATGTCTGGAGATATTCAAGAAACTCTGGTTCGGTTCAACTATACTGTCAGTGACATTTTTTCATGAGTGTGCAACTTATATATTCCATTCTACCATAATGCTAATTTAATTTATGTGTACATTATCAGTTTCTTAGTTGCAGGAAACTCCTAATATGGTAACGTTTCTCTCTCGGAAACTTACTTTTGCGATCCCAAGTTAGGAGCTCCATGAGATCTCGTCCCAAGTTAAGATGAACTCGATCCCGCTAGTTGGATAGAGATGCATGGAACAAGTGATAGAATACATGAAAATCAAGCTCAATCTTACAATTTCTCAGCTATCAATTATCATGATTTCTTACTTGATTTATTTATGCTAATTTGTTCCTCCTCTTTTGTTCCCACTATATAGGAAAGGAAGAGGAAGAGGCGGCGGAGGAATGGGAGAGGAAGATGGCGTTTGTTCTAGTCAGCCACGAATTTGGTCTACTGTTCGAGGCATTAGCAGAAGGCTTAAGGAGTAGATACGCGGAGTTGTGTTCAGCCTGCTTTGTGTCTGCTACGTGGCTCGTACACATGCTCACTCTTCTTCCAGACACAGGAGTTCGAGGAGCAGCCCGAGTCTGCTTGTTCAAGCGCTTTGTCTCCATATTCAAGTCTGCAAAGGATACTGAAGACAAAGCCCTTTCCATGCTTGCTCTGAGCAGCTTTATCAGTGACCGTGGTGGGTAGCTCATAATTGAACAGCATATGGAGTTTATTCAGAATTTGGGCTTGGATTGTTGTTGGGGTTGTGCTGGGCTTTAACCTAAAAACGTGCACCAAATGAGAGTCATCAGCAAAGCAGGAAGGCATACCAAAACTTGATTTATTCAACAATGCTTAACATTAGTTATTTCAATAAACAAAATAAGTAAGTAATCGACTGTTCCAGAAAGCAATTTCAACAATCAAAATAGATCAAATCTGTTTCTATGATGCATTTAGTGAAGTATTAAGGTAATATTGATCTGAAAAATTGGTACTCGTTAGATCTACTACAGAAGTAATCATTCTATATGTGGACGGAAAACCTGCAATCTTATTTGTTATTATTGATAAATAAGCTCTAATACTTGTAAATTCTGTATTTTAGAGGGGTTGCACGATTTAACTTCCTACATAAAGGATATCTTGAAAGGTCTAAGAGAGTTCAAGAAGTCATCGAAAGTG
Source organism: Escallonia herrerae (assembly GCA_033070095.1). Taxonomy (NCBI): domain Eukaryota; kingdom Viridiplantae; phylum Streptophyta; class Magnoliopsida; order Escalloniales; family Escalloniaceae; genus Escallonia; species Escallonia herrerae. The sequence goes on along the minus strand of JAVXUP010000030.1, from coordinate 994,997 downwards.
GCACTTGAAATGCTGACAGTTTTCTCAGAAGGGAGTGAATCGAGTGCAGTAAGTTCCTTGTACTTTGGTTTATCTTGATCCAGAGAGAGGAACTACATTGACACATTCCCCTGTTCCTTTTGGCATCCAGGACTTGTGGAACCACAAAGAATTAGTTCAAGAAGATTGCAGCGAAAATGGAGAAGTCCTGTCAATAGTATGCTTCAAAGACAAGATTTTTTCTGGCCATTCAGATGGAAAAATTAAGGTATTGAGTGAATCCCTTGTACCTTCACATCTTCCTGCTTTTGCCTAAAAAATAAACGTTCCATTTTGTCCAGTGGTTGACAGTCAGCTTGAACTAATATATGCACTTACTGGGTTACAATCTTTCAAGAGAGATTGATATAGTAGTAATAGACCATAACTTAGAAGAATAATCCTTTGTACTTAAATAAAGACATTTCTTCACAAACGTATTCCAGTCAAAACCGACTAGTTTTAGTTCAAGTTTCAACTAAGTATGGCAATAGACATGAACATGTGAATTATTGAGTCTGAAGACATTCTTTACACAAATACTGAAGGTCTGGACTGGCAAAGGTAGCATTCTACAGCTTATCCAAGAAACTCGCGAACATAACAAAGCAGTTACTAGCATGGCAGTTCTGCAGTCAGGGGAGAGACTATACAGTGGTTCAGTGGATAAGACTGTGAGGGTATGATATATCCTGCCTTCGATCTCACATAGGTCTGATATGAACATCCCAAATTTCTTACCTGTTATGAATCAGGTATGGTCCATTGGCAACCAAGGAATGCGTTTTGAACAGGTTTATGACATGAAGGATCAGGTTAACAACCTAGCAGTCGCCAATAGTATTTCTTGCTTCATTCCTCAGGGGGCTGGGATCAAGGTATTTATATACTCGTGTATCCATTTTCTGCCAAGTATCCTGTTTCCACATTCAAGCTGTAATTAGATGCATCAAAGATACTTTGGCTGATAACATAAGCTGGAAATCTGGTTGTTCTACTATTTAATTTGCTCACCAGTCAAGAGAATCAGCTGATTGATGCGCAAGAAACGTCTGAAGTTGTTGCATCATGTCCCCTTTTGCAGTCATGTGCCCTCTTGCAGTCATCATGCGCAAAAAAGGGAATATGAAGAAATAAAAATAAAAAATAAAAAAAGAGAAAGAATTTGCTGAAGTATTAGTCTTCTACCTGTTGCATTTGATTTTTCTATTATTCAAGACCATGCATCTCTTTGTTGGAGGCCCATACACAAAAATGTCAGAAAAACGTGTAGCTAAAATTCAGCTTGCTATTGTTATACAAGGTGCACTCGTGGAGTGGTGCATCGAAAGTGCTGAATCCAAGCAAATATGTAAAGAGCTTGACCCTTGTACATGGCAAACTATATTGCGGATGCCAGGATAATAGCATTCAGGTAGAAAAACTTTGTTAGCATGCATTTTCCTTTTTGGTTATTTATTTATTTCTTCTTTCTTTTCCTTGTTTAATGCAGAGTTCTTATCAAAATTCCACAATTTTACAGGAAATTGATTTGGCAACAGGAACACTAAGTACTATTCAAAGTGGCTCTAGAAAACTATTGTCAAAAGCAAATCCAATTTATGCGCTGCAAGTTCATGGCGGACTGATAGATTCAGCCAGTTCTTCCTTAGAAGGAGCAGCTGTGAAGGTACTCCTAAAATGAAAGGATTATTACTATGCTTGAACTGATAGTGATTTGCCAATCTTCTCTAAGGGTCTATGCCAATGCAAACGAGAATAATAGTTGAGATACGTGCATGTATGAAAATAAGTACACATCTATACGTGTAATTGGCAGTCCGAAGAACCACATTCAACCAACTAGATGCAAAATGGCACTCACCATTCAGTAAAAAACAACATTAATAATGTTAGAACTTCAGTTCACAAAGAAGATGTCAGTGCCAGCAGGAACCAGCAGACTATGAGCATGCACAATAAGCAAGTCAAATTATATCTGGAACTCTCGAAAGCCAAAAAGTATGAAAGTTCTCAGGTCCTGGAACTTCTTCCATTGCAACAGTCATTTGGATCATCATCATCTAAGTCTTTGTCCCAAACTAGTTGGAATTGGCTACATGTTTCTTTTCTTCCTTTCTTTCCTAGCAAAGCACATGTTCTCTGAAAAATTCCTAGCAATCAAGTATTTTGCTCTTCTGAATGGTCTGTAATTAAGTTCAAGTTATTATAGACACTAACTGCAAGAGCCAGTCATCAAACAACAGACTGGAAACGCTTTTCTTTTAATCTGCTGGACTGCACAAGCTCATCTCATGTTGCTTCTCTAGATTGTCTGATAGCCCTTCATGGGAGTCATGCAGAGGTTAACAAACACACGTACACGCAAGCACATATCATTGGTGTATCTAGGGAGGTATTTCGTTATTTTCGGACATCTTTCCATCCTTTATCATGTTGCAATAATTTGCTGAGCCAGGCCTCTGGTCTTCATTAGTTTTGTAGGTGTCAAGAAAAATTAACAGGAGAAGAAAGATAAGAAAGATTTCCAAATTCCGATATTAAGCATAACACCAAGTAAACTCAAGGAGTCTTTTGTTTAATAAAGGTATTAAATGCCTTAGCATATCATCCCCGTTCTAGTCGACCGGTTTACTGTTCCTCTTCCTTCAGATATAGGAACGCATACATCTTTCCATGCGACTTACACTCCTCTATGTCATCACAATATCCTTCTCATACCTTGGTTTGGTGGAAAATAAAGGGCACATTACTTGAAAGTGGCCTTCACTTGTATTTATAAGACTACACATTTCCTCTATGTTCTACACATTCTATTAATCAATACTGAGCTTGACTTGTGCTATTTTATCTCTGTCAGCTTGGATGACAAGAGGTAGACCTGTCAAAGTATTTTATACTAATTTCTTGCTTAATCTTCATTTATCAAAGATATGGAACGCTTCGAATCACAGTATGGTTGGAACACTGCCGACAACACTGGAAGTGAGGGCAATGGCCATAAGCTCAGAGAGAATCTATTTGGGTTGCAAGGGGGGAATTGTGGAAGTATGGTGTAAAAAGAAACACAATAGACTAGAAACACTTCAAACTGGTACGAGTGGTAAAGTTCTTTGCATGGCGCTTGATAGCGATGAAGAAGTTTTGGTAATTGGAACCTCTGATGGAAGACTTCAGGTAATAACTTACTTTTATGATAATTCCCAATGCATAAATAGATTTTCAAATAGCTAAACTTGCATACAAGAATAACATCAACTAATCAAAAGCATAGATAAGTGAGCTTCATATAGTAGATTGAGCCTGTTTTTTTTGGTTTGCAGGCATGGGGACTGAGCTGAGGATGCTGTACATTCAAGGAACTTAGAATGACCATATATAACTAGGACATTCAATTGATATTCTTTCACATAAATACTTTTCTGCTGAGCTGTCTTTGAAAAGATGTATAGAGTTCATAGTGAAATATGAATAAGCTTTCTTCTTCCAGTCCAAGTCATCAAATTACACTTTCTATTACTCTTCGTGTAGAGGAACTGACTTCTTATTATGGTTATAATGACAGATGGTATGTCATTAACTGAGAGTTTATGCTTAGCAAAAACCATGCTATTAGCAAAGACTAGATTACCATCCATGGCGATACTAGTTGAATAGATCTCATTTGGACAAATAACCAATTCATTGCATAAGTAGAGTATTTTATCAAGCTCGTCTACTGAATATTTGGCTAATCAAGAACAGAAACAAGACTTTTTCAATCCGAAACTTATCATGTAACTTTGCATGTTCCTCTGTTATAAGATCACAACCAATTAGTCTAGAAACAAGGAGTCACAATTATAATCAAGCAAGCACAGACCTTTTTAGGAGAAGTTGGTGTTAAGGCTGTGGATCCTTAGTTTCCAAAGAAAGCTCATTGGATAGTTACAATATTGTGATTATAGATCACATAGAGTTGGCTCGAGAAGATAAACCTTCATAGGAAAAGTTGGAATTAAGTCTATGATGATTTATATTGGAACCAAGAAACCTCTCAGATTTCTAAAACCATTGATTGCTCGACGTGTGATGCCAGTTTTCTACGTTTAGAATTTATTTGCAGAAAAGGAACAAATTTTAACATAAGATCTAAGGATAGGCTAAAGACCAGATACCTCAGCTTCAAATCTGCAGACATTTGGCACATTAGAAAAAAGTGGAGTCACTAGAGGCACTTATAAGAGGAATTTCCTTGTGGCATGTCAAATTGCCTTAAGAAGTCCAGTTACCTTCCATGCCAATTCCACTCTGTACAAAATGTGTTCATGTGACGGTATTAAAGCATATTATACATGTTGGACAATTATCTCCTAGGCTGTCAGAGAAATTGGAAACTTAACATAGCCAATGATTGACACTATCAAGTCTTGGGCTCAGGATTTTGTTGCTGCTAAAGGATTGACATTCTGAGCAGCATAAACGAATGGTTCTGCCCCATCATCTCCTATTTCTTATTGGTTTCCTCCAACTGATGGAATCATTAACATCACTTTGGCAAAACCTCAAGGGTTGCAGCAGAAAAATCTTCTGCTATGGCTAGAGGCAATGCAATTGCCTTAGCCATCAGTTATTAACTCCGCATCACCCTGGCTTTTCTGGCCTTAAGCTTCTATAGTGCAATACTAAGGCATGGTTTCCTTGCCTACTCAAATAGGAAATATGCCACTGCTGGCCAAGTGGGGCAGGTGCTATATTTTAGTGGTTCTTTCCCCTTGATTCCATTCCTCATTTCGTTCTTGAAGCGGCCCCCAATGACTCAACAGGCAAAGATCCTCTTTACTTATTTATTTGCTGAATTTTCTAAGTCTCTTGTTTGTGTTCCTTTCCTCCCCTTTTACATTGTGCAATCTGTCATCTGCAAGTTCTAGGTTTCCTCAGCTAAATTGGTTTTCTTTTTGGATAATGCCTCTTTTCTACTCTCTCCATTTCCCATGATTTTCATGAAGTTTGGTGTTTGTCCTACTCAAAAAGTTGAAGTTTCATCTGCAACTTTTTGTAAAGCATGTAGGCTCTTGTCCATGTCTGACTGAGAACTTTGGATGAATTTGAATGAGGATGTAACCTTTGATACACTAGGAAGAATACACTTTTGTCCCTTTCTTACCCTCGGGTTGTGTCGTTAAAGTTGCAAAATGTTACTCCTGAGCTCCACTTGTATCATCTTTGGTTGCCTTATTCATTCTCATCCAAAATCTTTAGAATGACACGAGAAGAAAATTCCAGCACCTCAATTCCATTGAGCACTGAAGTGAACATAGTGTTATGAACCCCAGAACCGAAAATATTTTGGAACCGTGATCAAATCCCAACGAATTTACCTCTAAATACTCTTCTCCCACGGCTTTGTTACCGAAGTGTACAAGAACAAATAGAATAAATTTCAAACTTATAAGGACATATAATCAGACATTACAAACACCACTATCATAGTAGAGGATAAAATACTTGAAATAAATAAGTAGTGGAAAGAAAGACCATTATCAGCAGTTATATAGTTAAAGTGGAAATAAAGGTAATGAAAGCAGCAGCCTGGATCAATATAAACTAGTAAATTTGAGATCTGGATTATTGGGTGGGGGAAAGAAACATTTCCAACTCTGCATGGTTGTACTAGTTTATAAAGCTCAACCATAATTTTCTGAAGCCGATTAGGTAAAGAGGATCTGATAAGCTAGTTTTATCGAAGCCTACCAGTGGAAGCATAAAGATGCATATAGCTACAAGACAAAGTAATTTGTTTACAGAAAATAAAAGCTGTAGCTGAGATTACAAAGCAGTTCACTGTGCATGGCATGTAGTGCAGTAGACTGAGAAAAAACACATTTGCTGAGATGACAACAGTTTCTCCGTCTAACAAACTAGTTCATACATAAAGCCATATGGCCACATCCCTGGCTGTCAATTTCGCCTAAGAGGAATTCAAAACGTGAAAAGATCCGGTTGTATTGTCTTATCAGGGAAAGTGATGCTATTTGTCTCCTCCTTTATGGTTTCAGCAAAACGTTGTCTCTCTTTTCCTTAGGCCTCTTCCCCGGCAATTCTGTTAGAAGCTGAACCGTTGTAATGGAAAAGATGGAAATTTCTTCGGATGAGATGAAGATATCGCAAGAAGTCAGGAAAGGAGGCATTAGGACCATGCCTTTTATCGTAGGTAATTTCTGGCAATTTAGTCCTTATCTGTACACCCATGTAAATTTTGAGAAGTAACTTAACAATCTTTTAACTTACTAGATATTGAATCCAAAGGGGAAAGTCTCTAATAACAGTATCAAAATATCGTTACGTTGATGTGAAGGATTAACGTGATTTGTATAACTTGTTTCTACAGCAAACGAGGCATTTGAAAAGGTTGCAAGTACTGGGCTTCATGCAAATATGATCTTGTACCTAACAAAAGAGTATCACTTGAATAGTGCCACTGGAGCAAATGTTTTGTTCTTGTGGGGAGCCATATCAAATTTTATGCCAACTTTGGGAGCTTTTCTTTCTGATTCTTACTTGGGCCGCTTTCGTGTGATTGCTTTGGGCACTGTTGTTACCCTAATTGTAAGTATACTAACTGGCTTCCTGATTTTTTTCAATTATCTTCTGTCTTCAATACTATGAATCAGAAAAAGGTAAAGTCACAGAGGGGTAGCTGCAAAACTTCAAGTCTTTGATGCTTATTCCGAACCTCAAAGAGCTTGCATGTAGTTTTTGGATCTCATGAACATCTATTTTTTTACTTCAAGCTATGTCTTCACCTCTTTATAGTGTCTCACTCTTGCATATTTATGTTTGTACAGTTCTGATGACATGAATAAAATAACAATTGCAGGGAATTATCGTTCTGTGGTTGACAGCCTTATTTCCAGAAGCACGGCCTCCCCATTGCCACCCAGGTGCAGCAAACTGTGTCCAACCAAACGGGTCTCAGCTTGCCCTGCTCTTTGCATCATTTGCCATCATGTCTGTAGGCGCAGGTGGAATTAGGCCATGCTCTTTAGCATTTGGTGCAGATCAGTTTGACAATCCCGAAAATCCTAAAAATGAGAGGATCTTACAGAGTTTTTTTAATTTTTATTATGCTTCAGTGGGAATTTCTCTCATGATATCGGTGACAGTTATAGTTTACATTCAAATGGAAGCTGGTTGGATTGTCGGTTTTGGAGTTCCTGCAGGCTTAATGTTTTTGTCTACTGTCCTGTTCTTAGTAGGTTCTTCACTTTATGTCAAGGTGAAGGCAAACAAGAGCCTGATTACTGGCTTCGCTCAAGTCGTGGTAGTAGCTTTCAAGAACAAACACCTGGCTTTCCCTCCAAAGAACTCGGATGGCTGGTATCATTACAGCAAAGGGTCCAAGCTTGTTTCACCAACTGAAAAAATAAGGTAATTGCGACTAGCATTTCATTAGGTAGTCATCTTGTGCTCCATGCGAGTGCAACTACTTAATATTTCAAGCTGCTTCTACTTTGATTTGGTCATAGCTGTATTACCTAACCACTGATAGTTTTTCTCAAGGAGCAGTCGATTATCTTGATGTTTCAGGGGTTTCTTCATAGGCATAACCAGTGGTTAATGAAGTAATCATCCCTCACAAAATGTCATCAGTTTTGTTGTAAAATATAAGCACAACGGCCGACGCCTCTGACGTTGACTTCTTAAAGATATTGTTAGTCTAGTTTAAGTAACCATTTGTTTCTCTCACTGCATAAACAGAAACAAGTTTTGCTGGTGGAACTAGTCCTGCTGACATGCCTAATTTTGGCTGTTTCCTTATGCTGTTCTTCTAGTATGTCAAAAACAAGAAATCAAAGCATCTATAGTCCTATTTCTCATGATCTTTGACAAAAATAACAAGATAAACAAGAAGTACAATAACTAAAAGTTAGTTTTGTTCCAGCTTCACAATTTTAACTGAAAGCATGAGAAAGCAGTGTCAGATTTCCTTTTCTGCATATATTGAGAATGCTTTGTTATACATCGGTTAACTATAGGCGGTTCTTTCGTTAGGTTCTTGAATAAAGCTTGTATAATTAGAAACCCAGAGAAAGACTTGAACACCGGAGATTCTGCTTCAGAACCATGGCATCTATGCACAGTTCAACAGGTAGAGGCACTGAAAGCATTGATCAAAGTAGTTCCCATCTGGTCGACCGGCATCATTGTGGCAGTAACTATCAGCCAGAACTCGTTTCCAGTGCTCCAAGCGAACACCATGGACAGACGGCTTGTAGGGAATTTCAAAATCCCAGCAGGCTCATTTGGTGTGTTTGCGCTCCTCACCTTGACAGTATGGGTGGGAATCTATGACAGAATAGTCGTTCCATGGATATCAAAGTTCACAAAACGCTCAGGCGGGCTTAGCCTTAAACAACGTATGGGAATCGGGCTTTTCATCTCTTGTTTTGCCACTGCAGTAGCAGCATTGGTGGAGAGAGCTCGACGGGGTAAAGCAATACATGAAGGCTTGGCAGACAACTCAACAGCAGTGGTGGACATGTCAGCAATGTGGCTAGTACCACAGCATTGCTTGACTGGCTTAGCTGAAGCTTTCAATGCAATTGGGCAGATAAATTTCTACTACTCCCAGTTCCCCAAGAGCATGTCTAGCATTGGAGTAGCTCTCTTTGCACTTGGAATGGCTGTTGGGAATCTGGTAGGGAGTCTCATTGTGGGGATTGTGGACGGACTTTCCAAAAGAGGAGGCGGGCCGAGTTGGGTTTCGAATAACCTCAACCAAGGCCACTATGACTACTACTACTGGGTGCTCACCATCTTGAGTGTGGCGAATTTCTTCTACTTCATTTTCTGCAGTAGGGCTTATGGTAGTTGTGAGGAACCAAAGGTTTGGGATGAAGGGGAAGCCATGAAAGAGGAAGACCCTCGTGCATATGAGGAATCTCCCCTGAGGAATATTGCCAAGTCTAAGGAATCCCCCTTGATACACGCTGTATGATGAAATAATGTAGTTTGTGAACTGCAACTTATGCGGCCCGTTGTGGGTTTGAATATTCCGTGAAATGGTTGAACAAGTCTTTTTGCCCCAATCTAGGCGCAAACAGGTTGTTTATTTGGGGTCTTCCCTATATTTGATCAACTAAATGTTCATGTGGTTGATCAGATTCTTCCTTCAGACAGAACAGTTCTAACATCTAGTTTTGTATGGCAGTATTTCCCTCTTGTTACTTTGGCTCGGCAACCAACCAATATTAAGGCAAAGAACCGTTGAATCAATGCCCAAGTCAGTTAAAATTGCATTGACTAAGAAGTCTTGCCAGCCCAACAAGAACATGTCCAAGATACAAGGATATGAAGGAACTAGTCAGAGTCATGTTGGAATTGCAAAGTGTACTAAGGGCAGAGACTACCAAGCAAGATGACCATATCACAACAATCATGAATGTCTCAAAGTTCACTTTGGAGAGCAATTAGGCTTGTATACCCATATGAATCCATTAATGAACCAGTCAGATTCATGTTGAAATTGCAGTGTGTTCGAAGGGCAGAGCTACCAAGCAAGTTGACTATATCACATCAATCATGAATGTCTCAAAGTTCACTTTGGAGAGCAAATAAGGCTTGTTAACCCATAGGAATCCATTAATGTGTGTATCGTAACAAGATCATCTGCATAATTTGACACAATTTTGATCAATGAAGAGAAAGCTCTAGTTATAGTTGAAGCCGCCATGAAACATACCATGATCGGGAATAGTAATGGGATGTCTTTTATTTTGTTACATTTCTCTACCCCAATCACGAGTCTCTTGCCTCGACGCCAAGTGACTTCCAGACAAATTAGTTGACATGCGGTAGGGTTAGGCCTAGAATAACTACTTTAGCTAAAAGTATATCCAAATCCTATGTTAAGTTTGACCAAACGTATAAAGGCTAGTCGAAAGGTAAAAACGTCATTTGGACTCAATAAAATAGTATGCCGTATTTATCGGTTAATTAACGGTCAAAGCAGTTTATGTTTATCAATTCACGGTAAAGTCAATTTCAACCACAAATAAGAAACAAGACTTGCAAAACAAGTTGGAAAATTTAAATCAATTAAATTCAAGCATTAATACCTATTTCCATTAAAATAATTATTGTAATCCAATTCATTTGCAGTAATTCATGGGGCAGGCTATGATCCACTACAACTTGCCAACATGATTTAACAAGCGTAGACCCGTTTCTCACCGAGGCTTGGTACAGCCAATCTGGTCAAAGAATATGGTCAACCCCATCTAATGACGTAACAGATTGACATGTCGGCTCTCAATTGGCTCTATGTGAAAATTAAAACAAAACTGCACAACAACACATTTTACTATATAAATTCTTCAATGCAACGATCTTTGTTTGGTTTCAATCTTAAAAAAAAAAATTCAAATGCTAAATTCAAGCAATGATACCCACTCTTTTTAACTGTATTATTAGAATTCGACTTCATATTCTAACTTGTAAATGTGTGAGAAAACGTTACGGTAACATAAAGTAATTTATTCATTTTCGTGAAGGCATACTCGGCTAATAATTTATTACAATGCGAACCACCATTCATTCTGATCATGCCTCTAGCTCCCATCGCGTGAGCTCATTTAGCACCATCGTATGGATTTTAATTTTCTTATAATTCCGAAAAACTACATTGAAACAAGTTAATATATATTTTTCAGTCATTTAGAAACTGTAAAGGTTAATGAGTTGAAGCATTTCCAAACTAGCCCAATTCGTTTACCATTTTTATTTTCATTTTAATATTTGCAACGATGACTAAAAATATTTCTTTGATCGCTCAACTTTAATACTTTTTTTTTACAATTAACACAATTTTTACCTTTTTTTCAACTGCTCAACTTTTTCTCACCCATTGTAAAAAAAATTAACTGAAAAAAGATGATCAAAATGATAAGAGTACACAACTCTATTTTCTAACTGAATATGAAAATAATAATAATAATAAATGATAAACAAACGGGCCGGCATTATCTTGTATTTTTCAATTTCTCCCATTTGTTGGCTCCGGACCTCAAATTCTTAGTTAAATCCAGCAAACTAACACCGGACAAGTCCACTCGGTTTCAGCTCCCTATAGTACGACACATTGAACACACAGACAAACACCTAAGCTACCCTACATTACTATATATTCACTTATTACCGCCCGATTATATCGCCGCCGATATCTCCGATGGCTCCGATTGCTGCCGGCGACGTGCTTCCCGAGGGTACACTCGCCTACTTCGACGCCGAGGATCAGCTCCAACAGGTGTCTGTCCACTCCCTCGCCGCCGGTAAAAAGGTCATCCTCTTCGGCGTTCCCGGTGCCTTTACCCCCACTTGCAGGTAAAACCTTCGCCGGGTCTTCCGGTCAACGGGTTGCTCCTCGGCCCCCGCTCTTGTTCCTATCGACCTTTTTTGTATTTTTGTTGGGAATATCTTTTACCGCCTGCACCTCAAATTTCTTTTGCAAGTTTTTGTTTTTTGTTTTTCTTTTTGCCGCATTCTTGAATCTGTTTAGTGACATTTTCTGGGGTGGGATTTATAAAACCATTTTTTTCTCGTTAAAGAAAAGTAATGCTGGTTTCATTTTGCTTGTGTGGGTTTTGAGTGGATTTGTGTGGGGTGCAGCACGAAGCATGTGCCCGGGTTCATTGAGAAGGCAGAGGAGTTTAAATCGAAGGGTGTCGACGAAATTTTGTTGATTAGTGGTATGTTTATTTGACCCTTTTACCATGTCAATTTGATTTACAAGTAAGTGGGTACTGGAGATGGAAATCTGAATTGCATGATTTGCTGAACTTTAGGGCAAATTTGTATCGATTGCTTTATGAATAAGGCTTAAGTTATTTGACCCTTTTTGTTAGAATAGAAATATGTGCTACAGAATGTATTGCATACTGTCAAAATGTGAATGGTCGTTTGTATCATAATCCTGGTAGTCTACTTAAACTTGGATTAGGAGTATTATGTGGGCCTTTCGTTTTCCACATTTTTTTGCTCGTTAAGCAGGGCGTTTAGCACTACATCTGTCCCGCTATTCAAGCATCCATTGGCGTAAGGGACCTTGTTAGTCAAAATGTGTCCCTGAGGGAATCTTTTGCGAGCTTTTGTTCTTTGATTGCATTGCATAATTGTTAGCCTCATTGTTTGATTGTTGTTTCTCTAATTTAGTCATGCAATGATCAAAAAGGTGGAGATAGTCATTGACCTCGTTTGTCACACTATTATGTGGTTGCTCATCAAGCGCCCGGGGTGGGTGGGGGGGGGGGAATGCAAATGCTCTGGAAGTAGTTGACCAAACGAATGTTGTTTATAATGTACAATACATACAATAGACCAGTCTAAGAATGCAAAGTTCAGGTTTGACTGACTAAGATTGTTTATCATGCAATTGATGAAGGGCCTTCTATATGCCCTTCTTTAATGATAACGTGTTGCTTCTCTAAGATTCTCTACCGGTGCAGTGTTCCTGGACATAGGAGATTTTTGTATTTACATTTTGGAAGTAGTTGACCAAGTAAATGCTTCTCTAACATTTGGCCCTTGACTCTAATATACCCATTTAGTACACACACCAGTCAGTGCAACAGCTACTCATTTCTGTTCAATCGTTTGTATTGTCCCTTGGTCAATATATATCCTAATACTGTCTGGCACTCAACTTAGAAATGATGTGCTGAAATATAAAAAAATCCACGTTTAAGTCTATGTGCATTATACTGTTAATAAGACTTCCCTTGATATATCTCGCAGTTTATATCTTGTAATACTTTAGAAATGCCTTGAGGGATTTAGTAAAATCGTAGCATTGTTTGAAGCTTTGGGTGATATTCTTGTTGAAACTATACCAGTGTTGTTCACTACGTTTAACGTCCCTTGATGCATGTCTATTTGTTCTATGTTGCAGTCAACGACCCTTTTGTAATGAAGGCATGGGCGAAGACTTACCCTGAGACTAAGAATGTTAAGTTCTTAGCTGATGGCTCGGGAAAATACACCCATGCACTTGGCCTTGAGCTTGACCTCTCAGACAAGGGGCTTGGAACTCGGTCTCGCAGGTTTGCTCTCTTGATTGAAGACCTAAAAGTGAAGGTTGCAAATATTGAATCAGGTGGAGAATTCACTGTCTCTAGCGCCGAGGATATTCTCAAGGCTCTCTAAATTACTTGAACTCTCGTTGTCTGAGGCTTCCTTTTGTGTCTCCTAGCCCCGGCCTCTTATGCTATGTATCTCAAGTCTTGATAGGCGTACCGTTAATGTTGCGGTGAACCTATATTATGTCTGAAACAGTGTATGTTTGTGTTTGAAGAAATAAAATCTTTTCATAGCTACAAGTATTTCAGCCACGTTTGGGATGTTCTAGTGCATAAATGAGCCATGTTCTTTCCAGAGCTTGGAGCTATTTTTAGTTCGTCCGTCCTCGGAAGTGGACAGGACCGCCAGAGTTGTTTTGGCAACTGTATAGGATATGGGTACTCTGGACTTCAGGTTGAAGAACCTCCCATATATGCTCGTAGAAACCTTGTGAATGGCTGACTTCTTCCATATGTCCTTTGAAGTTAACAGGCAGCACTTCACAAGAAGTTTCCGTTTATGGACCGGTTATGGACCGTTCTCCTCGGTGATTGTCAGTAATAGTTTGGGCTCATGGTAGAAAATGTTACATTACCCGGGATCAATGATCCCGATCATCTAAGATCGTTTGAATGAATCTTACGATTAACCTTCTTTCTCACAACAGCCCCTGTGATTTAACGGTCCTTAATGGTTGGACCAATGGTTCGGAACCAGCAATATTTACTCGAACACAGGTACAAGAAAAGAGGAACCGTCTTGCAACACAACACTGGCATCACAGCTAAAACGAATCCTCACGGTCACAGGCCCCAGTCCGGGATACAGTTATGGGTAAGCATACAGCCCAATTAGATCCCTTGTATGCTCAATTAGAGCTCTTGAAGCTCTTGATGAAGATAATTAATTACCTTTCTATAATCAACTTCAGAGCCTCGTATTGACCCAGAGCTCGGCCAAATTCGCTTGAACAACGACCGGGGCATCCATTACAAACTCGTCATCATTACCCGAAAAAATATTGTGACTTATTTTTTCTTGAGATATCTCTAGCCATTGGTTTTATCCAAACACTTAGAAGATAAATACCGTATTTATCTCAAATACTTAAGAGATAAATATTCTCTAATTAATTGTAATAACCCTAACTAACAGGATAATGGGTCTACCGACCCGATTTATTAGTACTATCCATAACTTGCTCTCGTGAAAACTCATTTTGCGAGTCTTTTTGTCGAAGCACATGTGAGTTTTTGTCAAAAATAATGTACACTTACACTCATGCTGTACAAGAGCCCTAAAGGTGTTGTTTCCAAAGATTTGTTGATCTGGCAATGAGGCTAGCTTCCATTTAGCCATCCGTGAAGGAATAAGGATTCTCTGTTGTTGTAACAGATTAAGTGATAAAAGATTATCATAAAAAGTGTTTGTCGCTGTTGCAAAACATATAGCGGCAATCTTATATCACTAAAATACATTTATCCACATTTTTCTATTATAGCGGAGGTGTTGTATAGTAGAGGGTCATGATGATAAAGTGGTTTCTGAACCGTTGGATCGGGAGGGGTCGATACGGATAAGGGTGACAAAGTTATCTTACAATACATCTTACGGTCGTAGATAGCCAGAACTATCAGTCCCCAACTATTTAAGAACGTTGGATTAGGAAGGTCTGATGTGATAGAAAGATGGCTAGAAGAGACGAAAAACTATTCTGTAATATATTTAAAGGGTCTATATGGTCGAGACCATTAGTCCTGAACCGCCCAGTGAGTTGGGCTCCTCAGGAATATTTTACATTAAATAGGTTTATGAATAACCTCCTTTTTTTTATGTACTTATGACTAAATCTCCTTTTCATCAATTATGTTTTATGTTTTATAAGACCCTATGATTAAGGTTTTTTCTTATGTCACCATGTGTAGGCAGTAAGATCAATTATGCACACTTCAACACTAACTAATAATTGTGCTGACTTAATGGTATGCCGTCCCATCCAGTCTGCAATAGTATTGAACTCACTTTTTCCTCAATTTGCAACAGCCAAATGCTTCAGATGAGATTGGTTGACTTGATCTTCTTACCATCTGTTGGTTTCGGTATGGCTAGATTATAGTATTACTTTTTTGTTTAAATTAAATTCATAGCTTTTTACGCTCAAAATTGTGTTCGCGGCATCATTTTACCCGTAAAAGTGTGTTGGCGATTTTTTTTAACCCTTAGCGACAATTAGTGTGTCCATTTTACAACCAAAAAAGTTTGCACCTTTTGCGTTTCTTATTGTTTCGTCGTTGTCAGATATTTGAAAAACATATATAGCTGGCGTAACTTGAGTTTTACTAAAATAATTTGTAATTGTTCTCTTAGCTCAATTCAGAGTGGCTTCCTTCCTGTGTTTATCATGTTTATCAGAAAGAGCGTTCTTGGTATTATGTGAGAGTGACACCTAGATTTATTTGCAAAATTGAAATGAGTGCAAATAAGCTCAAAAGCTGTTCCATTTTGTTATAAACCAAATTCCACAATCTAAAATATTACGGCATCTTGTACAATATAAAAGAGTGCAGACAATTAAATGAAAATACGATATCTATTTCTTCTAGTACAAACAAAAGATTTTGATTGACTAACCAAAAAAATTGAGAATACACCAAATTTTTGGCTACACCCTACTAAAATGAAAAGGAATCTTCCTCTTATACGGCCTTCGAAAAATTCAGGTGCAATCCTAAAAGATATAGTTTGAATAGAAGAATAAATAAAGTGTAATTCCGATCAGCTTGCCCTTATTTCACCTTTAATCACAAACACAAGACATAAAATTCAGAAGTAAAGTGGGCAAATTTGAATTTGGTTCTAATACTTCTGAGAAATTCAGGTGGATAACCTCTTTTGGTAGCCTTTAAGCCCTTGTTGTTTCCTAATTAATTAATTTTCTTTTCCTCTTTGCACACATAAAGCTACACATTTGTGCTGTGGATTTGGCGACCAGAAAAAGACAATTGTTGAATGGATGGGAGGAGCATGGAGATTAGCAACCTTAGGAAGCACAAAGCGGACATGGATATCAGATGAGAGATATTTTGGTCAAAGAAAATAGAAAGGCCGTGTAGTTTTAAAGAAACCGATACGTGAGCTTCACTTTTATATGTTTGAAGTACATTTTTGTCGTTAACGTTCTTTACATTATCGCTTTATAATCTCTCTAGCGATGCTAATAAAGTTGCTCACAGTAGAAAGCATTAGCAAACAGCAAGCCCGTGCAACCTTTTAGTTTAGCATCTTTGCTGTCGCCATTAAAACCAGAAACTTTGATAAAGAAATGCTTCACGTTGTCTTGTTTCTTCCTGTTTCTATGCTGCTTCCACTGCCCAATGTACCAATAATGGGGATTCTTTTGCATTTTTTGTTTGTTAGTTTTGTGTAATTTGATGAATATTTTGAACTATTTATTGCTTCAGAGACAATAGCTGGTTGCGCTTAAAAATAGAGCTAGCGCTTCAATAGGAATGCAAGATTCAGACGTTGGATCGAACGGAAATGAACTATACTACTCCATCTTTTGACATTCGACACATCTGTTAAGAGAATTGGAAGAAAGCTTCCATTATATGAAGTGTAGTCCCTCTATCCCTGTCAGCCATGGACGATACTATTAGTTTCACTACTGGCAATGAAAACAGGCTCTGAGGGCCTGCTTCAACTTTGAGATCTAAGCTTCAAAAGTTCATGGGACTTGCAAATTAATAAGAACCATGAGACATCTAATATTGTTGACTAAGCAATGACAGAATTAAGAAGGTTATTGCAGGGATAAATCTTCAGAATTTGGTAAAAGCTGGCACATATGACAAGGCTTTTAATATTACCATGGAAATTGCTGCTCTTACCTTGGGATAGGCTGCAATGTTAATATAAGGGTTCATAGTTTTTGTCCTTATCCCAGTAAGAGAATCTGTTGATTTTTTAATCACATCTGATTACTAAAATCTCAGTAATTGCTTGTATGTGAAAAAAATTCTATTTTTACGCTTCAAATGCTTGTCCCCACCCTCTATAATTCGTTATTAAAATAATTTTTAACGACAAAATAGAGTGTCGACGAACATTTAAGGATGTGAATATAGACGTTCTTTTTTCATGTGGTGCATCAATTTTTTTAGTTACTACTAGCACTTATTTGTTTCATTTTCTTCATGTATTTGGGCTACGAAATATACAATCAACCTTGAACACTACAATTTTTCGTCTGGCCAAAAGAGTGTTGGAGTATTATGAGATGGCTTTGTGACTGAAAGATGATCGGCTTCGAGGCACGTTGTAAAACGCTCTCCTTAAGTTTATATTTGCCCCCACCTAAAATTGGTGTGCAGCGGGTTACAGGCAAATACCCTCCAAGATACAACGAAGCGCACTAGTGAATAGCGCTTGCACACACGATATTCACTCCACAGAAAAGTGTATGAAATACTGGATAACGAGTTTACAACTAAGAAATTCTGCAGAAATTTCTTATTGTAAAAGATCTACAGAAAGGAGAAGAGAGTAGAGGCTTATCTATATATGGTCAGAATTTCGGACCATTGTGCTCTATTTAAAGCACTAGTGGTTGCTAATCAAGGGTCATACCCTTTCATCATGCACCCAAGCAATCTGGACCGTCGGATTAGAAACCGTTAAGATTAATGGTCCAGATCTGGACTGGTAACTAACCAGCTCTCAACAGGTGGGTCTGGCCCGAACTGGAACCACCCAGCTGCCTAACAGGTGCAACCGTTCGGGCATAACCCGAACCAGTGCAAGTGTAACCACTCAGCTGCTAACGGTCGGATCCGACCCGATCCGTTGCACCGACGGCCTAGTTTTTGTCACGAAAACTTAAAGGCGTCTAATTGCGTCTCGCGACGATGCGCACGTGCAAAGTGCGCCATCAAAGCGCCACATTGCGCCTCACAGCCCACTGCCACGCGCGCGCGCGCGCGCGTGCGATCGTTCCTCGTATGGTGCTTCGCACCATACTCGGTGCACATGCATACACCTTAGCACACCACATAAGTATTAAAGTAAGTGGAGTTCTTTATTATATACCCACTTACTTTTCCAATTCCCTTCTATGTGGGATTCCTCCCTCTTTGCCTCTTCATCTTCCTTTCATCATTTTGACAAAGAAAATGAACCACTTTGACACTATATTTTGAAAAAACACTAACAATCCCCACCATTTTACAAAATATAAAATAAAAACAAAACAAAAAATCAGATCTTATTATCCAGTGAAGTACATGCATAAATGAAGATGTCTTACGACTTGAATCTTCACTTAGTGATTACATAACAAGACTAATCTGAAAAAGTGTGGTAGATAAACTTTGAACCACCTATCCTTGTTGACTAGCCGGTCACATATCACACATGAAACTCCTATCCATACACAAATCCAGAAAACTGCTTATACAATAAATGGCCATGTAATTTGTATCTTGTTTTTCATGAGTGCTCTAGAGTTAAGCCCTTTAAACTCGACAGAAGCGGCCCCACTTCACACTCACTAGTCAGGTCTATCAAGAGTGTACTGTAACTAACACTCCAAAGAATGATCCTTTTATAGACCTATTAAGAGTATAATACTCACCCTAGTTCTTCATTACGGTTACCAAGCACATTACCTTGGGATGACTAAAATTTGTGCTTGCAATCACCAACATAATGTACTTTTGACTCGTTGAACTCAAGACTTGGTGTTAGCAAGCGTTAAGTCGAGATTTCCATCATTGCTGATCCTTGACATGGGCTTGAGTCCCATCCCTCGTGAGGTCCTAATAATCATTTCCCTTGGAAGCCCTTTAGTTAACGGATCCGCTAAATTTTCCAATGACCTCACATATTCCAATGTGATTACACCTTCGGTAATCAACTGCCTCACGTAGCTATGTCTAAGACCAATATGTCTAGACTTTCCATTATACACTTCGCTACATGCTCGTGATAGAGTTGATTGACTATCACACCTTATCGATATCGGAGCCATAGGCTTAGGCCATAAAGGAACCTCTAAAAGTAAATTCCTTAGCCATTCTGCCTCCTTGCCCCCTGCAGCTAAAGCAATAAACTCTGCTGCCATGGTAGAATCAGTAATGCAAGTCTGTTTCTTCGAACCCCAGGATATTGCTCCCCCACCAAATGTGAAAATCCATCCACTTGTGGAAGCATAATCCTCCCGATTCGTAATCCAACTGGCATCTGTGTATCCTTCCAAAACAGAAGGATACCCATTATAACATATGCCGAACTCCATGGTTCTTTTAAGGTACTTAAAGACCCTATATATTGCATTCCAATGCATATTACTAGGACAACTAGTATATCTACTAAGTTTTCCTACTGCATAAGCAATATCCGGTCTAGTACAAGTCATGGCATACATTAAACAGCCTATTGCACTCGCATATTCTAGTTGTCTCACAGCTCTACCATCATTAGGAGACAACTTAATACTCTCATCGAACGGAGTACTAACTGGTGTGCTATCCAAATGGTCAAACCTTTTTAACACCTTCTCAATATAATGAGATTGTGACAAGGTTATGCAACCATTATTCCTTATGATTTTAATTCCTAAAATCACGTCAGCAACACCCATGTCTTTCATTTCAAATTTATTGGATAAGAATTTCTTTGTCTTTACAACTTGTTCCAAGTCAGTACCAAAAATGAGCATATCATCTACGTATAAGCAAATGATAACTCCCTTACCGCCATCGAACTTACTGTACACACACTTATCCGATTCATGTATTTTAAAACCATTAGACATCACAATTTGATCAAACTTTTGATGCCACTGCTTAGGGGCTTGCTTAAGTCCATACAATGACTTAATCAACTTACAAATTTTATTTTCTTGCCCACGTACAACAAACCCTTCCGGTTGTTGCATGTATACCTCCTCATCTAATTCACCATTTAAGAATGCCGTTTTAACATCCATTTGATGAATAACTAGCTTATGGATGGAAGCTAGTGCAATAAGCACCCTAATAGTGGCTATCCTTGCAACTGGTGCATAAGTGTCAAAATAATCAACACCTTCCTTTTGGGAAAAACCCTTAGCCACTAACCTTGCCTTAAATTTTTCAATCGATCCATCAACCCTTAACTTTTTCTTGAAGATCCATTTACAACCAATGGGTTTAGAACCAGGTGGTAAATCCACCAATTTCCATGTTCCATTTTCCATGATTGAATCAATCTCTTCATTTATTGCTTCCTTCCAAAAAGAAGAATCTTGAGACCTAATGGCCTCTTCATAAGTCCTAGGGTCAGATTCCACATTTAAAACAATCGGTATGGAGTTTTGTATTGCCGTCCTAGTTCCTTCTACCAAATACATGTAGAAATCGGGTCCATAGGTTTTAGCAATTCTCATTCGTTTGCTCCTTCTAGGTTCCACTTCATTTTCATGGTTTTCCTCAACATCACGTTGACCTTCCTTTTGCTCAACTTGCTTAGGAAGTGATTGGAACCTACTTTCGTCAAAGATGGCATCACTAGATTCAATGATAGTGTTTTTAGAATAATAATCATTTTGTTCCACTACCATGAACCTATATGCTTTACTGTGTAAAGCATAACCAATGAAAATACATTCAATGCCTCTTTCACCCAATTTCTTCCTTTTTGGTTCCGGAACTCTTACAACGGCCCTACAACCCCAAACTTTAAAATAATTCAGATTAGGCTTCCTTTTCTTCCATAACTCATAAGGAGTAACGTTATTCCCTTTAGTTGGAACTCTATTTAATATGTAGCAAGCTGTTAATAAAGCTTCCCCCCAAAATCCTTTTCCTAGACCCGAGTTGGAGAGCATGGCATTAACCATTTCGACTAATGTCCGATTCTTTCTTTCCGCTACACCGTTCTGTTGTGGTGTATACGGTGCAGAGAGTTCATGCACTATGCCATTTTCTTCAAAAAATGGTGGCTCATAGTACTCTCCTCCCCTATCGGTTCTAAGTATTTTTATTTTGACATCACAAAAATTTTCTACTTCATTTTTATATGTGACAAAACTAGGCATGGCATCACTTTTATTATGCAATAAATAAACATAGCAATACCTAGAATAATTATCAATGAAGGTCACATAATATGAGTTTCCTCCTAATGAAGGAGAGGAGTGAAAATCTCCTAAATCACTATGTATTAAATCTAAAATCTTAGACTCTTTTTGTCCATTTGGAAAAGGAGCTCTAGTGATTTTAGTGAGCATACATGTCTTGCAAAATCCTTTATCTACATGCATACTAGGCAAAAGATTTAATTTAATCATGTCATCAATTTTTCTAGTATTAACATGTCCTAAACGATTATGCCAAAGAAAAGATTGTGACTCAATAATATAAGCAGAAATAATATTCTTATTATTAATATTAAGTTTAAACAATCCCTCACAAAGATATCCCTTTCCCACAAAAATCCCTCCCTTAGAGAGTACAAACTTATCAGCTTCAAAAACAAGTTTGAAACCAAACTTGTTAAGCATACAACCCGAAACTAAATTCTTCCTAATTTCGGGCACATAACAAACATTGGTAAGGGTGACAACTTTTCCGGATGTAAACTCGAGCTCGACATTTCCTTTGCCCACAATTTGTACAATTGACGAGTTTCCCATGTAAAGAAGGCTTCCATCCTTTACCGGTTCATAGGTTGTAAAAAACCTCTTGTCCTTGCACACATGCTTTGTCGCACCCGAGTCTATCCACCATGCGTCGTCATCTTCAAGGACATTTGCCTCACTGATTACCGCGACTAAATTATTTTCAGTCGCCTTTTTTTGTTTCTTCAAGGCACGGCAATCACGCTTATAGTGCCCTGGTTTGCCACAGTGAAAACACTTTCCTTTGTGTTTTTTCTTCTTGTCCTTGTCGTCGTCGTCATTTCCTTGAAGCTTCCTTTTCTTGTTCTCACGGGAGTTCTTCTTGGATGATTCTCCTTCTTCCACGGCCAAGATTTTAGAAACACCCTCGCTTTTAGACTTTTCTTCCTTGCGCAAGTCTTCCTCAATCCGAAGATGAGTACCCAACTCGTCAAGGTTGATGTCTTCCTTGCGATGCTTAAGGTTGTTCCTAAAATTCTTCCAAGAAGGAGGCAATTTATCAATGATAGACGTAACCACGATAAACTCATCCAAGGCTAACTTGTGTTGGGAATAACGATCAAGAATACTTTTAATCTCATTAAACTGTTCCATAACCGACCTACCATCAACCATTTTGTAATCAAAAAATTTGGAAACGATGAACCTTTTACTGGTGGCATCCTCGGTGATGTAGCGACGCTCCAATTGGTTCCAAAGTTCCTTAGCGGTCTTGACAGTATGATAGGCATCGAATAGCGTGTTGGACATGCCATTCAGAATATGTCCTCGACATATCTCATCGTCTTGATCCCACCTCAATCTTTCACGTGTCTTCGCAACACTTTCTTCCTCATTTTCACCGGGTTCCGGAGGTCTTGGATTCACGATCACATAGTACACTTTCACTGTTACTAGTAAAAAGTGCATCTTCCTTTGCCAACGAACGAAGTCCCCACCATCAAAACGCTCCAAACGGTGGAAATCCGAGCCCATGTCTTTCAACGTCACGAACGCCATTGTTGCAGAATATAAACTTAAGATTGTTGGAGTATTATGAGATGGCTTTGTGACTGAAAGATGATCGGCTTCGAGGCACGTTGTAAAACGCTCTCCTTAGATTTATATTTGCCCCCACCTAAAATTGGTGTGCAGCGGGTTACAGGCAAATACCCTCCAAGATACAACGAAGCGCACTAGTGAATAGCGCTTGCACACACGATATTCACTCCACAGAAAAGTGTATGAAATACTGGATAACGAGTTTACAACTAAGAAATTCTGCAGAAATTTCTTATTGTAAAAGATCTGCAGAAAGGAGAAGAGAGTAGAGGCTTATCTATATATGGTCAGAATTTCGGACCATTGTGCTCTATTTAAAGCACTAGTGGTTGCTAATCAAGGGTCATACCCTTTCATCATGCACCCAAGCAATCTGGACCGTCGGATTAGAAACCGTTAAGATTAATGGTCCAGATCTGGACTGGTAACTAACCAGCTCTCAACAGGTGGGTCTGGCCCGAACTGGAACCACCCAGCTGCCTAACAGGTGCAACCGTTCGGGCATAACCCGAACCAGTGCAAGTGTAACCACTCAGCTGCTAACGGTCGGATCCGACCCGATCCGTTGCACCGACGGCCTAGTTTTCGTCACGAAAACTTAAAGGCGTCTAATTGCGTCTCGCGACGATGCGCACGTGCAAAGTGCGCCATCAAAGCGCCACATTGCGCCTCACAGCCCACTGCCACGCGCGCGCGCGCGCGTGCGATCGTTCCTCGTATGGTGCTTCGCACCATACTCGGTGCACATGCATACACCTTAGCACACCACATAAGTATTAAAGTAAGTGGAGTTCTTTATTATATACCCACTTACTTTTCCAATTCCCTTCTATGTGGGATTCCTCCCTCTTTGCCTCTTCATCTTCCTTTCATCATTTTGACAAAGAAAATGAACCACTTTGACACTATATTTTGAAAAAACACTAACAAATAGGGGCTCTTTCTTAGAAATTAAATGTTACTTTCCTGTACATATAAAGGGTCTTGAACTATGGAAGAGAACTGATCCACATCATTAAACATTTTTTTTGGTATTTTAGATGCGGGAATATTCACTCTTACATCTCAACATGCATAACGTTCAGGACGGGAATCAGTTTAACATGTCTCAACACAGTAAATAGTCGATGTGGTTCTGCACCATTCTCTATTCTTGCATCTGATACTTACATAGTTGTTGCAGAAGGCATCTTACTTGCAACAAAATGGGCCCTTACATACCAGCTGCTACTTATCAATTTGTTCACTGATTCGTCATTTTTACTTTCTCAGGTGGCTGAAACTGAAGATATTATGGACATTGTGGCAGCAATCATATATGACTTTTGCTATATATCTACTGATTTTAATTATTATAGTATGCATAGGGCAACTAAAGTACAGTTAAAGGAAGCCCGAAAGTATGGGTGGCAATTAAGACCCAAACCCATTTACCTGCCCAAATTCGCCCACTTAAAACTCACTCAAACCCACCCATTTAATAATTGGGTCTTAAATGGGTCACTTCTTTCATGACCCAGTTGCCCACAAGTTTAAGTGAGTATAGTTGGATGCCTATTTAACCATATACAATTGAGTTTTTAGTGGCACTTTAAAAACTCTCTCTCTCTCTCTCACACACACACACACATTTATACTGAAAGTTAAATGCAGAAATGTCTCTCTCTCTCTCTCTCTCTCTCTCTCTCTCTCTCTCTCTCTCTCGCGCGCGCACACACACACACACACATTATATTTTGTCAACATCAAAGCCACCAAAAGAGCACCAATTCAATCTGTTAAACATGAGTAGACTCATGATCAGGATGACTACACGGAGAAGAAGAGAAGCAGGCGTCTAGCTCTAACAGGTTCCCAAGCTCCAATTTAGTTTGAATCATTCATTAGTTTTCCTTGGACTGTTGGACAGATAAGCTCATCCATTATACTTGTTCTAGATTCTTAATTCCTGCCCAAAGAGTGGCAGATCCAACTCAAATTAACGTAGCCTTGTAATTCATCTCATAGCCTTAATCTTTTGCTTCTTATAATTTTGCAGTTGGCCAATTACCGGCCATTGCCGCTCGTGACCAGCCACCATATCCGTCGCCGTCGCCACATCTTGCTGGCTCTATCGCCGTTCCATCTTCGCCACCCTGTTGCCAGATTCACTCAGATCTGGTGACTGTGGTTGAAGTTTTTGTGCCGGTGGTTGTGGGTATGATGGCGGTTGAACTGTGGTGGCAAGTGGTGATTGTTTATATGGTTTTGTTTGCGGTGGTAGTTTTGGTATGTGGTGGTGGTGGTGGTGTTTATGGTGGTATTTGTGGCATGAAATTGGTGGTTTTAGGTGTTGCGGCAGATTGGAATGGTGGCGCTGGCTGAGGAGCAGAATCCGTGAATGAAGATCAGATGAAGAAGATGTATTTAAAAATTGTTGTTGTATTGGGTCTTGTTAAAAAAGCCTTAATAGGTTACTATTAAGTAAATGGGTGAAACCAACCCATTTAAATATTGACCCAGTCAACCCAGAAATAAATGGGTCTAAATGGATAAATTACCCATTTGACCCAAACCCATCTGACCTAAACCCAAATCCAACCCACCCACCCATTTTGCCAGGCCTACCCGAAAGATTCTGCTTGTCATGCAAGAATTAATGTTTAACAAGACTGAATTGATGATTTTTTGCTACATAGCGAGTCATGGACGCCACAGCTCACCCCCAATTTTGAGGTATATATCTTTTGATATAACATAGTCAGAAGGGTAAACCTTTCTATAATTATCTTTCTTTTGTCTATGAAACTACTGTATTAAAATTATGGCCTGTCATAAAACTTCTTGTTTGTGTTCAAACGCTCACACGTGAGCTTTATATATGCTATTCTTGACTTTATCAAAAAAAAAAAGCTTTCACTAAGAAGTATATTGAACATTAGGGGTGTAATTTCTTAGCTACAGAAGTAAGTTGAAAGAACAGTGAGAGATTTATTATAACGGTCTTTATTAAAAAGTGCCAAAAGGACGTGATGATCTCACTCAAAAGTAAGACCACCCTACTTAAAAGTTCATATTAAAAGCTGTGCAACAGAACAGAATATGTTAATTCAATTCTGAAATGGAATCATGGAAAAGGAGTAAAAGACATTCTAGAGAAGAGATCGCTTTGAAATCGTGATTTCAAACAGTAATTTTTAAAAGTGTTGTATGCGAGTAAATAATTTTTTAAAATATATTAATAATTAAGTTTTAAATATGCATAGACGAAAATGAGAGTAAAAACTCTTGGCATTACAACTCAAGGTAGCTGGTGAATTAAATGAAATCCCAGGTTCCTTGATGATTTACAACTACAAACGACTGAAGAAGGTGACAGTAAAAACAGATGGATCATGATCATGGATCCCAGCTATGAAAGTGGCTTTGGTGCCGTTTGAGAAGAGGAGGAGGGACCCATTTTAGCTTTCTGCGGTTCAAAATTTCTCTCTGTTGGATTTGAAATTCAATGAGAGTTTTGACAGTTGCAGAGTGAGACCCTTTTGACTCTCTCAGTCTCTCTGCTCATTTTTAATGTTTTTTTCTTGAAACTACAAGTCTACAAAGAGAGGAGGGGAGCTCCTCCATATTCATATTTATTTATCACTGTCTTGGCAACACTTCAAGATCCTGTTCTTCTACTTACTTTATAGCTTTCTCTTTCAAGCTCTCTCTCTCTCTCTTGTTATTTTTTGGATTTAACTCATAAATCTTGCAAGCTTTGTTATACACAACTGTTTGGAGGAAGCTGAGACTAGAATGATGAGTGCTTCCAAGTTCATAAAATGTGTGACTGTTGGAGATGGTGCTGTTGGTAAAACTTGTATGCTCATCTGCTATACCAGTAACAAGTTCCCCACTGTGAGTCTCTCCGGTCTCCACTACCCATCTCACAAACACCCACTTCACTTCTTTTTTTTGTTCAGTTTGTAGATTTTCCCCATGTAATTTCTGTTTGGGGTTTTCTTGCGTTTGGATTTCACTTTATAATTTGGTAGAATTACAATGGAACTAGTTAGATTGTCTATCTCATGCCTTTATCAGTTTCTTGGCCATATGGTTCATAACTGTGTTGTGTTGTGTTGCTAATATTTATGCAATTTAGGCCTCTCTCTCTCTGTCTCTTTGTCTTCTCTCTCTAACAAGATTGCTTTTTCTGGCAGGATTACATCCCAACTGTGTTTGACAATTTCAGTGCTAATGTGGCAGTGGATGGAAGCATTGTCAACTTGGGACTGTGGGACACTGCTGGTACTGAGTTCTTCCAAGAAGCTACTTCTGGCTGATTTTGGTTTATAGAGTAGTTTGGGTCTAATTGAATGTAATTTATGATGTGAAGGTCAGGAAGATTATAGCAGATTGAGGCCACTGAGTTATAGAGGTGCAGACATATTTGTGTTAGCTTTCTCTTTAATCAGTAGGGCAAGCTATGAAAATGTCCTCAAGAAGGTACTCGTCTAAGTGCTAATCCCTTTTCCCTCTTTTTTATGCTTTCTACTTTTCTTTCTCTCTTTACTTTTGACTCTTCAATTTCTACAGCATTTTGTAACTGAAAGTTGTTTTTGATCACTTTAATTAAGCCTACAAAGTTGTTTGCTTAGCAATTAACTAGAGATGGTAATTCTCTTTGATGGTTCTGTTTGAACTTTAAAATTGGGTTGCTGCTACAAAGTAGGGAGCTTCTTTCTTAGTTCTTTTAGTTATGTCTACATTTAACTAATTGTTAGCCTTTGAACATTTATTCAGTGGATGCCCGAACTTCGTCGATTTGCGCCCAATGTTCCAATTGTACTTGTTGGAACAAAGTTAGGTATGTAATGATTTGATATTTTTGCGAAATAATCTTCATTCTATAGTGCGTTACAATTTGTGGGGTTTGTGGATTTTTGGAGTGCTTTAGTCCAAGTATTTTCTTTTCTTTTACAGATCTTCGCGAAGACAGGGGGTATCTAGCTGATCATATGGGCTCTAATGTTGTAACTCCTGCTCAAGTATGTCTTATTCTTCTGTGTTAGCTATATCAAATTTGTTACAGTGTACATATTTACTTACCTTTACTGAACACTAAGGGGGAGGAGCTGAGGAAACAAATTGGTGCAGCAGCCTACATAGAATGCAGCTCTAAGACTCAACAGGTATACTTGTTAGAGTCGGTAGCCGGCCAACTTTCAAGTATCACTAGAAGAAATGGCTTTTAGCACTTAATGGTTTTACGCTTGCTAAAATGTTGTTTTGCTATTGAATCATTGCTAGAATGTCAAAGCTGTATTTGATACTGCAATCAAGGTGGTGCTTCAACCTCCGCGAAGGAAGGAAATCGCTAGGAAGAAAAGTCACAGGAGCTCTGGTTGCTCGATTGTGTGAGTCCTGCATCTAGAGGGTTTCTCTCTATTTCTGCTCGAGTAGTTTTCCTGTTGTTATCTAATGTTGCACTAAAAAGAACTGAAGCAGAAGGTATTTGCTTGAGATAGCTATTGCGGTAGCAAAATCTTCTGTTTGTTGAACTTACGCTTAGAGGAAGTAAGGGCAAAAGTAACTCGGCCAATATTAGGTGCGAGTGATCATCACCTTTACTCAGCCTCGTTCGATGATATTGTCCACCTCATACATGGCTGGCAAACCGAAGAGCACCAAGGGTGGAGCTTTACTTTATTTCTTGCGGCCATTGGAAAACTTAGCCAGACCAGTCTAAATAGTTGCCTCGAACCATTAGCTAAAGTGGACAAGTTTAACAGCCACCAAGGCCCTTTGTCCATGAGATCACGAATATTGAAATGATGGAAGAGCATAGACTTCCATGGAGCGATATCCCATAAAGCGAATGAAGAAATATTGGAGATAAGTTTGACAACCTCCCAAACAAGTAAATCAGGCTCTAGAGAATCTAGTGTAGTAGCATGAGTGCATGATGATGATGGTCTAGCATAGTGAAGTGTATGTTTCTGGCGACTTGTTTATGTTGGAACGATTTGTAATAGACAAAAAAGAATATGGAATTAAGCTTGAAACCTCAAAAAATGAAGGTGTAGAGGATCTAGTATATTAGCATGGAGATGAGAAAATAGTATATATATAGCAGTGAAATATGTTTCTCATGGCCTAGTTTCTGGTTGGCAGGGAGGGGGGAAGGTGGAATTTCATTAGAGCAGTCAATTGCCTCAATGAGACCAGTACCAAAGGAAAAGAATTCATTCAAAACTTAAAAGTGCAAATAAGAAAGGTGGAAGTAGAGAGGACCTACCGGACTATCGCCTTTAGATAGACATCTTCCTGACCTGTCTGACGGATGGATACAAAGTCTCTCATGGCCTCGTTGGATATTCATACTAGGCAGAAAGATAAGAGGAATGAAAGCTCAAGGACAGCGAGAACCGGGCCTTTGTAAGAATTATTGCCCTGCCATGTTTGTCACTATGCTATTAAGGCTGACTTTGCACTTCAGAGTTTTTGCCTTCATAGAATCCCGAGTTTAAGAAATCAAAACATCAGCAATCAGACAACAGGCGTATTACTTAATGACCTAAAAGGAACACAGCATTGAAGTTTTATGGGCTCTTAGTCTATTTGCGCACACGTTTTAGAAAACAAGCTCTGATTATGAACAATTTAGGTTATTGCCTAGTGATTAGGATTTTTGAACAACAACTCAGGACAGATAGTAGTTGCACTAGATGAGCCTTCAACGATGACTTACTCACATAGTTCAACTTTTTCTTAACAGCAGGGGAATTGTGTGTGGAGGTTGTGTTGCTTAGGAGACGTTGACACCAAGATGGACAATATCCACCCTCTTTTGACGCGAAGAAAGCTGGATTGCTAACATAGCCAATTCACCCAAGTCTGTATTGGATGTATCTAGTAGCTGCAGTGAAGTTGTTTGACGGGTTTGTTCCCTTTATGCTACCTACTGAGCAGAAGAAGAGAACAAGATCAGAGGGAATTGTTCATTCTCTCGGCCAGTGTTACTTCACACTATACTTTGTGGGTTTTGCTTGTCTTGCTTGCTACGTGTTAAATAGTGTTAAATATCGCTATGTTCATGTCATCCATCCCATTTTTCTGGTCTCCAAGTAATATTAAGCTTTTGACTCTCAAGTACAAGCTACATTCCTCCGCCCAAAGAATATTCTGCAGCAGCAGCAGAGCAGCCAGAGTTGCAGTGCTTCATTATAGAGAGTGCTTCCTTGGTGAAAACTGGGGTTGCAGGCCAAAGCAACTTTGAGTTTGAGAGCAGAAACTAGTGATCCATACATGCTTCTTAAAATAGAAAATCATGGCCATACCAGTTTCTTTGCTTTTCAGCTGTTGGAGGCAAAGCATTGCAGAAGATAGGTGAATGAAAAGCTGCATTTCCTACCGAGTCTAAAATTCGACAAATCCGGAGGTTCTCATATCTATTGTCGATTCTCAAAAGCCCAATTAACTACGGTTAATCGCCAATATATTGGGGGATTGTTGGAACATTTTAATAAAATAAGACGTGCTTTATTTAACTATTGTTATATGGTTAGTTATGGTTACGTGGTTGTGTTAGAATTATGTAAATCATGAAAATAAGCGTCTTGCTACTATCCGGGTTGTAAGAGGTCGCGAATGTAAACTGACTTTATTCAGTGAAGCTAAATAAATGCGTTAACAATTGTCGTTGAAAGTGTTAACAGAAATGTCATTAAATACATGTAACATATTATCAATTACGGAGTATAGTATACTGGGGATTGTAGTTATCTTTAGAAATGCCAAAATTGTTCTATCATGAAATGAGTTACAAATATTGAGTATGATTAATCCAAATTGTATTAGGGAGTAAATAATTTGCTTTATTATTTAGCATTATGGAGTAGTGTTTGTCATAATTCTTTAATTCACAAAGGTATGAATTTTGCCCAATAAGAGCATGAATATTGACAATTGTATATAAGACCACAAGATAAAGATATGATCGATAACGCTAGTCTGAAACGATGACCTGTAAAACAGAAAACGAGCCACCATCAGATGAGATTTCCTGCGGGAAATATTTTGGTGCTTAAGTTAGAGCCCAGTTACTGAATAGAAATTTCAAAAAAGCATTAAACATGATATATGTGTGTATAATTCTCTCTGTAGACTTAAGGGGGCCCTTTATATAGAATTAGGAAAGACGGTTAGGCTTTGGGCCAATTCTTGGGGACTTAAGGGGGCCCTTTATATAGAATTAGGAAAGATGGTTAGGCTTTGGGCCAATTCTTGGGGATCATGTTAGAATCCTATAAGGACCCTAGTCTATCAGTAAACCATAGTTATCCCAGTTTGAGTGAGAATTTCGTATTCCAATAATGGGGAGTTATATCTCAATTATATCAGACATAAAAGTTAATAAGTTTTTACTCTAGTGTATGTTCATACACTGTTAATTACCCATACACCGTGCATATGTATGCGTGTGTCTATTTTATAATTTTTATCTTTAGGCAACTTGATTGTGAACTAGTCCATCCCGTCTTTCTATGAACGTGCACATAGATGTGAGATAGTTGCGTCAATGAATTTTCTCTTGGAGACTTTATATAGTAAATTCCAGCATGAATGGAGCAAATAACGTTCTTAGAACAGCAATTTTGTCGCGATTCTTGACCAACTAATTTTGTATTCTTTTACTACTTTAAATTATATAATTTTATCTAGACTTGCGTGCTGCTTTCCTTCCAATTATACACTATTACATAATTAGATTTTATCACTCATTATTGTTTATATTTTTGTCCTCAAAATTACAAATCAAAGCTTAAAATTTTCAAAATTGACGACACGCCCGTGCGCTCCGGCTTCTCTCACCAGCCTTAATTTAGCATACATGCTTCTATCCAGAAGCTCGATCCGCTCGATCCGCAGTGCATGCTGTAAGCCGACTATGAACTTTTGAAGATCTATGTGTGCTTTTTAGCTCATTTCTGTTACGATTATAATCATAAAAGTAGAAAAGCAATAAGAATATGAAACGAAAAAAAAAAGTTCGAATTTTTCAGAAAGGCTGTCTATATACTTTCATGACTAGCTCCAATGATTCACGTAACTGCAGCTTATGCATGCCAAGAAGTGAAGTGACATTACCAAACCGGTTCTTTAAGGGAATTGATGATCGGACTCCGCTTTGTTACGGCACACCCTCCATTTAACTAAGAATAGTTGTGCTAACACACTTTTTTTTTTTTACTAATGACACACTTATACGGTTACAGGCATTTATAATGTACTAGTATAAAGTTGCACGTGAATATAGTCGAGAGTAATGTTTAAGGTGATATTATTATCTTTTTTGGGATCAAAATAATGTAATTTAATTATTTTCTTATTTCTTTTGTGACTTGTTTCAGAAGAAATGTATATTTAATTTTCGCAATTGTAATCAGTTCAATGTTTGAAAATATTCTTTGTACCCTTCTGGATTGAAGAAATGTTTGATGGTACTGCTGAAAATAAAAACAAATGAAGAAATTGAAGTAATGAATCTACGTAATTTGTTTTTGTAATTTATTAAATTGATTTATGGTTAATATTTATAATTTTCAAGAACATGTGCTTTGTATTTTAAGCCTTGTTTTTTTTATGCATGTTTAACCATTTTTCGTTTTTTTTCCTGTTTTTGCTTTTCTAACAATTTTTTGTTTTTTAATTGATTTTTCACGTATTTCAGTTTCTTTGTTTTTGTTTTTATTTTTCAAATTTTCAATTGGTTAATTGTTTGAAAGCCTAAAAATGCAAGAAAAAGAAATCATAGTTTCTCATTAACCAGTTCAATATCTAATGTTTATTTCATTTTAACCAAATTAAAAAGAGAATAACAAAGGAATATCTTTATTCTTTTTTTCTTTCTCATCACACTTTTAATATATTGTCCAATGTGTAGAATAGATTCATTACCCGATATTGCTTTAATTTCATCAAAATTTAAAAGGAGTAATAAAAGAAGAATAAGAATGTAATTGACGTAACTAACGGAAAACATAATCGTCAAAAAATGATTTACAACATTCATACTTTTATAGATAGCACACACACACACACACTTAAATATATTTTTCGCAGACATACATTTTGTCTCCAATGGGTAAACGTTTAAATTAAATTCATGAACTAATATTGCTTAAACGCATTACAAAAAAACTAATTAAAGAAGGATAGAGCTGTCATCAGAATAACTAACGGATGGCAAAATAAAAAATGATTACAAAATTAGTAATTAATAATAGTATTTATGAAAGAGTTTAAATTGAATAGTATTTATAAAAAGGTAGGATTGATATTTGAGTGACTAACGAATAGTAAAAATAAAATAAAATAATTTATAACATTCATACTTTTATAGTTAACATAAATATACATGTCACGATCACAAAGTAACGTTAGACTGAAAGCTGAAAAGTCAAAGCCTAATCATCACGTGCACTTTCTCAATGTCACGTGCACTTCCCTTCCTTAGTAAAAGACACCACATTATCCAAAAACCAAAACCCTGAAAAGAATCCACCACCACTCAATGGACCCGCCCCGAACAAAGAGCTGGAGCATCCACACCCGACCCGAGATCACCTCCAAGTACCAGATTCTCAAGCGCGTCGGCTCCGGCGCGTACGCCGACGTTTACAAGGCCGTCCGCCGCTCCGACTCCCTCACCGTCGCCCTGAAAGAAATCCACGACCAGCAATCCGCCTTTCGCGAAATCGAGGCCCTACAAACTCTGCAGCACTCTCCTAACGTCGTCGTCCTGCACGAGTATTTCTGGAGCGAGGACGAAGACGCTGTTTTGGTGCTGGAGTATTTGCCGACCGACCTGGCGTCCGTGATTCG
Source organism: Escallonia herrerae (assembly GCA_033070095.1). NCBI lineage: Eukaryota > Viridiplantae > Streptophyta > Magnoliopsida > Escalloniales > Escalloniaceae > Escallonia > Escallonia herrerae. The sequence continues at coordinate 961,336 of JAVXUP010000030.1, read as the reverse complement.
CGGAGCAAAGAGGGACGGATTGAGTGCGGGCGAGGTGAAGAGGTGGATCGTGCAGGTGCTGAGCGGTGTGGACGCGTGTCACAGGAACTCGATCGTGCATAGGGATCTGAAGCCGGCTAATTTGCTGATATCGGCTGATGGCGTGCTCAAGCTGGCCGATTTCGGGCAGGTGATGCTCACAGTTTGTGTGTGTGAATTCTGTTTTGCTCGAATTTTTACGGAAACGAATGCTCATATGGTTTAATGTATGGTTATATCACTAATTGCACGATACTGTGTGTCTCTTGTGTGTGAATTATGTTTTTGCCCACGTTTTACCAAAATGAACATTCTTGTGGTTTAATTTACGTAATTGTTGGCGCGGGTGTCTGTGAATGATCCTTATGTGGTTTAACTTAGTGGTATATCTTCATTGCGCGCGCGTGTGTGTGTGTGAGAGAGAGAGGGGGGGGGGGGTCAATCTGTGTGTGAAGTACGTTCTTGCAGATTTACCAACACAAACTCTCGTATGCCGTTTGACGCAATTTGTGGTTATAGTTACGTTTCTGTGTGCCTGTTTGTGTCTGAATAATACGTTTTTGCAGATTTAGCAAATCAGACACTCGTAAGACTATTTGGGGTTATAATTGTGATTTTGTATGTGTGTGTGTGTGTGTAGATTGTGTGATAGTTTCTGAAATCGTTGTATTTACATTGTTACACGTGTTATATGTATGTTATTTTATTGGTAGAGCTGCAAAATGTATAGCCAGAAAAAGAAAAAGAGAGTTGTAATTGTGTAACTAGGTAACTGTTTTGAGTTAGTATGTGCGTGTGTTGTGTGTAAAGTTATGAAATTGTGTGTGTTCCAAATGTATGAACTTTTAAAAGGTAGAATTGGAAGAATGTAGCCCGAGAATTGTGCAAGTGCGTGCGTCCATCTGAATTGTTCTTTTGAGAATATGTGTTTCTTTGTCACGTGATGAGATGTGTTTGATTTACAGGTATTAAATAGATGATCTGTTATTGGGTAGATGTGATATCAGCGAATGTTGCATTAAAGAGCTAATTTGTAGGTGCAGAAATTTGTAACTAGTTGAAACTTTCATAGTTGAGAGCACTCTTTTACTTTAATAACTACTGCTTATGCTCTTGGATTGACAAAAGGATTCTGAAGTACAGGAAAAAGTTACTTTTCTTGATAATCTAGCTCTTTTTGGTTGGAGTTGTCATAGTTGCCTGTCAGTTGGAGAATAGGAAATGTAAATTTTATGTCGACTCGACTGTGTAAGGATGATTTCGGGCTCTTTTTTCCTTTTTCGCCTCAGATCTCACTGAAGTGCCATCAGGCTATGTGAGATGAACTCCATGATTTTGCCAGGGGGTTTGATAGTTGAATCATTTTTATGATATAAATGTGAAGTGATCTGTGTTAGCATTGAGGCTTTTAGTCTCTTTCATTTGGACTTTGGTAGGAGCCATTTAGTCTCTGACCTTTGGTCGAGATTTACTGTAATGTTATGTATTGAAGTAGATACAAAGTCGAAGGCAAGATATTTCATGAATGAAGTAGATGCGAAATTGGAGGCAAAATGATATGAATGGGTGGGTGAATCGTAGCTGAACAGGATAGATAGCAGTTATATCTTAGAAGCACTAGACTGTTGTAAATCTTTTTTAGGGCTAAAATTCTGGAAACCGCCATCTCTCGTGGTTTCTACTCCTTTTGAGTATTGTAGGTCCCATTATCTAGAGACAAACTTCCAATACATTTACGTTTTATTGCCATTTTCTAGCAGGTGTGTACTATGTGTGTTGTTCTTTTTCTTTAGTTTTATTTAGGGCAGGGGGATCATAATTGGTGTAGAAGCATTGAACATAAAGGTTGAACTTACCAGGTAATTTTACTTTGGTAGAGAAAATAAGTTGTGTTCTCTACTACTTCATTGGGCATCAAAATCTTTACTTACTATCTTTATTCAATCTCCTTTATCTCGCCATGTAGTCGAGCTTCTTTTTCAATTCTACCACAGTCATGTGTTCTCCTGGCGAACTTAGGATTAGACTGCATGCTTTACCTTTTTTAGGTGGTGTTCCTCTATCTCTATCTGTTGATGACATATCTTCTTAAGAAACTAAGCTGCAAGTTTGCAACATTCAGTGAATATTTTTTGTGCCCTTGCGTGGGGCCGAGGTTCTTGCTCGGTAACCCCTAGAGGCAGCTTAACTGGTAAAGATCCTGAAATATATCCTTAAGGTCTTCAGTTGGAGTTTCCTTTAGACCAGGCCACAAGGAATTAATTCCTTGCAAATTTCCTAGGCTGGGCATAAGTTGCCTGCCTGCCTTTGACCACTCGGGAGGGGGTCTCAATACGGTGCTGGCAAGCTTGCCTATGATACCATCTTACCGCTAAACCAAAGAAAATGTACGGTCAACTGGTCACACGATTTGACAGGTGGCTCGTCTTGGAACTCTGCCAGTAAAGGAGCTTCTCCTTTGTAACCAAGTTTTTTCCTTCAATTCATTCTCAATTTGTTTCATTACTGTTCAATGGGTAGATGTGTTTCCTCACCCGTTTCTTTGCAGGCGAGGATACTTTTAGAACCTGGGTTTATTGCTGGCAATGAGCACCCCCGAACACCTGAGCAATATTCTCCTAATCCGGCTGCATTTCAACCACCTGAACTGATTCCTGAAGCAGAAGTTGTTGAAGGTCATAAGAACCAAGAGCAAGGAGCTCTGGGTAAGGAAGTATATGGCGGACAGTTAGATGAGCTTAGGCCTAAGGACTCCTTGGATATTGATAAAGAAAGCAGTATTCATGATGGAGATGCATCTTGTCTGGCTACATGCACAACCAGCGATGTAGAAGAAGATCTTCTGAAGACATCATATTCTTACGGGGTTGAGGAAGGTGGAAATGATGGGTATGGTCCCCTTACATCCTGTGTCGGGACTCGCTGGTTCAGGGCACCTGAACTTCTCTATGGATCCACAAAGTACGGCCCAGAGATTGACTTGTGGTCTCTGGGCTGTATTCTTGCAGAGCTTTTCAGTTTAGAACCTATCTTCCCAGGAACTTCAGATATTGATCAGCTAAGCAGAATTTTCAATGTCTTGGGCAACATATCCGAGGAAGTATGGCCTGGTTGTTCAAAACTTCCCGATTACCAGATCATTTCTTTCGGTAAAGTAGAAAATCCAATTGGCTTGGAAGCATGCCTGCCGAACCGTTCGCCCGATGAAATCCTCCTTGTCAAGAAACTACTGACGTTTGACCCGTCGAGCAGAGCTACCGCGATGGAACTGCTCCACGACAAGTATTTAAATGAAGAACCTCTACCAGTTCCCATATCTGAGCTGAGGGTCCCTACTACCAACAGTGCTCAGGATGAGGATTCCTCCAGTGAGTGGGGCAACTATAAGGACATGGGTTCTGATTCTGATTCAGAGGATTTTGGATCGGTGGATGTTACAAACACCAATGCTGGATTTTCAATTCGGTTCTCTTGAGCTTCAGAGGAATGCAGGTATTTTGAGTTTTGGCACCTATATGCTTCGTATTGTTTGAACATTAGTATTGGAATGTAAGCCCCGAGATCGATAGGGACTACGGCCTGTATTCTTTGTACAATCAACTGTTATGCTTGTATTTAAGACTATATTATATATAGTCCTCGAAACAAAGCTTTTGAAACATGATATTGGTGTTAAACGGATACCGTTCTGTATAGTTCCGTGCTTTGTGAGTATGTCTATGGCTTCCAAGGCCGTATTCACGACAGGCCGAGGAGACTATTCAATTTTTGATCATTTGCATAGCTTACCCACTGTCCGGTGGCTGAATCAAGATGGCGGTTTCAACGATAATGCTCGCAACCAGTTGCAAGAGTTAGAAGAATTATTTGTCACATCTGCTGAGTTGCTCGATTCATATTTCCACCTCACTCACTGAATAAAGCATGATGAGAACTCAAGCAAGTCAGCGTAGCAATAGAGTAATATATAGACTTGGGTACATTTCAGCGTTCTGGACGCGCAATATCTATGGGCACATGATATGGAAATCTTCTACTACACACTACACCTCAGCCAGTGAAAACCTGCTGCAAAAATATGCATCTCTTAACCACTAATTCCACAACCTAGTAGGCTCCTAGCTGGTGGATGTATTTTGTCCGGATGCTCTTCTCGAATCTTCCGATGGACTCTTTTTTTATCAACACCAATGCTGCACCCATAAGCAAACGTCAACCAAACTTGAACCTTCTTCTTCAGTTTAAAACGTGTCGCTCATGAAGCATAGCAAGAGAAAGCTTACCTCTATTCTTGTGGAAGAAGAGCTATCTCAATCTCTTGAAGTGATTTTCCTTTCGTTTCCATCACATTTCTCTTCACAAAAACCACAGCCATCAGGCAGAAGGTACCGAAGATAGAATACAAGAGTTGCGGTCCAAGTTGCTCAAGCAAACGTAAGAACAGCAAGCCCACAAAGAAATTGAACACCTGAGAAGGCACAACTCAGTCAGTCACAGAAACAATAAAATGTTTAAGGGCTTTCCTACTCCTTTTATTGATCGTAAGGACCTTCCTACTAAACTTCCATGAAAATGTACAGTCTTCAAGTATCTAAACATGCCATACCTGATTATTTACAGAATAAAAAGTAAATCAAGCAGAAATAATTACCCAATGCACTGACATACAAAGTGCCATTGCTTTTGCCCGAATCCGGCTGGGGAAAATTTCTGGTAGGAGAAGACCAGGGACAGGACCGGCTCCTACAGAAAATGATAACACGAACCTGCAAAAAGAAGTATAATATGCTAAACAGTTATACGCATCCTTCATCCTTGATGTTATGCCAGGAATTGTAGTTTTACTTATGGCCATATGCATATGTTTGAATTGTAATTATCTGCACATGATCCACTTATCACTCTATTGGGAAAATTATGTGAAAACGACTTGAAATCTGACTCTGAACAATCAGGGTTTGCCCCTCAAATGCTGTACATAAAATCAGGAATGTATTGAAGGGGACAATTCAGAATCGTCATCACGGAATGGATTCTTCTAACTTTGAGACTTCATCAATTTCAAATTCAACCTTTATCGAAATGCAATTCAGTTTGCTTTTCTTTAAAAAAAAAAGCAATCTCTAGGTGCTTCTGCTTAGGAGTTGTAAAGTAAATCTGCTCCCAAAGGTGAGACTGACACCATACAGAAATAACATCTTCTCTCAACCTTTTAAGCAGGTTCAAACACTTGATTTCAATAGTACATGTGCATCCTGTACTTATTCATTAAGAACTGCAGGTCAGAAGTATACTCACGTCAGCATACCACCAACGGAGAGGTATAGAGCTCCAGGATATGATGCCAGCAGGCCTGCTGCAGTGACTTGAAGAGCCGTCGATACTGCCTGAGTACATCAAATGCAAGAGTCAGACCACTGAGGTCAGAGGGTTTATTCGTCCTATCAGGATATAAATTAGTTCTGCAAGGTGTCTACTGTTCTAAAGAATTATAAGCTCCTCATCCAGAAGAATACATCAGACAATAGTAGAATGGACAGTAGGTTATCCAAGAATGCTATTGTACACTTGTACAAGGTGTGGATAGTTGTACAGGTTATTAGTTGCCAGCAAGCAATTAGTTTGTGATCCCCAACAATATTTGCCTTTGGTGGCAAACTAAAAAATGCCCATGGAAAGATGGGCCAGTCTAACAGCCTAATCTAATCAGAAATACAACATGCTTCATGATCTTCTTTCCGTGGTGGATGGCATATGCAGCTAGGAAACCATAATTAAGAGCTTAAAGTGTGCATAGTTGGACCTCTCTAAACAAATAAAAAGTGACAGACTTTACCATGCCAGAAAAGCTCCACAACAGCAGGACTTTCCTCCCTAGTTTATCCATCAAAGCTAATGCAATAATAGATCCTGCAAGAAAATATTTGGAAGTCACAAACAGTATCATAGGCTAACTTATTTAAGTAAGCAAGAAAGTGGAAAGTTCAGGAATGAACATTTACCTAATAAGTTTGCAATTCCTATGAAGCCATTGGCAAGGTTCGATGGTACTCCCGCACTTCTAAATACAGTTGAAGAGAAATAAAATACAGCGTTTATGCCTGATAGCTGTTGTAAAGCAAACAGGGTTGCACCAATAAAAACAACTGCAAAAGGGCAAAATGAATAACAAAGCATTTTGGAAGGGACAAAAGATTGTGATCCATAAAGCATGAGGACTTTGGTGGTGAGCCTGGTGATAGCATGGTGCAACAGTAGATGAGATAACAATTAGTCTATAGAATTCCAGACTACCTCTGAAATGGCGACCATAAAGCAATTCTGAGAATTTTGTAGCATCAGTCTCTTCCCCCCTGTCTGACTTCAGAAGATCTGCCATTGCAGATTTGACATGTGATCCTCCTAGAAGCCTCTCAAATTCAATCTCAGCCTCAACACTTCTTCCTTGCTGTGCAAATGGGAAACTTGAATATAAGATGCGTAGTATATGAACACGGCAAGGGAAACAATTTGTCCAGGGTTTCTTTTTCTCCGGTTGACACTGTAAACTAACGTGTGAGTGTGCGCTCGCCGTGTGCGTGTGTGCTCGCCGTGTGCGTGTGTGTGTGTGTGTGTGAGAGAGAGAGAGAGAGAGAGAGAGAGATACCACAAAAAATTAACTAAAGCATCTGCCTCTTTGACCAATTTTCAGTGAGCTCTTTAATACATGAAAAAGTTACTTTTATACGAAGGATCTCAGCAATTTGCCATGCATCATCTCAAGAAGGCAAAACACACATACAGATGACAGCAAACCTTATAGAGCCAATGTGGACTCTCTGCACAGAAGACCATGCCCAGAGCAAGTACTGCTGCTGGTATTGTGGATACCCAAAAGCATAAACGCCACCTGAGCGTTCAAAATCATAATTATCAACCAAGGTCTGTCCTGAAACCGGGAAATTCTCTGCAACAGACAAGTTAGCATCCATTAATTTTCCTACCAGCCAGCAATATCCTTAACAGGAATTCCAATTAACAGTGCCCCCATTAGCCCAAGGCATGTTGCAATCTGAATGAAGCTTCCATAAGTACCCCTCACAAAAGCAGGAGAAACCTGCTTATGTTCACACGGCAAAACCGGGTCAGAATGCTGCAATGGCTACATGGCTGCATCCTAGATCTTTATCCATTATGCTATAACTGCTGCAAGAAACGTAAAATATTTGACCTCCGTGACATAGAGAGATGCTACAGGAGGACCAACACCCAGTCCAGTCCCAACTAAAAACCTTCCTAGAAGCATACCTGCCAAATTGTTGGTGGTTGCACTGAAAAAACATGCATTAGTACTTAGAAAACTAAAACAAAAACAGAAGTTCCTTACAGAAAAACAAAAATTAGAACCATCTCTTACAACACTAAATTACACTTTACACTTAAAAACCAAACCATCTCGTCGGAAAGATCATTCAGATGGTCTGAGCACATAAAGTACAAGAACTGCTGCTAATAAACAAGTAATATCAATCAGGATAAAGCTTAAGCATTTTCTGGTCCTTTTCCTTGATTAAGTTCTGTAAAAAAAAAATCCATTCAGAAGCAGATAAGAGCAGTAAGGGAGCATCATAACAAAGGATAAAAAATTCTGTCCGCCAAGGATGTTTGTCACACATCATGTACATGGTGAATCTCCTCAGTCTCAGACTTGAACAAAATAGTTCTCACTCCTCCCATCATGTAATGCACAAACACTAGTTTTCTAAAAGGAAGGATGCCATACAGCATACACATAAGATTCTCGAAACAAAATGAATAGAGCTCTGGTATCAACAACGTTAATAAGGGGGGTCTTTTATGGTTTAGAAATAGACACATTCAATGAACAAAGTATAGATACTACTCCATTGTACTGCAATGGGCGCATTGATCTTTACACCGTTAATGCTTTTTGCTGGTCTGTTTCATTGTCATAAAGATACCTTACAACATATCTAGTAGATAGACAACATAATTTTGTAATTGGATTTTGTGTATTTTGTAAGATGATTTAATTATATTGCACCAGCTACGTCGCTGCACCTCCTAATAGCTTCCCAAAGCATGAACGCCTAACATCTCTATATTGCAGACCTGAAGCTTATGGATTTGATCAATCTATTTTTTTACGATTTATATGCTATGATGTGATTTTTTGTATGATGAAACTATAGAACCTTACAATACATGATACACTGTGCAAACTACTTATCTTGAATAACCTCTTTAATCTTAACTGTGTACAGTTAGATACAAAACGTATATATATATATGCCAGATGCTGACTATGGCTCAACCATAAACCCCATCCCTCTTCCCAACCACCATGGACACGAGATAGAAATAAAAGGATATATCTAGACAAGCCAATCATCCATAACACTTCTTAAAAAGAGAAAATTTACTGAGGAACTTTCATATCATGTAAGTTAGGATGCCATATATGGAACAATGATTGATTAAGTGATAATAACTTACAACAAATTCAGTGTTCACAATTAAAGTCACATCAATATTCTGCGACAGAACTTACCTAATAGAGGCACCAAATATCATAGGCAAAGCACACAACTGAAATGCACGGCGACGCCCAACCCCATCGGCAATCCAACCACTGAGTAGTGACCCAATAAAGGCACCACCCAGACACATACTGACGACAAGACCTTAATTCGGTATATGGAGGCAACATCAGTCTTAAACTCAAATGCAAGAAACAGAGAACAGATTGCTGGAAGGGGTACTATAAGGTGTATTCAAACTTTTACCTTCTGCCAGTGTGTTCCCATCGAAACCAAGATCCGTAGAGATGCTTTCAAGTGGTTCATTCACAACTCTGTATAGAGCAGAAAACAACAACAGCCACCAATCACAAACTTCAATAGCCCCTCTTAACTTATTTAGAAATGATCAAACTTGGTGATAATAAAAGATTTAAGAAAAAAAGGTTATTTTGACGGCAATATCAAGACAAAGGACAAACCCAAGATGGTATCCGAACAAGAATGCAACCAAAGTTGCTACAAGTACATGTGGTAGAGAAAGCTTCCAAGAAGGAATGGTAGTCTCCTGCCCCATATCATCCTGCAAAGAAGCTAAAATCGCAGAAAATCTTTCAGCCAAGTATCATCACAATATTCCAAGGCCACTGAAGAATTTATTTCTAGGAGTGGACCATCCACTGGTGACTTGACCAACATAACATTGCTATTTTTATGCCATAAACTTATTTCTTCAAACTCCAACTCTTATTTCATCTGTTTTTAAGTCACCCCCTGATAATCCATAAATCAACAGGGGAAAAAGAAACTAAAGAGATTTAGAGAAATTGCAGTATCCCTTATAAATGGACTGAGTGTACCCAGAGTGTAGGAATTTTCACTCTATGGGTTTAAGAACTAACCAGAACTTTGCTTTTTTTTTTTTATGTCTCAGTTCCATAATTATCCAACACTTAGTATTCGAGCAATAGGATAGGATTACCTGAATTATCTTCTAGGTCGAACGAATTCGTATTATCCCTCGTCGACATGCGCTTGTACATCGAGGAAGTACCGCGCAGATTGCCCCACATGCCACAATTCCTCCAGCCTTGAACCTTCCCTCCAAATCACCTAACTTGGAGAGACTAACAATCACACTGCCAGCCACAAATTATTCTGAAATCCCAAATCATCAACATTTAGCATATCAATCCAAATTCACGTAAGAAATGCTCAACTTCACATTCTTTCATTATTCTATTAACCATTACCCCAACTAGATTTGGAGTTCAAAACTACTCAATTGCTAGAAATTGTACAAATAAAAAAATAACACAGAGAATATAGGAAACGCTTGTTCTCTCAGCAGCCGAACAACTTACTAATCCAAATTCCACGACACAAATGCTTGATTTTCAAATTTCAACTCCTCTACATACCACTATAACAGATTTTGCTGCCACGTGGCATTCATGACCATCCAATTGTTAAGAAACAGCTCTGAAAATTCAGGAAAGCAAAAAGAAAGCCGCGACCTTTTATCATCTGATTCATCTCATGCAGCTTACAATGAGGAAACCTAATCAAAATCAGAAGATTGTCCTCTCTTCAAATTCCAAATTAATCCAACACTTCGCACAGCAATCCAAAGTCCAAATCACAATTTCTTTACACTTAACATCCTCTACGCAAAATTTTTGCTGCCACGTGACATTAATAACAACATATTTGCTCGCAAAGCTTACTTATCAAAAAACAAAAAGCTCCACAAATAAAGTAAATCATTACTCAAAAGCACTACACAGCCATACAATGAGAAACCTACTGTAAATCACAAAATCAAACGGTACCATCAGAAAGGTGTTATCAGGGATCCTACAACTCCGCAAAAACGACAAAAGCACGTACGCAGCACGAAATTAAATCAAATCCACGAGCAGTCACAAATCGAAGCTTGTTACCCTATTATATCTTCCGATCACTCAATAATCGAAGAAAAACTCCTCAAAACTGCAAGAAAGGACGATCGGTGAACGACGTGTCTGTGGTAGACAGTGCTTGAAGCTTCGCGAAGCAGCTTTTACACTCACCTAACACGCACTCGTGTGTGTGTGTGTGTGTACGTATACGGAGGAGAGCGGTGGTGAGCTCTAAGACGCGCAGGGGCGTGAGATTTGCACTCTTCGAGTAGGAGTCAAGAGAGGTTACGTATAGAAGCAGGAGAAAGCCAGATGTAATTATTGAACTGACTCAACTATACGAACAGACAAAATTTGCTTACGAGACTAATTAAGAGTTTTACCACTAATTAATAACGTTAATTCAGTGAGTGGTATTAAGATAGTCAATTCTGTTGGATTCAGGGTTACATTGGGTACGAGGATGCTTTGGACAGGCTAGCATGGGTGCTGCTGTCGTCGTCTTTTTATCGCTAAAATTATTTTGCTACCGTTATATCAAGATAGTATTATTTATTTTTAACCATTTGAACTTCACTTTTATTAATGAAAGTAGCGTCGTTAAATAAAATAATTAGTGACGCTTGGGGACAAAAAATGTTAATGGTTTAGCTCAACACCAATTCTGCTGTATTAAAAAATGTCGCTAAAACAATTATAGAATATTGATGTAGAGGAAAAACACCACCTATAAGATAAGGCCACGTGTCATCATCCAGACACATCAAAACCGCCACACCATTAACATGGAAATGAGTAAAGATGAATTACTCAGGAGTGACTCCCCAGTTAATGATATTAACCAGGCACTAATGAGGAATAATCATCCATAATGATGAGTAACCCCCCATTAATCTGGTAACCCCATAATTAAACAGAAATAACTCCCCACTAAGCTGGGGGAAGAATATGTCAGGTGAGAAAAAGAGTTGAACTTACACTTTATTAAATCTCAAACATATTCTGACTTGAGTATCGAAGATTTCCCGCCGAAAATCCTTACAGCGAGTCACTGGTGTCGGTTTTGCTGTGCAGGTCTATTCACGAAGCGCGTCCTGAGTTCTCTCCATAACATTTTGGCGTCATCCCTGTGACCGACATTCGTGAATAGATTATGTCTCAAAATCCCACACCACCAGCTCAGCAAGGTGGGGCAACTCCATCAATTTCACCCTTGCCACCGATCCGTGATCCACTTCGTGGGGGAGCCGCATCTCCGTCCTCCAGTCGCAGCAAAAAGGTCGCAACAACTACTACAGTAGCACGAACCACCGCTATTGCAGTACCTGAAATTCCTGCAGTAATGTCAGATGCCGTCGCGACAGCATCAATATCCGCAACGATAATTTCGCCCGCTGTGACAATCGCTCCTCCCTCCACAAACACTGTCCTTCCCCCGCTCCAAACTGTCAACGTGTCCGCACCTACCACAACGTTACCAGTCATGAGCAACCAAGCCGACTTAATGGCCGTTCTTCGAGCTATGCAACAGGCCATCGAACGGTTACAAGCAGCTGTGGACAACCAACCTCCAAACGAGCAACATGTAACTGGTACGTGGAGGCAGCCAGTTAAACATCGATTAAATTTCCATGAGGAACCAGGAACCTCAAAGACTCCGGAACGAATACAAGTAGAAGATAGACAATCCGATGATGAACGACGCAACCCGAGGTCCAAGTGACAAGAAGAAAGTTCTTATGAAGCTCATTCTACCAGGAGGGACTCTTATGAACATCGTGCCGAACGATACACCAGTGCCCCAGTCATCGTTGGGCGACCGTTCACAGAAGAGGTTGATCACTTTCCTACGCCGTAGAACTTCGAGATGCCTCCCTGTGAATCATACGATGGCACCAGAGACCCAATGGAGCACTTAGCTCGTTTCACTTCTGGTATGAATCTACACTTGGTCCCTGACCAAATCATGTGCCAAGCGTTCCCGATAACCCTGAAAGGAGCTACACACGTATGGTTTCAACACCTCACACCCCGCTCTATCTCCTGCTGGGCCCAGTTGGCGGAATCCTTCCGCAACAATTTCTTAACAAGTCGGATACAAAGGAAAAACTCTTCGGCTCTTTTCCGTATCGTGCAAGGACCCAAAGAGTCCCTGAAATCCTACTACGCCCGCTTCAACATTAAAAAGCTCTTCATTGACAATTTGGATTCAGGGGTGACTTTTGCGGTAATGGCAAGAGGTGTGCGTCCGGGGACACCATTGCGTTTCTCGCTGAATAAAAGACCCCCAGAGCATATGACTGACCTACTTGATCGAGTAGAGAAATATCTCCAGGCTGAAGAAGATTCCATGACCACCACCCAAGATGAAGGAATTTCTGGCCAGAAGAGGCGTGATCGCCCGGAGGGGAAGATACCTGAAGAACCTAAGCGCTCACAGACGACCTTCTCTAAGCACTTTACCCCTCTTACAACATCTCGGGAACATATCCTCAACCAGATCAAAGGCCAAGATATCCTAAAGTGGCCCAAACCAATGAGAATGCCCGCCGATAGAAGAGACGTCTAGCTCTATTGCCAATTCCATAAGGATCATGGTCATACGACTGAAGAATGTAAAGTTCTTAGGCGAGAGATCAAGAATCTTATTGCAAGAGGGCACCTTAAACAATTTGTCAAGACAAATGAGCGCCAGGGAGGTAAGCGGGGAGGAGGTCAAAGAAGGCATGACGATTCGGCCCCTAAGGAACCCCGGTGATAAACACTATATCTGGAGGCCTAAGCGCTGGGGGAACCTCAAGATCAGCTCGAAAGGCTTACGCACGACAAGTCAATTTGACGCAGGGACCAGCTAAGCGCCCAAAGGCCCCCGCCACTATAAGTTTTAATGATACAGATCTTGAGGAAGTCATTACACCGCATGATGACGCTCTGGTTATCTCCCTCCAAATAGATGCATATGTCATCAAACGCATCTTAGTGGACACAGGAAGCTTCGCGGACATTCTCTTTGAAGAAGCATTCTCCCAAATGAAGATATCGAGAGAACGAATTCGTCCGGTCTCCACGCCACTGTATGGCTTCACGGGAGCATCTGCGCCAGTTGAAAGAGTAATCCCCCTCACTGTAGTTGTTGGATCATACCCGCTTCAAGCTATGCAATCAATCGACTTCCTGGTAGTCAAAATCAAGTCAGCCTATAATGGAATATTAGGGCGAGCAGGCCTCAACAAATTGCAAGCTATAGCCTCAACGTTTCACATGTGTATGAAATTCCCAACTCCTAACGGAATAGGGAGAGCAAAGGGAGATCAAGCTATAGCACGCAAGTGTTACATGGCTTCGTGCAAGGCAGAAGAGGCGCTTGCCATTGAAGACCAGCGCGATGAACATACTTTCAGGCGAGTTGAGCCGGTGGAAGAACTTGTCTCCATAACACTAAGAGCAGACGAGAGTCATCAATTAAAGATAGGTTCCACACTGGAGCCAGCTCTTCATGATCAACTGGTATCATTCCTTCGCTCAAATGCGGATGTCTTTGCAAGGAGCGCCGCAGATATGCCAGGAATAGATCCATCCATAATGACCCATCGCCTCTCAGTTGATCCACGCTGTAAACCGGTGAAGCAGAAAAAATGATCCTTCGCACCGAAAAGGCAAGCGATCATCAAGCAAGAGGTTGACAAGCTCCTAGAAGTAAAGTTCATTGCTAAAATCGACTATCCGACATGGGTGGCTAATGTAGTCATGGTTCCAAAGGCTGGGACGAACAAGTGGAGAATATGCATTGACTACACTGATTTAAACAAGGCTTGCCCCAAGGACAGCTATCCTCTGCCTCGCATCAACACACTGATAGATGCAACCTCGGGGCATGAGTTGCTTAGCTTCATGGATGCCTTCTCCGGTTATAATCAGATTCGCATGCACGACGACGACGTGGAAAAAATAGCCTTCATTACCAACGAAGGTCTCTTTTGCTACAAAGTCATGCCCTTCGGCTTGAAAAACGCAGGTGCCACCTACCAACGGCTTGTTGATAAGATCTTTAAGCCTTTGCTAGGTAAAACCATGGATGTTTATGTTGACGACATGCTTGTCAAAAGCCTTCGTGCAGCTGATCACATTGCCAACCTTGAGGAATGTTTCAATCTCTTGTGCAAATACAAGATGCGGCTCAATCCGGCCAAGTGTGCATTCGGGGTCTCATCAGGCAAGTTTTTAGGTTTCATGGTCTTGTACAGAGGCATAGAGGCCAATCCTGAAAAGATCAAGGCTATACAAGACATCCACTCCGAAGATAGTGAAAGAGGTGCAGATACTAACTGGACGTATAGCGGCACTTGACATATTTTTCTCTAAGTCTGCTGAGAGATGTTTGCCTTTCTTCAAAGCTTTGAAGAACATAAAAAACTTCGAGTGGACCGCCGAGTGCCAAAATTCCTTTGAAGCCTTGAAAGAGTATCTGACGGTAACCCCGCTCCTATCCAAACCACTTGCTGGGAAAGAGCTCTTCTTGTATTTGGCCAAAGCGGAGTCGGCTGTAAGTGCGGTGCTTGTCCGTAACCAGAATAGTAAGCAGCTCCCTATAGACTATGTAAGCAAAGTACTATAAGGTGCTGAGTTGCGTTATCCAGATACAGAAAAACTTGCATTCGCTCTCTTGATCGCAGCTCGAAAGCTTCGACCATACTTTCAGTCTCACTCCATAACAGTGCTCACGGACAAGCCCTTACGGCGAATACTCCACAAGCCCGATGTCTCAGGCCGACTAGTCCCGTGGTCCATTGAATTCGGGGAGTTCCACATCCACTATAAGCCACGACCTTCTATCAAAGGTCAGGCCCTCACTGACTTCATTGTTGAGTGTACTTTGCCCATTGAAGACGAGGAGCAACTACCCCAGCAGGAGGGGCCTTTCACCTGGACCCTCCATGTGGATGGTTCTTCCAATGCAAACGGGAAGTGGAGCTGGTTTAATCCTTCATGGTCCTGAAAACCTCGTAGTTGAATATGCCTTACGATTCGACTTTCCCGCTTCAAACAATGAAGCCGAATATGAGGCTCTTATTGCTGGGATGCACCTTGCAAAGGCTATGCGAGCAGAGGCACTTCATGCCCATAGTGATTCACAGCTGGTCGTCAAGCAGCTTTCTGGAGAGTATGAAGCACGAGGCGCGAAGATGGCTGAATACCTCCAAAAAGCAAAAAGGCTTGCAGAGACTTTTGTGTATTTCAACATCACTCAAGTCAGCCGAGAAGACAATGCATCAGCCGACGCACTTTCATGCTTAGCGTCCCTCGACCAGTCTGGGCTTAGCCGAACAGTTCACTTGGAACTCTTCCATGAACCATGTATTAATGATCGTGAAGTCATGCAGATCGAGCATGAACCATCATGGATGGACCCAATTAAGTCCTATCTTACGGATGGCATCCTGCCAACCGATCAGAAACAAGCTCGGGGGATCATTTCACGCGCAGCTCGATACACGATTGTTGATGACGTGCTGTACAAAAGATCTTTTACACTCCCCTACCTTCGCTGCCTTACCCCTACGGAAGCCACTTACGCCCTGCGCGAGGTACATGAGGGAATATGTGGTCAACACTTGGGTGGGAAAGCCCTAGCACACAAAATCCTTCGTCAAGGCTATTACTGGCCGACAATGCAGCAAGACGCGCTGGAACACACAAAAAAATGTGATGCTTGTCAACGGTTCTCGCCTGTGCCAAAGCTTGCTCCTACCGCATTGACTACTTTTGAACAATCCTATTCCCTTCGCCATGTGGGGCATGGATATATTGGGACCTTTTCCCCCGGCTTCAGCCCAACGGAAATTTGTAATTGTTGCTATTGATTATTTCATTAAGTGGGTCGAAGCCAAAGCCCTATCCTCCATCACAGAGCAAAAGTGTGAAGACTTCTTCTAGCGCTCGATTGTCTGCCGTTTTAGAATCCCTCGTGTGCTCGTCACCGACAATGGAAGACAATTCAACAACCATACCTTTCATGCGTTTTGTGCTAATTTATCAATCGAACAATGTGTCACTTCCATGACTCACCCACAAACAAACGGCCAGACGGAGGTAACCAATCGTACCCTCCTCCAAGACCTAAAGAATAAGCTCGATGGTGCGAAAGGACTTTGGGTTGACGAACTCCATAAGATCCTTTGGGCTTACCGAACAACGACAAGGAACCCAACAGGCGAAACTCCCTTCAACTTGGCCTTTGGCACAGAGGCACTAATCCAGGTTGAGATTGGTCTACCTTCTCTTCGTCTACTCATTTATGCCCCTAACATGAACGACGAGCTTTACGTTGCAATCTTGACCTCTGAGACGAAGAAAGGGATCAAGCACAGCTCTGACTAGCCGCATATCAGCAACGTGTGGTCAGATATCACGATCGACGCATTCGCCCTCGTGCTTCCCGCATTAGAGACCTCGTCCTCCGCCGAGTAGAAGCCTCAACCCCTCGCGATGCCATAGGCAAGCTGTCACCGAACTGGGAAGGCCCTTATCGCGTAACCAAGTATGGTGGTCCTGGATCATATCACTTGGAGCATTTGGATGGAAAAAGCATCCCATGAACGTGGAATGCTACCAATTTACGGCGATACTACGCATGAGCAAGATCAAAGAGGGGCCACACGTACCTCATCTCTATATTTGATTTTTTGATCCTGCTCATGCTTAGACAACCCACTATGTTATGAGTTTTACGGCTTTGCACAGCCTTAGCTTTTCCTTTTTTCTCTTCAGATTTATATTACCATTCATGTACTTATCTTCTACTATGAATGCAAGAGAATTTGGTAAAAGTAGATGCAAAATAAGACCTTGAATATATTAGAAATTGAGTCAACTACATCAAGGCAACAAAAGAAGAGTCCCCTAAAATTAAGTCTAGAACAAAGGAAACTAGACTATTCATCCTGATCAGTCGCACCCTCGGGCATCCCCGTCTCCTGAATCTGAGTCTCGGCCAAAGACTGCTACCTAGAAACTGTCCTGGAAGTTGACCCGGATGCACCTAGCGATCGGCCAATAGAAGGACTAGCTATTACACGTGAACTTACACCTTTCCTTTGTTCGGCCTCTTTTGCCCGAATAGCGTCATCCGCAGTGATCTCACGGGCAAACTTGTGCTCATAAAGGCTCAAGTCAAACTCAGGATGATCTTTTTGAATATCAGTCTTGCACTCGTTATAGCCATGCACGAGAGCCCTTTTCAAATCACGGAAGTGCTGATCCGTAAAAGTCTTGGATTTCTTGAACATTTGCACTGCCTGAAGTGCCACTGTCGACTTCTCGGCCTCTGATTGATCGATCCGAGAAGATAACCCCGTATTGGCCAGTTCCAATCGCTCTACCTTCTTGCTCAAGTCATCGACTTTCTTCTCGGCCTCCCTACAGCAGTTATTCTCTACCATTACCTTCTTTTTTTCCTCATCCAAGACTTTATCTGCGGTAATAAGCTTCTTTGCGCCAATTTGCACCTGCGACATAGCCTACATAACAAAAGAAGTTAGACACCGGAACTTTTGATATAGAAATTAAAGAGAAGAAATCAAACCTATGACATAAGTTGGACCATGCCATTCACTGTATCAGCAACACCGTAAGCAGAAAATGTCTTGCAATCCATCGGAATGATCGCGTGACGAGACCAGTCCCATGCTGTACGAGGAGACTTGAAGACTGACTCCTCAACAGATATACCCCAGGTAGGACGATGAGGAACGTCAGCTCGAACAGAGGACGACGTAGCTCTGCTCCCACCTCGGCCAGATGCTTTTCTTTTCCTCGGAGCTTCTTTAGATTTGTCTACCGTAGACAAGCCAAGAACGAACTCTTCCGCTTGCAGTGGAATCTCCTTTGCTTGAGGCCCAGAAACCAGAATGTCAAAATCCAAGTCTTGCATTTCCCCCTCTTCAACGCCATGAATGGAAGCCAATTTGTCGGGAATAATGTCTCCCAACACCCCTTGGGAATTAAACAGCGGAGGATCCCCTTGTGCTCGGGAAGACATATTTTCTGCACACAAAGCAAAAGTGAGGTACCACTAAAAGATTCAGTGCGCAGGCTCTGGTAAGAACATTTACCAGGGTCGTTCTTGCCCTCTTCTTCCTCCTCGTCAAAATCTTGAGGTTCAGGGGGAAAGATGATGCCGCATTACTCAGAGGATATCTGGACTCTAAAGACTCAGTTCCTTTGAGCTTCTCAATATGCTCGAGGTCAGTCTCCGACAAATCTTTTTCCTATAATTTATTACATGTTCTAGTGTCACACTCAACTAGCCACTCGTTACAAACTTCCCTCCGTTGAGACTTAGGCAATTTAACAAAGAAAAACCTCTCCTTCCAGTTATGGTTGGATGACGGTGGATGGGGAAATAAGTTCGCTTCGGCTTTTGGGCGCCGACTTAAGAAATACCAACCTACTTGTTGTGTGATTGTGCATATGGTGAAAAACCATATGAATAACCTAACTCTAGGCCTCAAACCAAGTTTATGACATTGATATGTGAAGAAACTCATAAACAGCCACGCATGAGGGGAAAATTGGCCGGGTGCAAGGCCATATATGTTCAAGACACTGATAAAAAAAGGATGGAGGGGAACCCTAAAGCCATTGATGAACATATCCCAATAAACACCAATTTCATCAATGGTGGCCATGTTGGCTGATTCATCCTCTTCGGGAAGCCTAAGTTTTACAATGGGAGGAATTTCACAACGCTCCCGAAGGAGTTTCAAGTCATAGCTACTGAGTTTGCTCCTAAGTGTATGCGCGTCAAAAGGTTTAGGAGATTGTGCGCTCTCCCTCAAAACCTCTTTGGCAGGGACTCCCCTCGGCTCCTGGAAGGGAACCAAAGGGACACTAGTCTCCAAAAATAGGGGGTCAAAAGTAGGTTCTACCCTGACGCCTTGAGCGTCGACATTAGGTACAAAAACACATTCTTCATCTTCATTAGACATAATTTCAGATCAAAAGCAAAAGATTTCAAAAAAAGATTTGGAGCTTACTTGGTGAAACTGAAGATCTTCAAACTCAGAAATCTTCAAAAGCCCAAAAAAATCGCCTCTCTCGACTCCACTCAAGAAATGAAAGGTGTGGTAAAGGGAAAGAAACTTTCTTACCCCTTCTATAGAAATGAAAGACTCCTCCAACGGGTGAGATTCCATGACCATTGAAATACCATGGACACGTGGCATGATCCGATGAACTTACCAAGGGGCGAAATTACCCGTTTACCCCACGACGATAAACAAAACGTACCCGAGTAGACGAGCACGTATGGTGCCTCTACTCGGCCAAGCCGAGTAGACGAGCACGTATGGTGCCTCTTCTCGGCCAAGCCAAGTAGACGAGCACCTATGACGCCTCTACTCGGCCAAGCCGAGTAGACGAGCACCTATCACGCCTCTACTCGTCCAAGCCGAGTAGACGAGCACCTATCACGCCTCTACTCAGCCAAGCCGAGTAGACGAGCACCTATGGTGCCTCTATTCGGCCAAGCCGAGTAGACGAGCACCTATCACGCCTCTTCTTGGCCAAGCCGAGCAGACAAGCACCCAAAGTGCCTCTATTCGGCCAAGCCGAGCAAACGAGCACCCAAGGTGCCTCTACTCGGCCAAGCCGAATAGACGAACATCTGATGCTTTTTTTCACTCAGCCAAAACAATGACCCATTTTCTTGATCAAACCGAGTAGGATGGCCCCTCATTGTGCTACTACATGATCAACATGAGTAGAAAAGCTGATGAAATCTACCATCTACAATTCCATATTCTCCTTCAAAGAACATGAAATGGGGGGGCAAGTGATGTAGAGGAAAAACACCACCTATAAGATAAGGCCACGCGTCATCATCGAGACACATCAAAACTGCCACACCATTAACATGGAAATGAGTAAAGATGAATTACTCAGGAGTGACTCCCCAGTTAATGGTATTAACCAGGCACTAATGAGGAGTAATCATCCATAATGATGAGTAACCTCCCATTAATTTGGTAACCCTATAATTAAACAGAAATAACTCCCCACTAAGTTGGGAACCCTATAAAAGGAGTGGGGAAGAATATGTCAGGTAAGAAAAAGAGCTGAACTTACACTTTATTAAATCTCAAACATATTCTGACTTGAGCATCGGAGATTTCCAGTCGGAAATCCTTCCGACGAGTCACTGGTGTCGGTTTTGCTGTGCAGGTCTATTCACTAAGCGCGTCCTGAGTTCTCTCCACAACAAATATTATCACCAAGAGTAAAAATAATTTTAACATTATTTTTATCGCTAAAAATGTTAGAATGGAAGCGTCGCGTATGATACAATACTTCATGTAGTCATAAATTTTAAAATTGGCGTCAAAATATTTTATTGATAAATTTTTATCACTAAAACTTCCTTGTTGGGGGGGCAAGTGATGTAGGATGGCCAAAACAATGACCCATTTTTATTTTTTCACTCAGCCAAAACAATGACCCATTTTCTTGATCAAACCGAGTAGGATGGCCCCTCATTGTGCTACTACATGATCAACATGAGTAGAAAAGCTGATGAAATCTACCATCTACAATTCCATATTCTCCTTCAAAGAACATGAAATGGGGGGGGGCAAGTGATGTAGAGGAAAAACACAACCTATAAGATAAGGCCACGCGTCATCATCGAGACACATCAAAACCGCCACACCATTAACATGGAAATGAGTAAAGATGAATTACTCAGGAGTGACTCCCCAGTTAATGGTATTAACCAGGCACTAATGAGGAGTAATCATCCATAATGATGAGTAACCTCCCATTAATTTGGTAACCCTATAATTAAACAGAAATAACTCCCCACTAAGTTGGGAACCCTATAAAAGGAGTGGGGAAGAATATGTCAGGTAAGAAAAAGAGCTGAACTTACACTTTATTAAATCTCAAACATATTCTGACTTGAGCATCGGAGATTTCCAGTCGGAAATCCTTCCGACGAGTCACTGGTGTCGGTTTTGCTGTGCAGGTCTATTCACTAAGCGCGTCCTGAGTTCTCTCCACAACAAATATTATCACCAAGAGTAAAAATAATTTTAACATTATTTTTATCGCTAAAAATGTTAGAATGGAAGCGTCGCGTATGATACAATACTTCATGTAGTCATAAATTTTAAAATTGGCGTCAAAATATTTTATTGATAAATTTTTATCACTAAAACTTCCTTGTTGGGGGGGCAAGTGATGTAGGATGGCCAAAACAATGACCCATTTTTATTTTTTCACTCAGCCAAAACAATGACCCATTTTCTTGATCAAACCGAGTAGGATGGCCCCTCATTGTGCTACTACATGATCAACATGAGTAGAAAAGCTGATGAAATCTACCATCTACAATTCCATATTCTCCTTCAAAGAACATGAAATGGGGGGGCAAGTGATGTAGAGGAAAAACACAACCTATAAGATAAGGCCACGCGTCATCATCGAGACACATCAAAACCGCCACACCATTAACATGGAAATGAGTAAAGATGAATTACTCAGGAGTGACTCCCCAGTTAATGGTATTAACCAGGCACTAATGAGGAGTAATCATCCATAATGATGAGTAACCTCCCATTAATTTGGTAACCCTATAATTAAACAGAAATAACTCCCCACTAAGTTGGGAACCCTATAAAAGGAGTGGGGAAGAATATGTCAGGTAAGAAAAAGAGCTGAACTTACACTTTATTAAATCTCAAACATATTCTGACTTGAGCATCGGAGATTTCCAGTCGGAAATCCTTCCGACGAGTCACTGGTGTCGGTTTTGCTGTGCAGGTCTATTCACTAAGCGCGTCCTGAGTTCTCTCCACAACAAATATTATCACCAAGAGTAAAAATAATTTTAACATTATTTTTATCGCTAAAAATGTTAGAATGGAAGCGTCGCGTATGATACAATACTTCATGTAGTCATAAATTTTAAAATTGGCGTCAAAATATTTTATTGATAAATTTTTATCACTAAAACTTCCTTGTTGGGGGGGCAAGTGATGTAGGATGGCCAAAACAATGACCCATTTTTATTTTTTCACTCAGCCAAAACAATGACCCATTTTCTTGATCAAACCGAGTAGGATGGCCCCTCATTGTGCTACTACATGATCAACATGAGTAGAAAAGCTGATGAAATCTACCATCTACAATTCCATATTCTCCTTCAAAGAACATGAAATGGGGGGGGCAAGTGATGTAGAGGAAAAACACAACCTATAAGATAAGGCCACGCGTCATCATCGAGACACATCAAAACCGCCACACCATTAACATGGAAATGAGTAAAGATGAATTACTCAGGAGTGACTCCCCAGTTAATGGTATTAACCAGGCACTAATGAGGAGTAATCATCCATAATGATGAGTAACCTCCCATTAATTTGGTAACCCTATAATTAAACAGAAATAACTCCCCACTAAGTTGGGAACCCTATAAAAGGAGTGGGGAAGAATATGTCAGGTAAGAAAAAGAGCTGAACTTACACTTTATTAAATCTCAAACATATTCTGACTTGAGCATCGGAGATTTCCAGTCGGAAATCCTTCCGACGAGTCACTGGTGTCGGTTTTGCTGTGCAGGTCTATTCACTAAGCGCGTCCTGAGTTCTCTCCACAACAAATATTATCACCAAGAGTAAAAATAATTTTAACATTATTTTTATCGCTAAAAATGTTAGAATGGAAGCGTCGCGTATGATACAATACTTCATGTAGTCATAAATTTTAAAATTGGCGTCAAAATATTTTATTGATAAATTTTTATCACTAAAACTTCCTTGTTGGGGGGGCAAGTGATGTAGGATGGCCAAAACAATGACCCATTTTTATTTTTTCACTCAGCCAAAACAATGACCCATTTTCTTGATCAAACCGAGTAGGATGGCCCCTCATTGTGCTACTACATGATCAACATGAGTAGAAAAGCTGATGAAATCTACCATCTACAATTCCATATTCTCCTTCAAAGAACATGAAATGGGGGGGGCAAGTGATGTAGAGGAAAAACACAACCTATAAGATAAGGCCACGCGTCATCATCGAGACACATCAAAACCGCCACACCATTAACATGGAAATGAGTAAAGATGAATTACTCAGGAGTGACTCCCCAGTTAATGGTATTAACCAGGCACTAATGAGGAGTAATCATCCATAATGATGAGTAACCTCCCATTAATTTGGTAACCCTATAATTAAACAGAAATAACTCCCCACTAAGTTGGGAACCCTATAAAAGGAGTGGGGAAGAATATGTCAGGTAAGAAAAAGAGCTGAACTTACACTTTATTAAATCTCAAACATATTCTGACTTGAGCATCGGAGATTTCCAGTCGGAAATCCTTCCGACGAGTCACTGGTGTCGGTTTTGCTGTGCAGGTCTATTCACTAAGCGCGTCCTGAGTTCTCTCCACAACAAATATTATCACCAAGAGTAAAAATAATTTTAACATTATTTTTATCGCTAAAAATGTTAGAATGGAAGCGTCGCGTATGATACAATACTTCATGTAGTCATAAATTTTAAAATTGGCGTCAAAATATTTTATTGATAAATTTTTATCACTAAAACTTCCTTGTTGGGGGGGCAAGTGATGTAGGATGGCCAAAACAATGACCCATTTTTATTTTTTCACTCAGCCAAAACAATGACCCATTTTCTTGATCAAACCGAGTAGGATGGCCCCTCATTGTGCTACTACATGATCAACATGAGTAGAAAAGCTGATGAAATCTACCATCTACAATTCCATATTCTCCTTCAAAGAACATGAAATGGGGGGGCAAGTGATGTAGAGGAAAAACACAACCTATAAGATAAGGCCACGCGTCATCATCGAGACACATCAAAACCGCCACACCATTAACATGGAAATGAGTAAAGATGAATTACTCAGGAGTGACTCCCCAGTTAATGGTATTAACCAGGCACTAATGAGGAGTAATCATCCATAATGATGAGTAACCTCCCATTAATTTGGTAACCCTATAATTAAACAGAAATAACTCCCCACTAAGTTGGGAACCCTATAAAAGGAGTGGGGAAGAATATGTCAGGTAAGAAAAAGAGCTGAACTTACACTTTATTAAATCTCAAACATATTCTGACTTGAGCATCGGAGATTTCCAGTCGGAAATCCTTCCGACGAGTCACTGGTGTCGGTTTTGCTGTGCAGGTCTATTCACTAAGCGCGTCCTGAGTTCTCTCCACAACAAATATTATCACCAAGAGTAAAAATAATTTTAACATTATTTTTATCGCTAAAAATGTTAGAATGGAAGCGTCGCGTATGATACAATACTTCATGTAGTCATAAATTTTAAAATTGGCGTCAAAATATTTTATTGATAAATTTTTATCACTAAAACTTCCTTGTTGGGGGGGCAAGTGATGTAGGATGGCCAAAACAATGACCCATTTTTATTTTTTCACTCAGCCAAAACAATGACCCATTTTCTTGATCAAACCGAGTAGGATGGCCCCTCATTGTGCTACTACATGATCAACATGAGTAGAAAAGCTGATGAAATCTACCATCTACAATTCCATATTCTCCTTCAAAGAACATGAAATGGGGGGGGCAAGTGATGTAGAGGAAAAACACAACCTATAAGATAAGGCCACGCGTCATCATCGAGACACATCAAAACCGCCACACCATTAACATGGAAATGAGTAAAGATGAATTACTCAGGAGTGACTCCCCAGTTAATGGTATTAACCAGGCACTAATGAGGAGTAATCATCCATAATGATGAGTAACCTCCCATTAATTTGGTAACCCTATAATTAAACAGAAATAACTCCCCACTAAGTTGGGAACCCTATAAAAGGAGTGGGGAAGAATATGTCAGGTAAGAAAAAGAGCTGAACTTACACTTTATTAAATCTCAAACATATTCTGACTTGAGCATCGGAGATTTCCAGTCGGAAATCCTTCCGACGAGTCACTGGTGTCGGTTTTGCTGTGCAGGTCTATTCACTAAGCGCGTCCTGAGTTCTCTCCACAACAAATATTATCACCAAGAGTAAAAATAATTTTAACATTATTTTTATCGCTAAAAATGTTAGAATGGAAGCGTCGCGTATGATACAATACTTCATGTAGTCATAAATTTTAAAATTGGCGTCAAAATATTTTATTGATAAATTTTTATCACTAAAACTTCCTTGTTGGGGGGGCAAGTGATGTAGGATGGCCAAAACAATGACCCATTTTTATTTTTTCACTCAGCCAAAACAATGACCCATTTTCTTGATCAAACCGAGTAGGATGGCCCCTCATTGTGCTACTACATGATCAACATGAGTAGAAAAGCTGATGAAATCTACCATCTACAATTCCATATTCTCCTTCAAAGAACATGAAATGGGGGGGGCAAGTGATGTAGAGGAAAAACACAACCTATAAGATAAGGCCACGCGTCATCATCGAGACACATCAAAACCGCCACACCATTAACATGGAAATGAGTAAAGATGAATTACTCAGGAGTGACTCCCCAGTTAATGGTATTAACCAGGCACTAATGAGGAGTAATCATCCATAATGATGAGTAACCTCCCATTAATTTGGTAACCCTATAATTAAACAGAAATAACTCCCCACTAAGTTGGGAACCCTATAAAAGGAGTGGGGAAGAATATGTCAGGTAAGAAAAAGAGCTGAACTTACACTTTATTAAATCTCAAACATATTCTGACTTGAGCATCGGAGATTTCCAGTCGGAAATCCTTCCGACGAGTCACTGGTGTCGGTTTTGCTGTGCAGGTCTATTCACTAAGCGCGTCCTGAGTTCTCTCCACAACAAATATTATCACCAAGAGTAAAAATAATTTTAACATTATTTTTATCGCTAAAAATGTTAGAATGGAAGCGTCGCGTATGATACAATACTTCATGTAGTCATAAATTTTAAAATTGGCGTCAAAATATTTTATTGATAAATTTTTATCACTAAAACTTCCTTGTTGGGGGGGCAAGTGATGTAGGATGGCCAAAACAATGACCCATTTTTATTTTTTCACTCAGCCAAAACAATGACCCATTTTCTTGATCAAACCGAGTAGGATGGCCCCTCATTGTGCTACTACATGATCAACATGAGTAGAAAAGCTGATGAAATCTACCATCTACAATTCCATATTCTCCTTCAAAGAACATGAAATGGGGGGGCAAGTGATGTAGAGGAAAAACACAACCTATAAGATAAGGCCACGCGTCATCATCGAGACACATCAAAACCGCCACACCATTAACATGGAAATGAGTAAAGATGAATTACTCAGGAGTGACTCCCCAGTTAATGGTATTAACCAGGCACTAATGAGGAGTAATCATCCATAATGATGAGTAACCTCCCATTAATTTGGTAACCCTATAATTAAACAGAAATAACTCCCCACTAAGTTGGGAACCCTATAAAAGGAGTGGGGAAGAATATGTCAGGTAAGAAAAAGAGCTGAACTTACACTTTATTAAATCTCAAACATATTCTGACTTGAGCATCGGAGATTTCCAGTCGGAAATCCTTCCGACGAGTCACTGGTGTCGGTTTTGCTGTGCAGGTCTATTCACTAAGCGCGTCCTGAGTTCTCTCCACAACAAATATTATCACCAAGAGTAAAAATAATTTTAACATTATTTTTATCGCTAAAAATGTTAGAATGGAAGCGTCGCGTATGATACAATACTTCATGTAGTCATAAATTTTAAAATTGGCGTCAAAATATTTTATTGATAAATTTTTATCACTAAAACTTCCTTGTTGGGGGGGCAAGTGATGTAGGATGGCCAAAACAATGACCCATTTTTATTTTTTCACTCAGCCAAAACAATGACCCATTTTCTTGATCAAACCGAGTAGGATGGCCCCTCATTGTGCTACTACATGATCAACATGAGTAGAAAAGCTGATGAAATCTACCATCTACAATTCCATATTCTCCTTCAAAGAACATGAAATGGGGGGGGCAAGTGATGTAGAGGAAAAACACAACCTATAAGATAAGGCCACGCGTCATCATCGAGACACATCAAAACCGCCACACCATTAACATGGAAATGAGTAAAGATGAATTACTCAGGAGTGACTCCCCAGTTAATGGTATTAACCAGGCACTAATGAGGAGTAATCATCCATAATGATGAGTAACCTCCCATTAATTTGGTAACCCTATAATTAAACAGAAATAACTCCCCACTAAGTTGGGAACCCTATAAAAGGAGTGGGGAAGAATATGTCAGGTAAGAAAAAGAGCTGAACTTACACTTTATTAAATCTCAAACATATTCTGACTTGAGCATCGGAGATTTCCAGTCGGAAATCCTTCCGACGAGTCACTGGTGTCGGTTTTGCTGTGCAGGTCTATTCACTAAGCGCGTCCTGAGTTCTCTCCACAACAAATATTATCACCAAGAGTAAAAATAATTTTAACATTATTTTTATCGCTAAAAATGTTAGAATGGAAGCGTCGCGTATGATACAATACTTCATGTAGTCATAAATTTTAAAATTGGCGTCAAAATATTTTATTGATAAATTTTTATCACTAAAACTTCCTTGTTGGGGGGGCAAGTGATGTAGGATGGCCAAAACAATGACCCATTTTTATTTTTTCACTCAGCCAAAACAATGACCCATTTTCTTGATCAAACCGAGTAGGATGGCCCCTCATTGTGCTACTACATGATCAACATGAGTAGAAAAGCTGATGAAATCTACCATCTACAATTCCATATTCTCCTTCAAAGAACATGAAATGGGGGGGGCAAGTGATGTAGAGGAAAAACACAACCTATAAGATAAGGCCACGCGTCATCATCGAGACACATCAAAACCGCCACACCATTAACATGGAAATGAGTAAAGATGAATTACTCAGGAGTGACTCCCCAGTTAATGGTATTAACCAGGCACTAATGAGGAGTAATCATCCATAATGATGAGTAACCTCCCATTAATTTGGTAACCCTATAATTAAACAGAAATAACTCCCCACTAAGTTGGGAACCCTATAAAAGGAGTGGGGAAGAATATGTCAGGTAAGAAAAAGAGCTGAACTTACACTTTATTAAATCTCAAACATATTCTGACTTGAGCATCGGAGATTTCCAGTCGGAAATCCTTCCGACGAGTCACTGGTGTCGGTTTTGCTGTGCAGGTCTATTCACTAAGCGCGTCCTGAGTTCTCTCCACAACAAATATTATCACCAAGAGTAAAAATAATTTTAACATTATTTTTATCGCTAAAAATGTTAGAATGGAAGCGTCGCGTATGATACAATACTTCATGTAGTCATAAATTTTAAAATTGGCGTCAAAATATTTTATTGATAAATTTTTATCACTAAAACTTCCTTGTTGGGGGGGCAAGTGATGTAGGATGGCCAAAACAATGACCCATTTTTATTTTTTCACTCAGCCAAAACAATGACCCATTTTCTTGATCAAACCGAGTAGGATGGCCCCTCATTGTGCTACTACATGATCAACATGAGTAGAAAAGCTGATGAAATCTACCATCTACAATTCCATATTCTCCTTCAAAGAACATGAAATGGGGGGGGCAAGTGATGTAGAGGAAAAACACAACCTATAAGATAAGGCCACGCGTCATCATCGAGACACATCAAAACCGCCACACCATTAACATGGAAATGAGTAAAGATGAATTACTCAGGAGTGACTCCCCAGTTAATGGTATTAACCAGGCACTAATGAGGAGTAATCATCCATAATGATGAGTAACCTCCCATTAATTTGGTAACCCTATAATTAAACAGAAATAACTCCCCACTAAGTTGGGAACCCTATAAAAGGAGTGGGGAAGAATATGTCAGGTAAGAAAAAGAGCTGAACTTACACTTTATTAAATCTCAAACATATTCTGACTTGAGCATCGGAGATTTCCAGTCGGAAATCCTTCCGACGAGTCACTGGTGTCGGTTTTGCTGTGCAGGTCTATTCACTAAGCGCGTCCTGAGTTCTCTCCACAACAAATATTATCACCAAGAGTAAAAATAATTTTAACATTATTTTTATCGCTAAAAATGTTAGAATGGAAGCGTCGCGTATGATACAATACTTCATGTAGTCATAAATTTTAAAATTGGCGTCAAAATATTTTATTGATAAATTTTTATCACTAAAACTTCCTTGTTGGGGGGGCAAGTGATGTAGGATGGCCAAAACAATGACCCATTTTTATTTTTTCACTCAGCCAAAACAATGACCCATTTTCTTGATCAAACCGAGTAGGATGGCCCCTCATTGTGCTACTACATGATCAACATGAGTAGAAAAGCTGATGAAATCTACCATCTACAATTCCATATTCTCCTTCAAAGAACATGAAATGGGGGGGGCAAGTGATGTAGAGGAAAAACACAACCTATAAGATAAGGCCACGCGTCATCATCGAGACACATCAAAACCGCCACACCATTAACATGGAAATGAGTAAAGATGAATTACTCAGGAGTGACTCCCCAGTTAATGGTATTAACCAGGCACTAATGAGGAGTAATCATCCATAATGATGAGTAACCTCCCATTAATTTGGTAACCCTATAATTAAACAGAAATAACTCCCCACTAAGTTGGGAACCCTATAAAAGGAGTGGGGAAGAATATGTCAGGTAAGAAAAAGAGCTGAACTTACACTTTATTAAATCTCAAACATATTCTGACTTGAGCATCGGAGATTTCCAGTCGGAAATCCTTCCGACGAGTCACTGGTGTCGGTTTTGCTGTGCAGGTCTATTCACTAAGCGCGTCCTGAGTTCTCTCCACAACAAATATTATCACCAAGAGTAAAAATAATTTTAACATTATTTTTATCGCTAAAAATGTTAGAATGGAAGCGTCGCGTATGATACAATACTTCATGTAGTCATAAATTTTAAAATTGGCGTCAAAATATTTTATTGATAAATTTTTATCACTAAAACTTCCTTGTTGGGGGGGCAAGTGATGTAGGATGGCCAAAACAATGACCCATTTTTATTTTTTCACTCAGCCAAAACAATGACCCATTTTCTTGATCAAACCGAGTAGGATGGCCCCTCATTGTGCTACTACATGATCAACATGAGTAGAAAAGCTGATGAAATCTACCATCTACAATTCCATATTCTCCTTCAAAGAACATGAAATGGGGGGGCAAGTGATGTAGAGGAAAAACACAACCTATAAGATAAGGCCACGCGTCATCATCGAGACACATCAAAACCGCCACACCATTAACATGGAAATGAGTAAAGATGAATTACTCAGGAGTGACTCCCCAGTTAATGGTATTAACCAGGCACTAATGAGGAGTAATCATCCATAATGATGAGTAACCTCCCATTAATTTGGTAACCCTATAATTAAACAGAAATAACTCCCCACTAAGTTGGGAACCCTATAAAAGGAGTGGGGAAGAATATGTCAGGTAAGAAAAAGAGCTGAACTTACACTTTATTAAATCTCAAACATATTCTGACTTGAGCATCGGAGATTTCCAGTCGGAAATCCTTCCGACGAGTCACTGGTGTCGGTTTTGCTGTGCAGGTCTATTCACTAAGCGCGTCCTGAGTTCTCTCCACAACAAATATTATCACCAAGAGTAAAAATAATTTTAACATTATTTTTATCGCTAAAAATGTTAGAATGGAAGCGTCGCGTATGATACAATACTTCATGTAGTCATAAATTTTAAAATTGGCGTCAAAATATTTTATTGATAAATTTTTATCACTAAAACTTCCTTGTTGGGGGGGCAAGTGATGTAGGATGGCCAAAACAATGACCCATTTTTATTTTTTCACTCAGCCAAAACAATGACCCATTTTCTTGATCAAACCGAGTAGGATGGCCCCTCATTGTGCTACTACATGATCAACATGAGTAGAAAAGCTGATGAAATCTACCATCTACAATTCCATATTCTCCTTCAAAGAACATGAAATGGGGGGGGCAAGTGATGTAGAGGAAAAACACAACCTATAAGATAAGGTCACGCGTCATCATCGAGACACATCAAAACCGCCACACCATTAACATGGAAATGAGTAAAGATGAATTACTCAGGAGTGACTCCCCAGTTAATGGTATTAACCAGGCACTAATGAGGAGTAATCATCCATAATGATGAGTAACCTCCCATTAATTTGGTAACCCTATAATTAAACAGAAATAACTCCCCACTAAGTTGGGAACCCTATAAAAGGAGTGGGGAAGAATATGTCAGGTAAGAAAAAGAGCTGAACTTACACTTTATTAAATCTCAAACATATTCTGACTTGAGCATCGGAGATTTCCAGTCGGAAATCCTTCCGACGAGTCACTGGTGTCGGTTTTGCTGTGCAGGTCTATTCACTAAGCGCGTCCTGAGTTCTCTCCACAACAAATATTATCACCAAGAGTAAAAATAATTTTAACATTATTTTTATCGCTAAAAATGTTAGAATGGAAGCGTCGCGTATGATACAATACTTCATGTAGTCATAAATTTTAAAATTGGCGTCAAAATATTTTATTGATAAATTTTTATCACTAAAACTTCCTTGTTGGGGGGGCAAGTGATGTAGGATGGCCAAAACAATGACCCATTTTTATTTTTTCACTCAGCCAAAACAATGACCCATTTTCTTGATCAAACCGAGTAGGATGGCCCCTCATTGTGCTACTACATGATCAACATGAGTAGAAAAGCTGATGAAATCTACCATCTACAATTCCATATTCTCCTTCAAAGAACATGAAATGGGGGGGCAAGTGATGTAGAGGAAAAACACAACCTATAAGATAAGGCCACGCGTCATCATCGAGACACATCAAAACCGCCACACCATTAACATGGAAATGAGTAAAGATGAATTACTCAGGAGTGACTCCCCAGTTAATGGTATTAACCAGGCACTAATGAGGAGTAATCATCCATAATGATGAGTAACCTCCCATTAATTTGGTAACCCTATAATTAAACAGAAATAACTCCCCACTAAGTTGGGAACCCTATAAAAGGAGTGGGGAAGAATATGTCAGGTAAGAAAAAGAGCTGAACTTACACTTTATTAAATCTCAAACATATTCTGACTTGAGCATCGGAGATTTCCAGTCGGAAATCCTTCCGACGAGTCACTGGTGTCGGTTTTGCTGTGCAGGTCTATTCACTAAGCGCGTCCTGAGTTCTCTCCACAACAAATATTATCACCAAGAGTAAAAATAATTTTAACATTATTTTTATCGCTAAAAATGTTAGAATGGAAGCGTCGCGTATGATACAATACTTCATGTAGTCATAAATTTTAAAATTGGCGTCAAAATATTTTATTGATAAATTTTTATCACTAAAACTTCCTTGTTGGGGGGGCAAGTGATGTAGGATGGCCAAAACAATGACCCATTTTTATTTTTTCACTCAGCCAAAACAATGACCCATTTTCTTGATCAAACCGAGTAGGATGGCCCCTCATTGTGCTACTACATGATCAACATGAGTAGAAAAGCTGATGAAATCTACCATCTACAATTCCATATTCTCCTTCAAAGAACATGAAATGGGGGGGGCAAGTGATGTAGAGGAAAAACACAACCTATAAGATAAGGTCACGCGTCATCATCGAGACACATCAAAACCGCCACACCATTAACATGGAAATGAGTAAAGATGAATTACTCAGGAGTGACTCCCCAGTTAATGGTATTAACCAGGCACTAATGAGGAGTAATCATCCATAATGATGAGTAACCTCCCATTAATTTGGTAACCCTATAATTAAACAGAAATAACTCCCCACTAAGTTGGGAACCCTATAAAAGGAGTGGGGAAGAATATGTCAGGTAAGAAAAAGAGCTGAACTTACACTTTATTAAATCTCAAACATATTCTGACTTGAGCATCGGAGATTTCCAGTCGGAAATCCTTCCGACGAGTCACTGGTGTCGGTTTTGCTGTGCAGGTCTATTCACTAAGCGCGTCCTGAGTTCTCTCCACAACAAATATTATCACCAAGAGTAAAAATAATTTTAACATTGTTTTTATCGCTAAAAATGTTAGAATGGAAGCGTCGCGTATGATACAATACTTCATGTAGTCATAAATTTTAAAATTGGCGTCAAAATATTTTATTGATAAATTTTTATCACTAAAACTTCCTTGTTGGGGGGGCAAGTGATGTAGGATGGCCAAAACAATGACCCATTTTTATTTTTTCACTCAGCCAAAACAATGACCCATTTTCTTGATCAAACCGAGTAGGATGGCCCCTCATTGTGCTACTACATGATCAACATGAGTAGAAAAGCTGATGAAATCTACCATCTACAATTCCATATTCTCCTTCAAAGAACATGAAATAGGGGGGGCAAGTGATGTAGAGGAAAAACACAACCTATAAGATAAGGCCACGCGTCATCATCGAGACACATCAAAACCGCCACACCATTAACATGGAAATGAGTAAAGATGAATTACTCAGGAGTGACTCCCCAGTTAATGGTATTAACCAGGCACTAATGAGGAGTAATCATCCATAATGATGAGTAACCTCCCATTAATTTGGTAACCCTATAATTAAACAGAAATAACTCCCCACTAAGTTGGGAACCCTATAAAAGGAGTGGGGAAGAATATGTCAGGTAAGAAAAAGAGCTGAACTTACACTTTATTAAATCTCAAACATATTCTGACTTGAGCATCGGAGATTTCCAGTCGGAAATCCTTCCGACGAGTCACTGGTGTCGGTTTTGCTGTGCAGGTCTATTCACTAAGCGCGTCCTGAGTTCTCTCCACAACAAATATTATCACCAAGAGTAAAAATAATTTTAACATTATTTTTATCGCTAAAAATGTTAGAATGGAAGCGTCGCGTATGATACAATACTTCATGTAGTCATAAATTTTAAAATTGGCGTCAAAATATTTTATTGATAAATTTTTATCACTAAAACTTCCTTGTTGGGGGGGCAAGTGATGTAGGATGGCCAAAACAATGACCCATTTTTATTTTTTCACTCAGCCAAAACAATGACCCATTTTCTTGATCAAACCGAGTAGGATGGCCCCTCATTGTGCTACTACATGATCAACATGAGTAGAAAAGCTGATGAAATCTACCATCTACAATTCCATATTCTCCTTCAAAGAACATGAAATAGGGGGGGCAAGTGATGTAGAGGAAAAACACAACCTATAAGATAAGGCCACGCGTCATCATCGAGACACATCAAAACCGCCACACCATTAACATGGAAATGAGTAAAGATGAATTACTCAGGAGTGACTCCCCAGTTAATGGTATTAACCAGGCACTAATGAGGAGTAATCATCCATAATGATGAGTAACCTCCCATTAATTTGGTAACCCTATAATTAAACAGAAATAACTCCCCACTAAGTTGGGAACCCTATAAAAGGAGTGGGGAAGAATATGTCAGGTAAGAAAAAGAGCTGAACTTACACTTTATTAAATCTCAAACATATTCTGACTTGAGCATCGGAGATTTCCAGTCGGAAATCCTTCCGACGAGTCACTGGTGTCGGTTTTGCTGTGCAGGTCTATTCACTAAGCGCGTCCTGAGTTCTCTCCACAACAAATATTATCACCAAGAGTAAAAATAATTTTAACATTATTTTTATCGCTAAAAATGTTAGAATGGAAGCGTCGCGTATGATACAATACTTCATGTAGTCATAAATTTTAAAATTGGCGTCAAAATATTTTATTGATAAATTTTTATCACTAAAACTTCCTTGTTGGGGGGGCAAGTGATGTAGGATGGCCAAAACAATGACCCATTTTTATTTTTTCACTCAGCCAAAACAATGACCCATTTTCTTGATCAAACCGAGTAGGATGGCCCCTCATTGTGCTACTACATGATCAACATGAGTAGAAAAGCTGATGAAATCTACCATCTACAATTCCATATTCTCCTTCAAAGAACATGAAATGGGGGGGCAAGTGATGTAGAGGAAAAACACAACCTATAAGATAAGGCCACGCGTCATCATCGAGACACATCAAAACCGCCACACCATTAACATGGAAATGAGTAAAGATGAATTACTCAGGAGTGACTCCCCAGTTAATGGTATTAACCAGGCACTAATGAGGAGTAATCATCCATAATGATGAGTAACCTCCCATTAATTTGGTAACCCTATAATTAAACAGAAATAACTCCCCACTAAGTTGGGAACCCTATAAAAGGAGTGGGGAAGAATATGTCAGGTAAGAAAAAGAGCTGAACTTACACTTTATTAAATCTCAAACATATTCTGACTTGAGCATCGGAGATTTCCAGTCGGAAATCCTTCCGACGAGTCACTGGTGTCGGTTTTGCTGTGCAGGTCTATTCACTAAGCGCGTCCTGAGTTCTCTCCACAACAAATATTATCACCAAGAGTAAAAATAATTTTAACATTATTTTTATCGCTAAAAATGTTAGAATGGAAGCGTCGCGTATGATACAATACTTCATGTAGTCATAAATTTTAAAATTGGCGTCAAAATATTTTATTGATAAATTTTTATCACTAAAACTTCCTTGTTGGGGGGGCAAGTGATGTAGGATGGCCAAAACAATGACCCATTTTTATTTTTTCACTCAGCCAAAACAATGACCCATTTTCTTGATCAAACCGAGTAGGATGGCCCCTCATTGTGCTACTACATGATCAACATGAGTAGAAAAGCTGATGAAATCTACCATCTACAATTCCATATTCTCCTTCAAAGAACATGAAATGGGGGGGGCAAGTGATGTAGAGGAAAAACACAACCTATAAGATAAGGCCACGCGTCATCATCGAGACACATCAAAACCGCCACACCATTAACATGGAAATGAGTAAAGATGAATTACTCAGGAGTGACTCCCCAGTTAATGGTATTAACCAGGCACTAATGAGGAGTAATCATCCATAATGATGAGTAACCTCCCATTAATTTGGTAACCCTATAATTAAACAGAAATAACTCCCCACTAAGTTGGGAACCCTATAAAAGGAGTGGGGAAGAATATGTCAGGTAAGAAAAAGAGCTGAACTTACACTTTATTAAATCTCAAACATATTCTGACTTGAGCATCGGAGATTTCCAGTCGGAAATCCTTCCGACGAGTCACTGGTGTCGGTTTTGCTGTGCAGGTCTATTCACTAAGCGCGTCCTGAGTTCTCTCCACAACAAATATTATCACCAAGAGTAAAAATAATTTTAACATTATTTTTATCGCTAAAAATGTTAGAATGGAAGCGTCGCGTATGATACAATACTTCATGTAGTCATAAATTTTAAAATTGGCGTCAAAATATTTTATTGATAAATTTTTATCACTAAAACTTCCTTGTTGGGGGGGCAAGTGATGTAGGATGGCCAAAACAATGACCCATTTTTATTTTTTCACTCAGCCAAAACAATGACCCATTTTCTTGATCAAACCGAGTAGGATGGCCCCTCATTGTGCTACTACATGATCAACATGAGTAGAAAAGCTGATGAAATCTACCATCTACAATTCCATATTCTCCTTCAAAGAACATGAAATGGGGGGGGCAAGTGATGTAGAGGAAAAACACAACCTATAAGATAAGGCCACGCGTCATCATCGAGACACATCAAAACCGCCACACCATTAACATGGAAATGAGTAAAGATGAATTACTCAGGAGTGACTCCCCAGTTAATGGTATTAACCAGGCACTAATGAGGAGTAATCATCCATAATGATGAGTAACCTCCCATTAATTTGGTAACCCTATAATTAAACAGAAATAACTCCCCACTAAGTTGGGAACCCTATAAAAGGAGTGGGGAAGAATATGTCAGGTAAGAAAAAGAGCTGAACTTACACTTTATTAAATCTCAAACATATTCTGACTTGAGCATCGGAGATTTCCAGTCGGAAATCCTTCCGACGAGTCACTGGTGTCGGTTTTGCTGTGCAGGTCTATTCACTAAGCGCGTCCTGAGTTCTCTCCACAACAAATATTATCACCAAGAGTAAAAATAATTTTAACATTATTTTTATCGCTAAAAATGTTAGAATGGAAGCGTCGCGTATGATACAATACTTCATGTAGTCATAAATTTTAAAATTGGCGTCAAAATATTTTATTGATAAATTTTTATCACTAAAACTTCCTTGTTGGGGGGGCAAGTGATGTAGGATGGCCAAAACAATGACCCATTTTTATTTTTTCACTCAGCCAAAACAATGACCCATTTTCTTGATCAAACCGAGTAGGATGGCCCCTCATTGTGCTACTACATGATCAACATGAGTAGAAAAGCTGATGAAATCTACCATCTACAATTCCATATTCTCCTTCAAAGAACATGAAATGGGGGGGCAAGTGATGTAGAGGAAAAACACAACCTATAAGATAAGGCCACGCGTCATCATCGAGACACATCAAAACCGCCACACCATTAACATGGAAATGAGTAAAGATGAATTACTCAGGAGTGACTCCCCAGTTAATGGTATTAACCAGGCACTAATGAGGAGTAATCATCCATAATGATGAGTAACCTCCCATTAATTTGGTAACCCTATAATTAAACAGAAATAACTCCCCACTAAGTTGGGAACCCTATAAAAGGAGTGGGGAAGAATATGTCAGGTAAGAAAAAGAGCTGAACTTACACTTTATTAAATCTCAAACATATTCTGACTTGAGCATCGGAGATTTCCAGTCGGAAATCCTTCCGACGAGTCACTGGTGTCGGTTTTGCTGTGCAGGTCTATTCACTAAGCGCGTCCTGAGTTCTCTCCACAACAAATATTATCACCAAGAGTAAAAATAATTTTAACATTATTTTTATCGCTAAAAATGTTAGAATGGAAGCGTCGCGTATGATACAATACTTCATGTAGTCATAAATTTTAAAATTGGCGTCAAAATATTTTATTGATAAATTTTTATCACTAAAACTTCCTTGTTGGGGTATTATAGATGCCAGGGTAATAAAGGGGCGTAGGGGTGATATGGTAAGAGGACAGATTTTGTGGTTGGGTTGCATGGTTGATCCGGGGGACAGATATCCAAGTGGAACGTGATTTAATGTTCAGGTTGCAGAGAAGAATTAGACAAGGGTGAACGTGTAATATTGTGACGTAAGTGTGCACGTGCATTGGATTTTCTCATTTTCTGGGGGTTGGTTCCCCCATGTGCTGGTAGATACCTTGTCTCCTTCCCGATGTTGTCATTTCATTGGTAGGGTAATATGATCTACAACGGTGGATTTTTGATATGTCCTGATTCGATAAGAGCAGGTCATTTTTACTTTGACCGGATTATGAGATGGTTGTGATATTTTTTTAAAAAAATTTGTATTGAGTTAGAATCTGGTATGGTATTATGTTCAACCCGCCCCAGTACCGCACTTGCCTCGGTATACTAACTCTGAACATCAGTCAATCTTAGTCGTCCATCGTGTGTGTGTACATATATATATATATATATATATATATGAGAACTGATTCGTTGAGCGCGCAGGCAACTTGGGTTACGTTGACTATGCGAGCAACTTGGGTTAAGTTACCCGTGCGATCTGGACGTTCACGCGCGATCTGTAGACGGTCGAGATCTTTTTTCTATATATATAGTTTTTAACTTCGTCCGCCACTTAATATAGCGGGCGATATTTTGACAAAAATAATCCCGAACTAGTCCGCTACACTATGTAGCGAACAGCATAATGTAGAGAAAAGTACAATTTTTATATATTATCAAAGGATTTTTATAAAGTTTCAGTCGACATTCCCTAGGCTATAGTCTCAGATCTCTGAACTTAGAAAGAAGAAGAGAAGGGGAGAGTGAAGCTCGCTTGACCCATCCACCATCACCCACCATTCGTTTAAGGAAGGATGTCAAAGTTGGGGCTTGCGGGGTCTAATGGCGAAAGAGGAGAAAGGGGTGGCAGTGGAGTCGATGACGGACCACAGCGCGTCGTCGTCCAAGTCCTTGTCATCGATGGCATAGTTGATCGGCGATGCCATTTATGCCGACGAAGCTGCAATCAATGAAAGTAGGGTTCCGAAGCTAGACAATTGAATGGGTGATTCCTTTGTGGTTGACTGAAATTGGTAGTGACAGGTGGTTATGGGGTAGGTGGTCAATCGATGGGTTGGGGATGGCGTAGCTTGTGGGTGAACTGATAATGGGGTGTGATGGCGTATTGGTCGTGAACCGGTGAAGGTTCGACGGTGTAGCGGTGTTGAATCGATGACGGGGTGCGTTAGTAGGGTGATGGGGAATTGCATCCTTGGATCTATAATCCCTAACGAGTGCCATGTGGTCGTCGTTCTTCCGCGACTCCTCATTTTGCTCAATCGAGGAGATGATTCGCCAAGCGGCGCGGAGCGAGCCGATGACGTTCTTATAGGCGGCGGAGAAGAGGTTGCGTTCCTCGACGATGAGCTCAACGTAGACCTGGCAAAAATGTACCCGACCCGCGAGTAGAACCGTATCGGACTAAAAAAAACTCGGGTACGGGTACATGTTTTGAGTACCCGCCGAAAACAGACCTGGACCCGAACCGACCCTTAAATTTCGGGTAAATTCGGGTCGGGTACGGATTACCCGGGCTACCCAATTTTTTCCATATAAATAGTATGCTAAGGTTTTGTTGTTTCTTTTCTCCCTTATATCCTCTGCGCCGCTTCTCCCGTCCCTCCCCCCTCTCTCGATCTCGACACATTCTATCTCACGACGTCGGATCTATTGACGGCCGGCTAACCCACATCAACTTGACGACAGCTACTCCACCACCAGATCTGCCATGGCTTCACCGTCACGCTCGACGGCAGCTACTTCACCACCAGATCTGCCATGGCTTCACCGTCACGCTCGACGGCAGCTACTTCACCACCAGATCTGCCATGGCTTCACCGTCATGCTCCGCCGCCAGATCTGCCATCGCTTCACGTCACAGCTCCGTCGCCACCGTAGATCACGAAAGAGAAATTCTTTTAGAGTTAAAGTCATGACACAGATCGAGGTCCGATCGTGGTCTCTGATCAAAATTAATTTTTTCTGGATCTGCTTCTCTGATCGTGGTCTCTAGTATTGCCTTGCGTTATTTTTGTTTACGAGATGTTTTTTTTTTCAAGATCTACTTGTATTACTTTTCCAGATCTGTTGTATTATTTGTGTTATTTTTTTGTACGTATTTAAGATTTCACTCCTGATGACCTAGAATTTTTTTCTAGGTGATATGAGATCATTCGGTTTGAGAATTGAGATGGTTTCAGAATTGAAATGGTCTGTCATGGAACCAAGTGATAATCGTAGAAATTAAATTAGAAATTGGTGGTTGTAGTAATAAAAAAAGAAGAAAAAAATATTCTATAAAAAATGCCCAGTAAATATATGTTAATAAAAAAATTCAAAAGTTAATAAAAAAATTAAAAATTAAATAAATTACCCGCGGGTATTACCCGCCCTGCCAGGGTAGGGTACGGGCCGTGAAAAAGCCTACCCAGGAAAAAAACGGGTAAAAATTTTCCAAACCGATTTTACCCGTACCCCTCGGATTTTACCCGTATCCCGCGGGTTTACCCGTTTGTCAGGTCTAGCTCAGTAGCAGGGTGGAGCCTGCGACGAGGGCAGAAAGCCTTGAAAGTACAAGGACTATAGAGATAGAGAGTGTGAAAAGGTGGGGGGGTGGGGGGAGAGAGAGAGATAAAGGAACAAAATTATACTTTTCTCTACCTTATGATGTCCGCTACATAACGTAGCAGACGAGCACTGTAACGTATGGTACATCCTTCAAACTCGAGGTTATTTTTGTCACCTTTCTTGTCAATTTTATCAATTATTTGGTAATCTTGTCTAGCTTTCCTTCAAGAGTCTGTTTTCTTTGAAGATCGACTAATGAAGCATGGGGGTCGTATTGGAATTGAGATCCAAAGGAAACACGGGGTGGAGTCAATACGGTGACATCAGTCGTTTTAGTTTATAATTCTACAGCAGCCGGTATAGTAAGCAAAATCATACAAAAATAAAAGAGCAAGGGTTAAAAAAAAAGAACTTGGTAAAATGAAATAGTTGAATAATTGAAAAATGAGATTATTCTGGTAGAGCTTCGCTCTTGCAATTGGGTCCCCCCAAAAACCAAACTCTGCCTTACATAAAGTTGCCAGAATATCGCCCGCTACATTATGTGGCAGGCGGACTTAAAAAAGAAGAAAAAAAGATCTTGACCGTCCACAGATCGCAGATGAATGGCCATATTGCGCGGGCAACTTAACTCAAGTTGTCCGCGCGGTCAACGGATCAGCTCCACACACATGTGTGTGTGTGTGTGTATCTATATCTGTGTGTGTGTTTCTCCCAAATCCTAAGCCTATCTTCTCTTTCATTCTCTGTCGCATAATAGTACTTGTTTACATCAGCGGGAACCCAGAAGAGAGCGCACTAATCGCTTCGTTGGTGGCGTCTCATCGAAAACATCAGGAATGACTTTAGATGTTGGACTGGGTTTGCTAATTATTGTGGCTATCATCGTTTTTCAATCGACTATAACAATTGCTGTTTGGGAAAAGGGGGCATGTGGAGTACCTGTGGGGGCAAGGATGGCGTCGGTTGCGTGGAGTACCTATGGGGGTTTTAGATGGGAAAATTGTGGGTGGCTGGAGGTGACTTGCAGGGGAAGGGCGAGGCGGGGACTGGTTTTTAACACTTGCTTAGGATCGGTTATGGTTTGCACTTACATGACCCGGTGGCGGGGCAGGAGTTCAGGGCTAATGGGGCGAGTTCGAATTTTATAAGATCTGCATGGGACCCTCCCCACTAACATTTCATATTCGTCGATGGTCCCTGTATTATTCCCAAACAAATGCAATATATTTACTTATTATACGAGCTATCAGGATACATGATGGTGTGCAAACACGAAATCAGTAGTATAATATCTTTATAATATCAAGTTTGACCTTTAGACTATGATTTACCTATATTTTTAATGAATTTCAAAAACAATGAATAACAAAAATAAAGTTATTAAATTAAAATCTGTTAAGAAAATCAAGTATAATATATAATTATTTTAAGAAATTACAGTAATGTCCTTGAGGTTAGAGTGAAATTACAGTCAAGGACATTAAGCTTCAAAATGTAACATACCGTGATCAAAAACGTTAAAAAGGTAACACTTGTGTCCATCCGTTAGGGTTCCGTCCAAAAAGTATATTTTTTCCTGATGTCGGGATTATGTATTTTTAAAATGACAATACTGCCCTTATACTGTATATATTGAATAAATTTTCACTTTAAGCTCCAATTTGAAAATTAGAGTTTTGAACCCTAATTCCCCAATTTGAAAATTAGGGTTTTGAACCATAATTTGCAAAATAGGGTTTACAAACTTACACAATCACACACAGCCCCTACCCCGCTGTCACAGCCCCCGCTCTCTCCCTCCACCCCGTGTGTAGCCCCCTACCTTGTCCAACCCCATTAGTGCTAGTGGCCAATGAAGCAATCAAGTGGCCGAGCAAGTCACGGCTATACCGCCGTCGCGAAGTTGACGTATTTGAAGGCTCTACGATAAATCGAGGAAGCAAACCTAGGTCTGCCGCCGCAAATCAACCCATTTCACACTTCCCCCGTGCCATCGCAGCCCCCATCGTGGCCTAACCAATCAGATCCACCCGTCGCCAACCAGATCTAACCCGCGGCTGACCATCCACCTGTAAAAACATGCCGAAAAAAATGGTCCTATAACGACACGAACAGATGTGACGTTTTACAACCACCACGGTTTCAGATCTCAACTTGTTGACCACCACGGCTAAGACCAATCTCCGGACACTACCAAGGGCGTCACCACGGCTTAGGTAGATGAGGAGTGAGAGGAGAGAGAGGGGGACTGCTGATGGGGTAGGTTGACTGATTTTCTCTTTTCATGAAGTAATGGCATTGAAAAAAAAAATAACCTTCCAACTTAAGGGCAATAAAGTCATTTTTTTAAACCGTTAGGTTTTTTAATATTCTGTTTGATCAAATGATATAAGTGTAATTTGTCTAAACTAATGGACGCGCCTGTAATTTCACCCTAACCTCAGGGACACTGCTGTAATTATCCCTTATTTTAAAATGTGAAAATCAAACATGGGCTTAAAAGTGGTTATTTAGTATTTAAGTTTTTTTGTCTTTTTTAACAATTCTCTTTTTATGCGATGTGAAATCATATTAAAGAAGGTGATATGAGCAAATTTATTTTACACAACTCTCCTCCTGAGTATTTCTAGATGTAAGAGATAAAATTTAAAAGTAAATTGTTTTTCCAAAGAAATATTTTGCTACAATCACTCGAAGTCCCCATAGTTGCCAAATTCAAAGCACCAAAGTTTAGGGTTTAGAACAAACAAATTGCATACCGGTCAATACGACCGATACTGGTACCAAATATCCTACTGGCCAAAGCCCATAATAGTACTTGTTTACATCAAATGCATTTTGCTTGCACGCCAATTTCAAATATATATTTGAAGGCTACGCCAATTATTTTGATAATAGATGGGAAATAATGGTACCCTTTTGTCCTAGTATTTATCAATACTATAAAGATGGTTGTTTGCAAATTCTAAAGTGAAGGTGTGCGAGCACGCATGTGCTCGTTTATTTTCGGTTGACCAGCAAATTGAAGGTGAGTGACTGGGTTGGCTACACACTTCTACAGCCTCCACCGACAACCGTGGGTTGTTGGTGGAGGCACTTTCGAATGCATTTGGGTTTGGTGATAGTTTGTTTGTTCATTTCCTTGGAAAACTAATTTTTGAAATGGACTTAAGTCCTTCAACAATTTGAGG
This sequence comes from Escallonia herrerae, assembly GCA_033070095.1. Lineage (NCBI taxonomy): Eukaryota > Viridiplantae > Streptophyta > Magnoliopsida > Escalloniales > Escalloniaceae > Escallonia > Escallonia herrerae. The sequence continues at coordinate 917,052 of JAVXUP010000030.1, read as the reverse complement.
ATTAAACCTTATTTTGCATGATGGGAGATTAAGGGTCTGTTTGACACAGCTTTTTTTTTCAGTGGTCAGTTTTTAAAGAGCAGCTTAATTTTTTTTTTTATACAAAAAAGAAGTGGGTGTTTGATAACTCTTTTTTTTTTGAGTTTTTTTTTTTGGGTGTTTGGTAACCTTTTTTATTTTGACTTTTTTTTTGTAGTGGTTTGCGGTGGCAGTGGTGGGGCGTAGCGGTGGTCGACGGTGGTGGTGGCTAGCGGTTGTCGCGGCAGTTGCTGCCGGTGGTGGTGGCCGGAGGTGGTTGCCGGCGGCGGTGGTGGCCGGAGGTGGCCGCCCGGTGGTGGTTGCCAGCGGCAGGAGATGGCTGTCGGTGGTTGCTGTCTGGCTGCGATGGGCGATGGCTGCCGGAGGTTGCTGCCGGCGGTGGTGGCCGGAGTGGCCTCCGGCCAACGGTGGTGGCCACCGCCCACTGCTGCCCGGTGGTGGCTGCCGGCGGTCAAAGGTGGCTGTGGTGGTGGCTGCCGAAGGTGGCCGCCCGGTGGTGGTTGCCGCCGGCCGGAGGTGGCTGTCGTGGTTGCTGTCTGGCGGCGGTGGGGGCCGGAGGTGGCCTCCGGCCAGCGGTGGTGGCTGCCGACGGTCGGAGGTGGTTGTCGGTGGCTGCCGGGCAGCGGTGGGTGGTGGCTGCCGGCGGTGGGTGCGTTGTGGTGGAGGTCTCAAAAAAAAAATTTTAAGTGAAAAAAAAAGGAGCTTTCTCCTCTTTTTTTTTTACTCTACAATTTAAAAAGTGGGTTTTTAAATTGGAAAAAAAAAAGAGTTACCAAACACCCCATTTTTTCCCAATTTTTAAAACTGAAAAAAAAAGAGCAAAAAAAAACTCCGTCAAACGGCCCCTAAGCTTTTTCATATTTTCTCGTTTTGGTTTTGGTTGCTGCGTTTTATTCACATGGTTAATTGGAACCAAAATATAATCATGGAGATGAGGCAAAAATGGAAACGACGGTTTACTTTTAAAACTTTATGTCTTTTATAGATAAGACTTAAATATAATTCACTATTAGTGAGAACTATAGAAAGATCAATCGAAAGAAGTGTGTATAATAATAGGGGTGCGCATCGTTTGGTTTGATTCGGTTTGGGGTCAAGCCACAAACTGAACTGTTACTCCCTCGGTTTGAAAATTGTGAACCAAATCGAACAAAATACTATCAGTTTGGTCGGTTAAACGGTAAACACTTCGATTTAGTCAGTTTGGATTGATTTGTGTCCATTTAAAGACACTGTCTCATGCACACTATTATTGGATATAAATTTATTATCAAAATTGAAATTATATTTTCTTTAAATTGCACATAGTCGTGTTACGTTCAATATATATAAGTTCTCGCGTTAACATAAGATATAAGTATTATTTCTGATATATATTAAAAGTAAAACTCAAGTATGCCTTTGTCATTGACGTATGAGAAAAAATGAATAAAGAATTCTAATTATTGCCATTCTCCATTATTGAATACAACGGAACTGGGAAAAGTTTACAGAAAAGACAGTCCCAATTCACTGGGCCTCGTACAATCAAATAGAAAGCCCCAGGGGCGCCATATAATAAAAATATTGGTCATTATATTTTTGTGTTATAACTATTTTTTTTAACTTTAAAGTTTTCGTTTGTTTGAATTTCTTAATACCATGTATGCAAAAATTATCAATAAATGTTATTAAAAATAATTAACATATCATAAGTAGGTTAGGTTCGGTTAAAAGAATGTGAACCGTGAACCCAACTGAATTTAACCAAGATCGGTTTAAGAAATATGAAAACGAACCATTAAAATTTTTAAACAATTTAAATTGTATTGGTTTGGTTTGATCAGTTTGAACAGATGGGTGCTCACCCCTACTATACAAAGGAACAAACCACAAAATACACCTGAAGTTCACCTTAATTACATTTAGCTCATATTAACTTTGATAATTACACTAAGCGCCATGTGGTTTGTAATATGTTTACACAAAACTCCATTTCATTAAGCGTTCGTCAATGAAAATTAAGGTACCACATAACATTTTGTGGTCTGCCGAAATTGCTCTTAAGTTGTATTCCCGTTCTTCAGTCTCTACCGCCGCACACTATCATCCCCCCAAACACCGTCCTCCCCCCTAAACAATATTGCCCATATCTTTCTCTCTCTCCCTCTCTCTCATAGAAACACACACACACACACACACACACTCCCAACCACTATCATACCCGTAACTCAAGCACAAACCCACTAGCAACCACCAACTCAAGCACAAAACCCATCAAAGGATTACACCTAAATCACTGCACAAAAACTCAATAAAAAGGGGCAAATCCAGAGAGGGTTGGCTCGCGTTAATTTGGTGACGGCGGGGCAGAGGGGTTTGGCTCGCGACAGTACCAAAATGTCTTCGATCAAGAGGCACAGGACTGAGCTTCGCGGCTGTGGTAGCGAAGCACAAGATCGATTGATGTTGTGGACAACAAAGAGCATGAGTCTCATACGGGCTATCGATGGCGGTTAGGCCGATGGCGGCGACTTTTCGAGGGCCGTGGGTGGCAGTTGGCCGATTTGGCGGCTATTGACGACCATGTCTCGGGGGCCGTGGGTGGCCGATAGTTGGGCGATTGGCGGTAGCCCTCAGCGTGCGACCGACAGTGGTGGTTGTGCTGATGTGTGTGTGTGAGAGAGAGAGAGAGAGTTGTTTGTGTGTGTTGGTGTGTTTGTGAGTTGTGTCCGTCAATGTGATATGTGTGTGAGAGAGAAGGGCAGTGGAGAAGAAGATATAATTTTTTTTGTCTATGAAGGATATTGTCGTCTTTTCATTAATTCTGTTAACTGAACAATAAAGAAGCGTAACTTATTGAAAACACTTAAGTTAGTAAGAGCAGAGTGTAATTAAGGTAAACTTCGGGTCATTTTTGTGTAATTTGCGCTGTACAAAGTGGTCTGTGGCCGCGTAGGGTACACTTTCACTCTGGAGTGCGCATAGCTAATACGGCATCCACAGTTGATACTTCCACTCGTCTATATCTTTTAGGGCTTCTAATGTACTGGACAGAGATTCACGGCAGCCAAACCCTCGGATTTGAGAGAGAGATAGAGAGAAGATGGGGTCGCGAGAGAATGACCTGACGACGCCGCACCAGCCCCTCCTCAGCAGCCTCGTGGTCCGCCCCTCCGACAGCGGCGGCGGCGCCGCCGGCGGAGGCAGCGACTACGAGCCCGGCGAAGTCCGCCCCTACACCCGTCCCAACCGCTTTCCTGATCATCGCGGTACATCGTCTTATCACTTCTTTTGAGTCGATAATTATGGAACCCTAGGGTCAGTTCATTTTCGTCATAGATCTATTTTTGCTTAAATCATGCGTGTGCACTATGAAATGGCTAAATAAATCTCTAATTCTAGATTTAGAAGTTATCTGAAGTATTTCTTCGGTGATGATGATGTCTCGCTGTGATGATGCATGCTTTATGATGGTCGCTTCATAAATTGAGCGGCATGAGCGCTTGTTAGTTGTCGCCGTAGTTGTTAAATGATGATGATTGTCTATTTCCAAACCTTCATTAAAGTTCTTTTTTGGTTAGTATTGGGCTTTATGAATGAAGGTGCCAAAAAAAAAAGAAGTAAATCTGCTCCCTCTGTTGCAATGGATTTTCCACCTTTCACTTTTAACAAAATCCCGGACTGGTTTTTTTACACGTAGATATTGCTTTGAACTCGAATATATATAACAGACTAAGTACGTTTTGCTGCGCAATATTTACATGTACTAAATCTAACTTAGGATTTGGCAAAAAGTCAAAGGGAGAAAATCCAATGGGAAGGTGGGAGTATATAGTTGGTAATGCTCGATTTGCAGAAAAGCATATTCTGTATTGGTTTTTGTATGACATTCCTGCTTGTCCTGGGGAATCAAAATTTAGTTTTAGCTGGCTATGCGCATGAGATTTGTAGGAACTTGATCTCTAGCGTTGCTTTGAGCACACAGCGTGTAATGACATTGTTAAAATATGGGTTTGATTTTTTACCATAAGTTGACCTTGCTGTAACTTTAACTATAGAACATGTGGCCGTCTGGTGACATATTTCATGGTTCACATCGCCTTTTATTTACATCCGAGCGCGTGGGTCAGAATGTGAGAACCTTTGAGTCTATCTGCATCTATAGTGTTGTGTATATGTTGACATATTGCTATGCATGGTAACTGATTTTCTTTATGTGAAAAGAAGTCAGAAGTGACTGTAGTATGAAAAATGCCGTTTTTCCTTTCAAAATGTTTGAAGCTCTAGCTTCTTGTTTAAGACTTAAGTATTGTAGCCATTTAACTGCTTCTTGGGCACTTTTCAGAGCATAATTGAATATGTGCTAACTGGTATTGAAAATTCAAATCCAAAACTTCTCGGTTTTGACCCTCGGAATGAGATTATGTGACACAAATTATGTGTGTTTAGAATTTCCCTTTTAGATATAGAAGACAAGGATTGGTAGTTTAGTGTATCAGCAGGAGGATCTGAGCTAGAAAACGAGACGTGAATCACTTTTTCACGACACTCTCCTCTCAGTTAGAAATTTAGATTTGCATCTTCTTTTTGTTTCCCCAGACTCAGCAGAAGAGACTCCCTTCTGGGACCTCTTTGATATATCTTTACAAAGAAGTGATAGATGACCAATTATATAGTATACTAGCATCCCCAGCATTGTTGCTTGTATCATTTCGTTGTTATTATGGCTTTGCTAATTTTTTTTTGCAGCTTGTTATCTCTGTATTCTGTCATGTATCACGCGCCTTACCACTTCTTGCGTGTTGAATTGTGAATAAAATTTGCTATTGTGTTTTACAGCTGAGAGTGATGCCTGGTGCAAGAACTTGGGTCTTGAGGAAGGCATATTGGTGTGAGTGCTGGTATTGGAATTTGATATGGGACAATCGTTTTCTTTTGGGTTTTGAATGGGGAATTAATAGTTCTGGGAATATGGATATCTGTGCGTTATCTATGAATCGTGGGTGTCAGCCGTGGTAGGGTTTTTTGTTTTGGGGTATTGTGGTAAATTGGCTGGTTTAGGCTTCAATTTGTTAATGAGCATGTATGACATCTTTTGAAGAATTGAAATAAACATGATGGTGGCTTGACGTGGTACGACAAAATCGGGAATATTACCTTTCTCAAGTATTCACTTGCCAGAGAGACGTAGTTGCATCTCGCATTAAGGCTGACTTACTTTCAGTTGGCTAGTAAGATGGATAATCCTGTCAAGTTGCTGAGTGGCACAGAACGTAATGTCCTGTAGGGGTGTTTGTGCCATGGAAGATGATGTTTTGCTGGTAAGGGCTGTGAATTTCAGTTGGATTGTTTCAGTTGATCGAAGTGCTTGTTGTTGGGTTTTTTGAAAACTGGTTAGCTTGGTAGTAATTTGTCACTGATCTCCAGTTTCAAGTTGTCTGATGAAAGCGAATGATTTGCGGGGTCATTTAGTTTTTTTTTTTATATGGCTGGTTAAATAGGGCTCGGTCCGGGTTGGTATTATTATGTTGGCAAATGTTCTACTTGGTCTGAGGTTCTAAAGTTGTGAGCCCACGTTTACTTAGCATCTTGTGGATGATCTTAGACTGGATCTTTAACAAGGTGCTGAAATGTTTCCAAGCAAGTGGATAAGTAATTAATGGGTGTGTTCTCAACCATCTTGTTATAAGCGAGCCATTGGATTTGGGTTGGTTGTTTGTAATAAGGTTTGGGCAGTTCTTTGCTACTCCGTACAGGTGCTCTTCCATTGAACGATTGGGTTGACTTTTACTGGATTCTTACTGTTTGGGTTGAGTTATAAACTTAGGGATCTGCCATTGCTGCGGGTATCATTCGGTGGCAATATGGATGAGGATCTCTTCCTCATCACCTTGGAGGGCATTGGTTGCTTGAGATCAGTAGGTTTTGGGTTCATATTTTGATGTCCTTTAGGGTAAAAATGGAAATTACATTTGTAATGGATTAAAAGATTGATTAATGTGATTCTCAATAAAGTAACACGGGGTTCGTCCTGTACCAGAAGGTTTTGACCATTAATTACACCGGTGGGTATTTTTAACCATGATTTGACTTGCTCATTGCTACTACCACATTCACTGGTTAGTGGGCTAGTCACGTGAGAAGTACAGCAAGAGCAGGCAGTGGATGAGCTTCATATTTCTTTTGCTAGTCTCTTACATTTTATGTTACATTTGACAAGGAGATAATGGAATGGTGGTAACTGTCCTTGCAGATTCGCTGTATTTTTCTTTGGCATTTCATCCGGAACAAACCCTCGGCTATTGTAGGGATGCTGTACTTAGTAGTTCCTTTTTTTGTGATTGGATGTTTATTTCCTGTGGACTTCACTGGCATTTTCAGGATATAGAGAGCGCACAGGTTCTGCTTCTCCTGTGCGCCGTAGGACTGCAGATCATCGCTATAGTCCTGAGTTTGATCATTCAAGTGGTCCGCCACGCAGCCGTGGTTTTGGCAGAGGGAGGGATCCTGGTAGATATCGAGACTATTCACCTCCTTATGGTCGTGGCAGAGACGGTGGCAGGTTTGTTGGTAGAGGTTTTGATGGGCCTGGACTTGGTCCTGCATCCTTCAGAGGTGAAGGCTTACCTAGAAATAATCCTAATGTTCGTCCTAGAGAAGGAGATTGGATATGCTCAGATCCGACGTGAGTCTCTTTTGCTCTTTCGTATAAATTACATTTTAGGCCATTGTTGATTAATTTGTTTTTAGTTTTCATAAGCGGTTGTGCTGATTAAATTTGGCCTTTTCTCCGATTGCTTGGTACCCTTGTCTTTGCATCTGAATCTTCCCCGCCAGTGTGAGTTTTGCCCTTATCCTCTTAATTGACAGGTAGATGGTTCAGCCTTTGTGCAGTTGGGCTGTTCTGTACTTCATTGAACAGAGCTTGAGAGTTCCTCGAAATGCTTTCCTTTTATGCAAGAAAAGCTTGGGTCCACCCCCACATCCCTTCCTTTTATATCTTAAAATGTTAAATACGATGTTTTGCCCATGTTTACTAGTAAAGTTGTTCAAAATAAGATACGATTTATCTTTGAAGGCTACCTGGTTTCTTTCAAGTATGACGACCTAGTGCTTATTACTTATCCAAAAAGCATGTATGTGTGTATATGCAAGATCAAATGCTGAACTTTCTTCTACCTTCATTCTCTCTCACTTCAGTGGTTCAATTTTCACAGACTATTCTTGTGTTTTAGTGCCTACCGTCTTGTGGGTTTGCCATTGAAAGGTTTTATTACCAGATTTCCCAATTTCTTCTAAAGAATATCTGCGTGTGCAACATTTTCATGCCTGCTTCAGTGATTTCAAGTATCTTGTCTGGACGTGTTTCTGACTCAATTTGACTTCATCATGCTTCAGATGTAACAACTTGAACTTTGCGAGGCGCGAGTACTGTAACAACTGCAACAGGTCTCGTTTTGCACCTCGTGGGAGTCCTAGGAGGGGATATCCTGGGCCTCCGCCGCCTCCTCCTCGACGGTTTCCTGGACCTCCTTTGGATCGATCTCCTGTCAGGAGCATGAACGGACACAGGTCTCCCCCTCGCAGTTGGGCTAGAGATGGTCCTAGAGACTTTGGGGTGGGGGCCCCTCTACATCCCAGACATGAAGGCAGGTTTCCTGATCATCACTTGCGCAGAGATCGGCCAGATTATCTCGAAGATGACTTGAGGGATAGGAGCAGGTTCGATAGACCAATTCCGCTGGACTTGGGCAGAGGGCGCGGACGGGAGAATCTGTTGATCGAGAGGAAGGGATACGAGAGGAGACCACCTTCTCCACCTCTGGCACCGCCACCTCTGCCTCATCATCATCATGGCCGATGGGCTCATGATGTGAGAGAGAGGAGCCGGTCTCCTATCAGGGGTGGACCACCGCTTAAGGACTATCGCCGGGATGTGTACATGGATCGAGGGAGAGATGATCGCCGTGGAATGGGGCGTGATGCATATTAGCCCCTGCATGGCTGTATCTGGGCAGGAATGGATACTTTTAAGACACTTATTTTCAGTGCTCGAGTAGCTCCTGGACATAGTTAAAGGTCTTGTTCTTAAAGTTATGGTTTATCAGTGCTTTTGCTGTAGATGTAGTAAGGCATTGCATTCTGTATCCTTTGCAATAGCCCACAATCTCGATTTGAGTTTATGCAACTTATTAGTTTTGTTATTATTCCTAGCTGGTAGATTTGATGAAGTTACTGGCTTAGTGGCTTTTATCTGGTCGACTCGGTGCGGGAGGGTAAAAATTTGCTGCTCTTTCTAAAGCCGAATTACCCAGATATTGCTCTCTGCTACACGTAAATAATGAATACTGTAAATTGTGGATTATAGGTCTCGACCACTTAAGACCGTTGTGTATTTCCGTGTTTGTGTGATGGGAGAAGGGGGCGTGGGGTGGGGTTGACGTAATAGGAGAAGGGGTTAAGAGAGAGATGAAGGGTTTGTTTGAAGTTACTTATAATTTTGATTTTCAGTTTTCAAAAAAATAAAAATTTATACAAGTTTGTTATTATTTTATTTTGATTTTTTTTTCTTTGTGTGTTTGATTATTTGATTTTTAATTTGAGTTTTTTTTTGGTGGTGGTGGAGCGGTGGGTGAGGGTTGGGGGTAGGCTGGTGGCAGTCTCAAAACAAAAAATAAAATTTAAAATTTCAAAATAGAGTTTTTAAAAATAAGAAAAAAAAAATAAATATTGTCTGTAAAATGGGTTATTTTTTCAGTTTATAAAATTTAAGAAAAATCTGGAAAAAAAAAAAAGAAAATTTGCCAAATGGTACCAAAGTTATTCCGTAACATACTAAATTGTCTTGCGTTGTCAAGATCACTGGTTCTATATCACACACTGTTTTCTATCTGTCTGTCGACAAGGGAATAAAGTACACCCTTGTGATTAGAAATGCTCACAGGGTATGTAAGTTCCAAGAAGACAAAAGTAATATAAAGAACAGACATGAGACCAAGTTCGTAGAGAGAGACTTTTAGATACAAATACAATCAGAAACATGTCTTTCTCTAAAGAATCCCATTCTCTCTCCCCTCTAAACAAAAATCCTATTCGGCTTTGCTGCCATCTTCTGTTTGCACCGGTATGTGGTGGCATGGTCATCCTTTATATGTTTTTCAGATTCTTTTTTTCTTGTTTTTCTCATGGGTGGTCGTGTGGTGGTTTAGGGGAAGTGAGTGGTTGTGGGGCGGTGCCGTAGGTGGGTGGTGCTAATTAGGTGTATCTGACATATGTGACATTGGTGCATGATGACTATGCAAAAATATGTGGAGTCTCCACTCGCAACTATACAAAACTGACCAGGGTAATGTCCTCTCACAACCGAAGTGTTGTCCTCCATGGAGAAGCACCCTAAACCAAACATCACAACTTGAACAACTTTGAATAGACATGGGCTTCAATCATATTAGATAAGAAGGTACTCAGTCGAACGAGAGTTACAATGGAAAATCTTTTAAGAAGTTAAAACTTTTCAAAAAGCAAACATGTTTTTGTTCGGCCAAAATTGGACGAACGAGAGGAAGTGAAAGACACTAACACACCCACCCCAGCAGTGAAGAAGGGTCATATCGAATACCTATAATACCCTTCCCACCGAAGCCCGGAAAGAGTAACTCATTGCTTCCTAAAATTGACAGTCTCGCAACCCTGCCAGATAAAGAAATTGAGACTACAAACCGAGTACACTAAAATGCCCCTTCCACTAACATCACAGAAATAATAAGCCAAAAATAACTCCCTCCAAATTAAAAAGAGAAAATTGGACACAAAAGCACACTTGGACAAAGGCACTATCTCACTAGACAAACACAAGAACGAGGTCCCTTTAGCTAAAAAGTAAAATTGAAAAATCCCTTGTCCAAGCAAAACCATGCCCTTTATAGCCACAAACAACAAAATGCACATCTCTCCCACGAGAAAAAGAATGAAGGATAATAAAGGGGAGGGAAGGACATTGGGGATACCTTAAGTCGAATCTGAAAACAAAGAATAATAAATGTTGTGATAGTTAAGGAAAATCCTCCCTTTTTCACATCTTTAGCAATAAATCTAAAAAGTAGCAATATCTTAAATAACTCAACAAGGATTCACCCGTCAGAGCCCTATCATCGGCAAGTAAAGTAGAAGGGCAGTATGTGAAAGAGTTACGGGCCTCGTGGGAACATGTCATCGCCAAAATTAGTTGTTGGAAAAACATCTATCCCCAGAATTTGACGATAGAAAACAGTGATGGAGAGAGCAACGGTGACTTCAATAGCACAAAAGGTAAGCTTTTGAGTCTTAAAGGGTAGATCGGGGACCCAAAATTGAAAGTTCTCGACTTGAAGATTCAGTCAAATGTTGAAGATTTGGCTAAAGCTTCTCGATCTGGTCAGAATAAAAATCCGACCAAGACTTGGAGATCTATTTGAAAGGGATGGCTCTTGGTTGGAAATGAGGAGCTTCAAGAACAACCCCCTCCCGGTGTGATGGCCAACTGTGACATTGAATTGTTGTATTGTGGGGACAACGCGTTTGACCTATTACATCGATTTGTTAGGTCTACGCGTGAATCATCTTAAAGATAGTGACCTCAAAACTTAAAGCGTTCAAGCTCCACTGTTCGGACAGAAGTGTCACTTCCGTAAAAGAGGAAATTGAGATAAATGTATCTTTCATATGCGTAACTAGTAAATTCAATTATTTAGCCTTGTATTTGATCCAACAAGAGATAAGTAATTTGCTTGATATTGAAGACAAATTTAATCGTTGAGATCGTGATTTGTAATTTGGTTTCTTTGGCCATCCTCATAGGATGTTTGGTTTTTACTTTTTTAAAATCTTTGAATCAATTATTTTATTTTATTCTATTCTTCATTTGAAAAAAATTAATACAAGGATAAATCAAAATCACAAAAAGACCAATATAATATTGATTTGCAGCTTTTATAGGTAGTCTCTACCGTAAATAATAATGCTTGTACTAGAAACTTATGCTATACATAGGCCTAACGTTATTTTGCAACAAATTTTCATTTACAGCAGGACACTAAAAAAAGACTCGTGTTATTTCTTCCATGTCAAAAATGTAGACGCTTACGACATCTTCTTCATTTTCATCTTCTTTAATAAAGTAGATTGGGTTACGCTTAATTTGTGGATTGTTTCATGTGTTTACCATCTGTGAGTTACCTTTTTGGGTCACGTTGTGGTGGATTTAGATTACACTAGACGTTCCTACCAAAAATTACCACCATATAAGTTAAAAATTTTATCAAGCGATGGAAAAAATTTATTTAATGATCAAATGTAGCTGGTTTACAAAACCAGAGATGTTTTGGCAACAAATGAAAAATTTTATTGGACTCGCCCATTTGACACATCATCCATTACAGAAGTAACTTCTGCTTATTTAGTGGTAATTTTTGTTTATCTGATAGTAAAACTAAAATGCTCCCCATGCTTCAAATTGCTAAGAATGCGCCATAAATCTTTTGATGTACAATTTTTTTTCCCGTGCAATTCTATTTCTAAAATTAAAACTAGAAAAAAAAAATGTCTCTTTGCTTTTTCAGTTGATCTATGCCTTTTTAGTCGCTGAAGCACAAAATTACCATTTTTTCTTCATCAAAGAATTACGTCGGCAATATGATGTAATTTTCTCCCAACAGCAATTGTTTGATGCACTTACTCATAATTTAATTTTTCATTTTAAATAGGAGAAATCTATTTTCATACTTTGGATTTTTTTTTTCATGTCTTTTTTTTTTCTTGTTTTAGTGGTAACTGTTCCGATCAAACCTTACAATTTTACGACAGATCAAAACTTTTATACTTTCACCTACTAGTTGCAAAATTACAGCAAAGTCCATTACATAGTTAAGGGATGGCTAGATGCATGTCACCGTACCTTCTTCATGGTAGTTTTTGTATTCAAAACTGAGAACTACAACAGTTCACAATAAAAGAACTTTTAGAAATATGTTGATGTATTTCATCTCTTCGTCGTAATCTTCGCCCGTGTCTTCGGTATCATGAAGATAAATTTTTAAAAATTAATGCACGCTTTTTGGGATGATACACCAGAAGACGATACGACAGATTAAGTTAGTCTTGTTGGCACTCTATAAACGCCAACTCTTGTATCCCGTTGATGTTGATGAGGCGAAACGGAGATGAGAGTTTCATTAGCGATTCAAGGAGTGCCGCCAAGTGTCAGCGTGTACATTTCTCTTCCGTGGATCGAGTAACACTGAATATATCCTGCCCCCTCGAAATCTGACGGATAATATGCATCCACAGCCACTTCTATGAATTCCCACCCTCGGATCACCCAGCCCAACGCCAACCGTCCGATCATCACCTCCTTCAAATCCCACCCGTCCAATATTCACAAATTGAATTTCAAAAGCTCGAGAGGGAGCAAGGCGACTGTGTGTGTGTATGTACAAGCCCATTGTCACCCCTCTTCCTCCGAAATTCCCCCCCTTTCTCTCTCACACACCGTGCGTGCGCTGCGTGTCCACTTGTACGCCACCGCCTCTTTGGATCCACGTTTCGGCAATCCGGCGCAAAAGGAACCGATTTTTATCATCCAACATTGGGCTCGTTTGAATTTCAGCTTGTGTTAAAACGGCGGAGCTTCTTTGTTTGGGTGGAAATTTCCGGTCACCGGTTTCAAAGGCGTTGATTTTTTTGGTGGATAATCTTGTAATTCCACTCGAATTGCGTTGGATTTTTTTTGGGTTTAATTTTATTTGAATTTGGAGCGGAATGGAGCAAGGCGATTTGAATTTACCTCCGAAAAAGGCGCAATCGGAGGCGCCGGCGGCCGACTTCCAGCCGAAGAAGCTGGCTAGGCAGCTCGATTTCACCGGCTTCGGCGGCGCTGCGGCTCTGCCGGAGCATCCGCAGCCGGTTCAGCAGAGGCAGGTGGCTCAGATTCAGACGTCGCCGCCGCAGCCGCCACAACCTGTTCAGCTCCAGCCGCTGCCGCAGCTCCAGCTTCAGCCGCCGAGGCCGCAGGTACTGTTGATGCCGACGCAACAGCAACAGCCTCAGGCTTCGATACGGCCACCGTAAGTGGCTTTAATTTGTCCGTTTTGTTCTTTCTTTGCGAAAATTTTCAAAATCTTGTTCCAAGACTAGGTAAAGTAATCTAATTTATAGGGTTTTGTTGATTCTCCTAAATATAGTTTTTTGAAAAAAAAATGTTTTTGTACGTGTATGATGATTGATATGTCGGGTATCAAGTGATCATTCCCGTTTTGTTCAATATGACCCCGCACGTCCGCGCGTGCACACAGTGCTAAGGAACATGATTGAAAGAGCCGAATATTTACCACTGTTACAAAATTGAGTGAAACCTTGAACTTTACTAGTGATTGTGCTGAAGTGCTGCGCTTTTTGCATTCTTCAGGAAGCCTGATTCCCCGAGAGGGAGGCCGAGGGCAAATGCTGAAGTGAAGGAGGGAACTCCAAAGAAGCAAAAGCAGTGCAACTGCAAGCACTCGCGTTGTTTGAAGTTGTAAGTGCTTATCTTTCTGCATGCTCTTTTGATATGATGAACTAGAGGCTAAAGGGTTGTGATATTATTTTGTTCGAATGGTAAGATGTGCCAGTATCAAAATGCCAATGGGTGTCGAATGTTTTAGGTTCAAGCGAAAGTGCGATATGTTGTGCAAACAGTGGTGTAAGGTTGGGTCCTTACTCGTTAACACCGGCATTGGGGAATTAGGGGGGATATCATCTTTGACTTGATTTCAATTAGTTGCCTAACAAGTTGGCGGCTGTTTTGCCAGCTTGTTGTTCATTGTTTTTTTTTGGACCTACTGTGGCATTATATATCAACTATGTTTATAGACTGAATATTCCACTATGGAGGTTTTATACGATGAGTGAAGTGTTGTTTTGATATAAATGCTTGGTAGTTCATAAATAATATTCCTGTTTGTATGGTTTAATTGGTGTGGAAAAGAGATATTGCACTTCTCTTTGTCCTCCATTCTCTGCCTCGTGTTCTTTCCTTTATTGTGTGTTGTTGCATGTTCCCTTTTTCAATCAGCCGGTGATCCCATATTAAATGATGGGCACATAATACAGTTCAAAGCTAAGTCTGCAATTTGGGTAGTTTAGTCTAGGTAAGTACAAGTACATCAACATCGATGCCTGAGGATTAAAAGAGATATTTAGGCCTAACCCAACCCTATATTTTGAGTTGGGTAGTTTAGTCTAGGTAAGTACAAGTACATCACCATCGATGCCTGAGGATTAAAAGAGATATTTAGGCCTAACCCAACCCTATATTTTGAGTTGGGTCCTCAAGGGAGTCTTTGTTGTGCAATAATCAAACATACTTAATACTCTAATAGGTTAGCTATTAATTGCCATTTGGAAGAACCTTAAATCTGACATCTGAAATGGATATGGAATCAACCAAGGGACAATGAGTATATTAGTCATAACTCTTAATAAGGTTGTAGGCAGTGACAAGAAGTAACTGGCTTAATAAGATACTTGTATGATATATTAAGTCAAAGATGACCATAGGTTTCATGATATCTAAGATGACAATGTTTAGTCATGTGTACACAATGCTGTACAAATTCGCATCTGTTTTGACTCTGGTTGCCAGACCCTTAACTAAGCAACCTGTCTCAGTGCGGGCTGACAGTAATCATGTAATATCATCTTCTTCCGCAGCTCTCAGTCCAAGCTTGTCTTTGACTTGGAATGAGTTAATCTGGATGATGTCAACTGTCAGACTCATTATTATTGTTGGCAAAAAGCCCCAGCTTATAAGCAGTTATAAACACTATTTATTGAACCTTGATCTGCCAGAATTTACCATGTTTGTTATTTCATGTCCTTACAGCCAAATCCTTCTCATCTGACCTTCTTTGGGAATATATGTCCACTCCTTGGGCTCGCAGTTGCCAACACTGATGTTCCTTGGTGTTATAAGCTCATCTTTAAGCTGGCTTTTCAATCAAGAAGTCAGATGAATATTGTAAGAAACTCAATTGAGAAAAATTATTTGGGACTAACTACCAAATTAGTTGAGAGAAAGTTATGCACTTTCACATCCCTGCCCTCCCTGATGCCAAAAAGAAGTACATGTTTGATACCATCTCGTGATTTATTATATCATCATTACGCAGGCATTGTTTAGAATAACATTGTCTTTATGTGCTGCTTACTTGCTGCTTTCTTGCACATAATCGATTCTAAACTCAACTAAAGCCTTTCTCCCAAAGTATTAGGTATCGCCAACTTTCTAATAAACATATTTTTCTAGTGATACATAGTTTGGTGGAAAGGTTAGTGATGCACTGATGCTCGAGTTGATTTCACGCCTTCTTTCTTGAAATCTGTTTTACTCAAGTAAGTTTTCCTCGAGACTTGAGAGTAAGGAACTGATTTGTAACAGAGTTGAAGCACTTGTTGTATATGATAAGTTCATTGCTTGACCAGTATGGTTAGGTATCGCCTAGGCAATGAAGATAGTCATTTGCATTGACCTTAAGAATCTGACAAGTATGGGGCTCTATATCATATGTCTGCCGCTAGACGAGTTTCGCATGTGTTTTAGTTTTTTTAACCTGAACTTTATATGACTTGAAGGAATCTAATTATGTGAAGTTTATTCTGTCCAATTTTTTGGTCAGATATTGCGAGTGCTTTGCATCTGGAATATACTGCGATGGGTGCAACTGTGTAAATTGCCATAATAATGTTGAAAATGACGCTGCAAGGCGAGAAGCTGTTGAAGCTACCCTGGAGCGCAATCCAAATGCATTCAGGCCAAAAATAGCCAGCAGTCCACATGGAACTCGGGATAGGAGGGTATGTGAGTCTGTTTCGATCTTAAAAGTGCTACTTCTTGAAGCTGCATTTGTTAGATTTGGTTGTTAATTTAGGAGTACCTTGCTTTTACTTTGCAGTAATGTTTTTATATAGATTATTTCGGTTGATTGATTGCTTTTGGTTTGCGTAGTATCTGCCTAGTTACTGAGGCTTATGTTTTTACACTTTCGTAATTAGCGTTAGCAAAGAGCTACTGCTGCGTTTTTTAAGAAAAGTTTGTTGCTTGGATCAGTGCACAACATTATGGTTTGCTGGATTTTAGAAAGTTAAGCAGATAATGAATGCAGCTTGACTGTTCAATGATTGGAAATCTGATTGCCTTATCAGTCCTTTCTGTCTACGATGTGTGTCCAGTAAATAAAACTTTTTACGCTTATGATCCGTCTACTAAAGCCCACTTAGTCTAGGCAGTTTCTAAGGCAGGCAGTTTCCAGTTATTAGGAAACCAGTTAGCTTTAGAATGAATTTTGTTTACCTAATATCTAATTGCCCACTCAGAATATAGCAATCCTTTTCTAGCATACATTAAAACACTCGTGCATCATTAGTGGCTAGATAGGAAACTAGAAGTGGTCCCTCGACTTAAATTAGGTGTAAAACATTTTCGTGTTGGAAATCATATAACTGCATGCGGTTTCCTCCTTTGGAAGAAAAATATAGTAATCAGTTTATATCTGACTGTATGGTATCTTATGTCTTTGTGATACGTAAACTTTGCGTTGGGCTCTGTAAAACGGTTATCTTATTTCTTTCTAATACGTAAACTTTGCGTTGGGCTCTTTAAATCGGTTGTATATCATTGTGATTATGTGATGATCTTGAAGAAAGCATGAAGAGCCTTTTTGATACTTTTGCTCCTTTGCACACTGTGTCAGGGATACGAGAGATTCACTTATTAGATAATATTGCAAAGTGCCCTTAAAATCATCCACAACTCTGGTCTCGCACGGATGCTTCTAGCAATTTATCCCGTCTATATACGTACACCTCTTTATATACGTTATTGGTTGCTTGATAGCCTTCCAGGTCCTCTGTGAAGCAGATGCGAGCGCAGTGTTGTATTTATGTCTCTAGCCTAAACCCTAGGGCCTAAACCCTTTTCTAGGTGTAAAACATTATTTATTTTTTATCTTAAGCAATTGTTTTCTAAAACTTCTTTTGGCATAGATACAAGTTGGTTGATTTGGAAAAGATTGGTCGAGAAGGAAACCTAAAATGGAAAAAGAAAATTTGAAACTAGTAACCAAGCAGGAATTAGGTTAGTCAAGATCCTTATTAGAAAAAAAAAACTGTAGCATGAAAAATAATTGAGGAATGACGGTTAAAGTTTGGCATTGACACTGTAACAAGGCTGTAAAAATTGTCACCCCTTTAAGGCCTATGCCATGGTCCAGGCT
This sequence comes from Escallonia herrerae, assembly GCA_033070095.1. Classification (NCBI taxonomy): domain Eukaryota; kingdom Viridiplantae; phylum Streptophyta; class Magnoliopsida; order Escalloniales; family Escalloniaceae; genus Escallonia; species Escallonia herrerae. Next base: position 899,746 of record JAVXUP010000030.1, on the reverse strand, counting down.
GACAATTGAAATGTATTGGGGCTGCATTGCGTACCGTAATGTACTACATGTATTGCGTTAGATTTGTTGCAAAGCAACAATTTCAAATGAGACTGCGGAAAAGAACTGGATGCTTTTTACAATTCCCAGAAACCAATTGAGGGTTATGAATGCATCATTTACTTTTTCTCTTGTCCAGCATAGCAATAGTTAAACCAAGCAAGAAGAACTATTTAGTAATTTTCGACAGTTTGACAACTAAATTTTAGTGCTTACTTATGATTTATATTGATTTTCAGATAGAATGTATGTGGAAAGAAAATAATTCTAGACTGGAAAGTTGTTTCAAGTTTCAACTGATTGAAATGTGCCTTACCAAAAAATTTAGCGAAGAAAGAAGAAAAACATTATGCCCTCGCCCTCTTCCTCCCCCCCCCCCAACAAAAAAAAAAGAAGAAGAAAGAATAAGTAAAAACTGTGAGGTTTCTATGCCATTTTTGCATTTTTGGTTTCCTCTGAAAGGCATATGGCCTGGTGTGAAATATCTGCAGGAGGAGGCTGGGGAACCTGTAGTGCTGGGAAAGCATAACAAAGGATGCCATTGCAAGAAATCAGGGTGTCTGAAGAAGTACTGTGAGTGCTTCCAAGCCAATATTCTTTGCTCCGAAAATTGTAAATGCATGGACTGCAAGAACTTTGAAGGGAGTGAAGAGAGGCAGGCACTTTTCCATGGAGATCATGCTAACAACATGGCATATATTCAGCAGGCTGCAAATGCTGCCATCACAGGTGCTATTGGATCATCTGGGTACGGATCTCCACCAATGGCCAAGAGGAGAAAAGGTCACGAGCTCTTTTTTGGGTCCACAGCAAAAGATCCTTCGGTTCACAGGCTTGGGCAGCTCCCACAGGTGCCTTGTTTGAGTCTTGTTATGTGTATATTTACTTTTTAGTTACAGTCGTCAGTGAATTCCAGTAAGGAAAACATCCCCCTCGCCCGGCGCGCGAAACACCTCCACCCCGAGTTTTCAAAACTAAGGTAGAAAATCTAATTTGCCCACCAATAGAGTGCGAAACCACAAAAAACATTTTGAAAGAAAAACATTATTATGGGTTTGTCCACAGAATGGTAGGTTTTGAAAGTTACTCTTGATTCGGAAAGGCGAAGTGCCAAATAGTAGTGTTGGATAGGGTTTCACTAAAATCAGCTGTCCTGGCTGGTTACACCTTTACATTATTTAACCTTGGCGAGCAAACTTATAGCCGTAAGGGATTCCGGCCGGGATAGTAGGCATTTTATTTGTTTTAAGTTTTATTTTTGGTTAACCTTACGTACTTTGCTTTTGTTTTATTTTTCCATTTTCAATTTATCATCTTAATGCTCGTTCTTTATTTTAGCTTTGACTTTGCGACGCCTAATAACAGTTGAAGTACATTTTTCTATGCCAAGCAGATGAACCACGTAAAAACTTCTGCACCAACCTTGACACTGTCTTCAGTTCCTGGTGCTCGTGTTGGTACTGCTGCAGCACTGGGCCCTTCTAAATTTACATACAGGTATACGTGATTGCCTTTACAGCGTGTTTATATGGAACTTGTTAACAGAAATGACTAGGGCAGCATGGTTGTAGGTCTCTTTTAGCAGACATCATCCAGCCACAGGACTTGAAGGAGCTTTGCTCAGTTTTGGTGGTATATTCAGGAGAAGCTGCTAAAATGCTTGCAGGTAAGTGGATGTGATTGCAGTTCTTCAAATTACTTGCTCAATGAAGTAAGTCACGAACAACCATTTCATCTTTGTTCCTGCCTCACTTACCAGCTGACAATCTAGTTTCCGGAGGCTTGTGTAACAACTTCCGATTGTACTAATCATAAAATTGATGTGCAAACAGAATGTGTGAAACAGAGAAAGATAAATTTATTGTCTGGAAAGAACCACACCACCCTATCATAGGGACTTGATTTTACTGAAAAACTTAAGAACTACTGCATAAGAAATTGAGATAACAGCTACAAAGAATTCTTTTGAAATTGGACCAAAGTTTAATTAGTCGATAGTTAGTGGGATCGTTTTCCTATATACATGTAATATATTAGTGTGCGTGTAGCGAATATTATTTCTCTATTTTGTGCAAAGAGTCGCAAATTTTTTCCAGTAATTTCTAGTCGAAAAGTACCTTGAGAAGTTCCCGTTGAAGATAAACTTGAAATGCTTAATATGTTGAAGAAAGAATTTCTGACATTCAATTTTCAGATTTTGAGCATTTTGCACATGTATACAATAGCAAATGCAGTAATAGCAACGTAAAGTGCTTTCCGTCACATTTAGGCTCATGATTCTTCCTCAAACCATGCTCATGACACCAATTTTAGAAAGGTCAAAAATATATCTTTGCTGAGGCTGTGATGATAGAGCTCGATGACTACTTGTACTGGTCCACTGAGATACTCGTTCCACCCTAATCTCATGAATATCCTGTTCCCCCATAACCTTGTCTAAAATGTGTTTTGTTTGTGTCATTTGAGTGAGTTCGGCAAGAATTCTCTTGTTCCATTTTACAACCGAATTGGTCGTCTAATTAAATATTCTCCTATTACTTCCAGACGAGAGAAATGCAACAGAAGAACAGATTAGAGATCGAAGAGAAAACACCGTCTCTTCCTCAACTCAAGACCGGTTACAGACCCCAAAGGAATCCGATGTCGAGAAATCTGGTGCCAGTAACCAGACTGAGAAAATTAGCCCTGATGAGTCCAGTTCAGATGGCTCTGATGTGTTAAAAGGAAGGCCGATGTCTCCTGGAACACTTGCATTGATGTGCGATGAACAAGATACAATGTTTACCACTGCTGCTTTCCCCAACGGATTAATGGGCCACGGGTGCAGCACTTCTTCTCAGTTGCCAAATGGGCAAGGCATGTCTGAGGCCTATGCTGAGCAAGAAAGGATTGTTTTGACAAAATTTCGGGATTGTCTCAACAGGCTCATCACTTTAGGAGAAATAAAAGGCAAGTTCTATCTCTTCACATCCTAAGTTCTGACTTAATGATAAATATTTGTGTTACACCAAGTTTTCTTCGACTGATACACCTCAGGAAGCCAAAAAATTGTTGAGACGGTTTTCCAAAATGAAATCTGGGTAATGGGGCTAATAATTTGGCAAAGACATTATTTTGAATGCTGGCAATAGTGCCACAGCCCAAAACACTAGCAACAGCAATTTATGCAAATTATGCCCTTAAGCATCTCTGTCATCAATTCTCTCTCCCAAAAACTTACCCTATCCTTTTTCACTTTGTATTCAACTTCTCTTTGATCTTGGATATTATCACACTGCTCACCGAGGATTGCATACTCACGACACAAGTGAAGTAAATACATACAAATAGAATTTAGTTGATTGATTGGGTAATACTATAGGTGGCGTCAACTCAACCATAAATATGTAATTATCAGAGGACTTTTGCTCAGTAAGTGCTCAGTGTGCCAAAGTGGGGATTAAGAACAAGAAGAGTTGGCTTTAAAATGATAAAGTTAGAAGGTAGATTTTTCTTAGATTCATAGGGTTTCATCTGGCTTATAGATGCTGAGAACGTTGGAGAGTGGGAAATCAGATGAGCAGTTGGGTTTAGAGGGAGAAAATATGATGAAGATCCTTGAGGGCGTAAAAGTCCCTTCCTATTAATTGCTGTGGCAACAGTGTTACAGCTGCGGCATTACCACTTGCCTAGATTATCAACGAGTAAACTTTCTTCAATAGTGGAGAGAAACCAAGTAATTAGTTTCGAGTCCACTCTTGTTGCCTTTTTCTGGAGAAGCAAGATGAGGTTCTTATTCTTCTGCCACCCAAAAAATGAGAGAAGGAAAATCCGAATGCCTCATTTAGTACTCTGTCCAGCCGATGAAGTTTATAGTGCCCCTCCACACCTTCGCCCCTCCACCCTCTCCCAGCTGGTAGCAAGTGAGGCTTACAACTGAAGAATGCTTATTCACTTGATTGGATGGTCGATTTTCTCCCATTAGGATTGATAGTCTTCACCAAGAAAGTTAAAACAACATGGGCTATGTCGGAGATAAGACACTTCACAGTTGTGTGCATGTGACTTTTCTCAGATGTTTAAGGCAGTCTTAAAATGAAATGGCATGCTTCTCTCCGAGACGCCTGTTTAGGTAGAAAGAGTATATGTGTAATTGTCGACTGCCGTTAATGAACTCATTAATTTTCTATCTTCTCTGTTCACATGTGCTTACTTCAGAACTAAAGATGCTCACTCTTCCTAATCACAGAAACGAAGTGTTCATCACTGGCCAGAACTGACTCTGGTGGGCAAGAAGACGCTGTCAGTAATGGCACAGCTAGTGTCTCACATGAAACGAGGAATATACCGCAACCCTTCAGCAACGGTGCTATGAGACCTGCCATTCGACCCGCGCACAAGCCGTTTCAAATGTTCAGCTCACCTGCACCTGCCGCTTCTAACAATGGAGCGCATTCAAAGGTTACATCTCCTGCCGGAAATGGGGATATGAGACCGAGGACCGGAAAAGCTATGTAAAAAGACGGCTGCAGAAGATCTGGCCAAAAGCATGCTACTGCATTCTGTGAGATTAGGGCATGGTCCAGTATGGCTCGCCATTGCTGCAGCACCAAAGTTATAGCTTGGGCGTCGTTAGAACTGGCCAACGTCAAGATTGATTTTTACCGATTGATGAAATCAATATTTAGGCCTGGGGTTACAGTTTGTTAACAGCTAGTGTAATGTACAGGGCCATATAATGCTAATGCATTTACATACTTTCCTTTTTTCTCTACCGATTCAATTATTTTGACCTATTTGCGTTGCCAATGACATAGATCAACTTAATAATGTTACTGGTTGTTAGTTGGTATTAAGAAGGGGGTGGGGGAACACCAGTTTTCTCTCTGAAAAAGAAAAAGAACCCTCTTCTCTCCTCAACCCACATCGTGTTTCCACTGCCACCGCCGGTATTCTTCGGCGAGTGGGGGCGTGGTAGAGTCGGGTTTGGCGTTTTGCTTTTAATTTCTGTGATATCTTTTAATTTAGCCGTTATTCTCCTGAAACCTGTCTTTGCCGAGGCTCGATCTACGGCCTTGGGGTGGGTTGGTGCATGGAACATCGGCTACGACGCTTGACCTCTGGTGGCGGAGCTTTGGCTGTGTGGTTGGGCTGGGATTGTTGGGATGTTGGTGGTGGTCGGAAATATGTTCGATGTCGGTATGGAAGGTAGTTATGGTGGGATCTCCAGTTGGTTAGGTGGCCGTGGTGGTGCCGTCAGGTTAGAGAAGGAGGTGAGTCTGTAGGAAAGGGTTTTATCTGCTAGGGTTGTCTTCCCCCTCCCCCCTAGTGGATCCCCCCCCCCCCCCTTTGCTACAGAAAGGTTGGATGTTTGGGTTCGGCGGTGGTGGTGGACGTTGCGGCGGTGGTGAAAGGTGTTCTCAGGCTTCGGATGGTGGGGCTACTGGCTGGCCACATGGTGGCGCGTTGATGTGGCAAAGACTTGGGCTGTGTGTTGCGGCTGGTGGCAGTTGCAAGGAGATCGCAAGGGTTGAAGGAGTGCTAGTGTGACTGTGGTTCCGTATGGCTGTGGTTGTCTGTTGGTGGTGGACAGTCTAGCGCTGCCGCCGGAGGTGATGGTAGTGGTTTGGAAGCTGATGGTGGACGGCTGTGCGTGGGCTTTACTGTGCGTGCTAGTCTAGGTCAGTGGGCGGTGGTGGCCTTGGGATGCGTGTTTGAGTGTGGATGCAGATCAGGTTTTCTGGGGGATAATGTTGCCTTGGTTGACTTTATCCTCTAGTCTTTGTTTTTCCTGTTCTGTGTGTGTTTGTTGGTTTGTTTTCTTGTTTAGTGCCTATCTCCTTAAGGGCACATGGCTTACATAGTTGACTTTGTTGTTGTGTTCTTCTGGTTTGGGGTTATCCTTTGGGTTTGGTATTTTTTTATCGTTTCTCTTGTCGTGGGCATGCCTTTGGGACAGAGTTGTTATCACTTGACTTGGATAAAAATGTACTAATCTTTTATACAGATAATCTTCAGTAACAGTTTCTTAGCCATAAAGCCGTTCTCGTTTTAGCCGCCGTAGGATATTCAAGGACGCTTGGTTATGTGCCGGTCCTTGTCAGTGGTTACATTGCAAGAAAACGGTCACCAGTTATTATTTTTTTTATTGTACTCGATCTTGTACTACTTGCTTATTAATGATATTGTTTGTAAGATTTTTACCTACAGTCAAAATAAATAATGTTACTGTTTTACTTGGAAGAACAAGTTCCAGTGGCACACATGTTATGTTACTTTCCTGTAGCGAAGTCTTCTATAGCGCGACTCTAAAGGACAGTAGTTTCAACGGAATCCTAAATGGCAACGTTTGACCAATTTTTCGTAGAAAAATCTTCCATAACGTGGCTCTAAACGACGATAGTTTCAATTAAATCCTCAGTGACAACATTTGACCGATTAGCAAATGATCGGTTTCGCATCCTGCCACTGCCACTGCACACACAAGTCATGAATAAGGCCACCAATCTCTGCCTTACCGTTCACTAACTCAGCTGCTCCATCAACATTAATATCTAGCCAATCTATTTCCGGAGGCATCCAAGCAAAAAGAATGACAGCGCGCCAGTTACCCACCAAAGAACTGCTAACGAACAGAACATTCTCCTTAATTCTTCTTAGAAGCAGCGAGCTTATGGTCGGAGGCAAGGTAATGTGCTCATGAATTACCTTATTCCCCCAAAAACCACAGCGAATGTAGTACTTGATTTTCTTCATATGCATGGTCCTATTTTCCTCCTTTTGTGACCGAGGATAATGCAAAAACATGAATGATACTAAGAATAAAGGGCCGTTAACATTTATCATACGATGATATGGTCGTGTTTACGATCAATCAAAAGCCCCCCCGCTAAATTTTGTCAAGCGAGTGGGCAATGTCACAAGCACTTGTGGTTAGATAATGTACTAAGACAAATAATTAAATAGGATCAAGTGGAAAATGGAAATGAGAACATAATACAACATTTGGAGCAGTAATCTTAGTACATTAAAATCTCACAGGGCACCAAAAGTACTATACTACATTCTGCACAGCCAAATGCTTCCTGGTGTTGGTTAGATTGCCTACAGGCGTGACCTTGAAGCTGGAGATGTTGAAGCAGGTGCGCTCTGCAGAATAAAGGAAGGATGTCATCCTCAGGACACATCGTGTGCGTTTGTGTGTGAGAGAGGGAGGGACTGTTGTCTATTTCCATGGTACTACGCAAACTCCAAGGAGTCAAGTTGCAATTATGAATTACCCAGTGATATAAGACATAAAAGTTAAGCGAACTCAATTTCACACAGTAATATGTACATGTATTAGCAGTTATTGGTTAACAACCAGCAGCTTTACTTTGATTCTCAGGTCAAATGACATTGCAGAATGCCGTATCTCATCATAGTTGAATTGGCATCAAGTGGAATCGTCAAATCATTTGGTAAAAGCATCGAGGAAAAGAGAAATATAAAATAATCATTTGGTAATAGCGTTCATGAAAAGAAAGGAGGAAAAAATGATAGAAGGTGCTTACCAGTGGCATGCCTTTTGTTGCTCGTTCTTCCAAGAACCTTGATGGTTTGTAGAAGTCGCCATATACTTCAGACCACTTCTTAAGACTTCTATATATGTGGCTGGGACCAACTGTGTCTGCCCAAAAAACAATACCACCACTGCCAACAAAAAAAGCAAGCTGAGCTAAGTTTCATTTGTGCGAGTTTCCTCAGAGGCATAAGTAGGCAAGGCACCGCTTTGCCCTGAAGAACCACCTATCGTGATTTGTAGATTGCAATTAATGTACGCCTTGTTAAAACCCCTGGACAGAATCAAACTTATAATCCAAACTTAGCAGATAAATAAAATAAAAATCCAAGGGCTAGCTGACGGTCGAGTTTTGCTCCAAGAGCAAAAATAGGGTTGCTTTCCTGTTACTTAGGCAGGCCAACAAATTCAACATTTACTTCTGAGGACTACTCAAAATTCAATCATCAATACATGTTTCATACAATATTGCATGGTTGAACAAGTTTCTAGCCCTCTTTGTGGGCCTAGATAAACGAAGACAAATCAAGATTCTTGCTGTCTGACATAATTTGTTTTCGATGGCATTTTCTTCAGCAACAGAAAATCTTTAATAGCTCTGGAAAGCAGCAGCAATGACTATACATCGAAAACTGAAAAGGACCTTTTCTACAGTGTCGTATGATTGTCTCAAACCACTCACCGGTAAGAAGGGAAACTCATTCCAAGAACAGATGCAACGTCCAGGTCTGAAGCTCGAACTACAAATCCTTCATCCAGAACACGACATGCCTCATTCACGACCGGAAAGAGTATCATTTCCACAATTTCTTGGTCAGTCGTGGATATAGGCTGCCATTCACACTCAGGCAAACGAATTAGTATGCACACGAGTTTATATCAATAAAATAACAGATGCAGGAGTGCTCTGCTCCATTAGCTTCAAAGCATATCAACCCAGTTAATAAGTACGAGCCCAACCTGTCACTGTATGACAATATGTTAAAAATGCAGACAGTACCTTCCCTTCTGGCATGATATTAGTGAGCCTCCTAGCCTCCTCTATAATTGGTAGCACTGAAGGATCGGGCTTTGGCTTGCTTCCCTTCTCGTAGATGTAGTATCCTCTTCCGTTATTCTTACCTGTGACACTAGCATCATGTAAAGACCGAAGAACACCCCAATATAAGCAGAAATGAGATGGGATGGAAAAGGTTATCCGCCATTACCATTTCGCCCATCTTTTATGAGAAGTTCAACTACAGGAGACCTGAAAGTGCGGTCAGGGAAAGCACCAGCAAATTCTTTCCCTACAGCAAGAGCTACTCCGTATCCAGCTAAATCCTGAAGCCTGCAAGGATAAATTAAAAGAAATACAGCTCACTATCAACCGTCACATGCCCTCTTCTGATAGCAACAAACATGATATATGACATGCGAATTAAAAGAGCTAAAATCTCATCAGAACAGTCGATATCTTTGATAAGACAAATTCTAAGAACATGATTCAGAAGCTATGGAAGAAGAGAAGATTACTGGAATGGGCCCATAGGGAGGCCAAAAATGCTGATCACCCTGTCAATTCTGAATACGTCCACACCCAAATTGATTAAAAGCTGTGCACCCTGGGTATACGGGAAGAAGGTTCGATTGACAGCAAAGCCCGTACAGTTACCCACCACAACAGGAACTTTCTTTATGGTTTTCCCAACGGCCATAAGATCAAGAATTGCTTGTGCAGAAGACTTCTCTGTTCGCACAATCTCCAGGAGAGGCATCACATGAGCAGGACTGTTATTATTAGACATAGAATCAGTATTTCACATGATAATCATTTTACAGATAAAACCAACTCTACAAATTAACAAGGGACATGCTCCATAATGCATCACAAAAGATATTACAAAGAGCATCATGTGAGAAGGTACATTACGGGTACGCCTTCATGGTTCCACTTGATATAAATTTTACTTCAAAAAACAATGAGCGTTATGAGGGATCCGAAAGCTATCCTCAAATATAGATCTAACATTTAAGTTAGACAGACCAAAAGTAGGGCTGGATCTGGATAGGTTGATCTTGAAAAGTAAAGTGTACGAAGATAGAGGTTGACCACCGTATTTTCATAAGCAATCTGAAACATGGAATTTGATGGGCACCCTTCTAGATTATGATGAGTATATAATCGCTCTTCTTAGTTCCTTTACTCTTAACTGTGAAAATTTTCAAATATGCTTCAAGGAGATGGATTACGAGATACCTGAAAAAATGTGCCCCCACAATACGATCTTGAGATCTCGTCTTTTCTCCAACTACGTTGAGGTCAATGGTAGATGTGTTGGTTGCCAAAATGCAATGTGGTGGGCAGGCCTTCTCAATTTCACCAAATATTTTTTGCTTTAGTGGCACATTTTCAATGACAGCCTGCAATAGAGATGCATGTATTGAACAGCTATTTAATGTTTGTGGCAAGAAAGAAAATATCAATTGCTTGTGCTATCCATAAGGAATACAACCTAGCGACAAGAATATCAACAACGATCAAAAGACCTAACGCCTTTCAAAACTAGACAAGTCATCATTTTACACACAGAACTCAATTCTTAAGAATAATTCCACAATAAATTGGAAGAGTGTGAGTAATTTCACACAAGTAGGGAAAAGAAACATAAAAAGTACCTCTATGACCATGTCCACATTTCTGAATTCTGAGTAGTCCAATACACCTTTCAGCATAGAAAGCGCTTTCTCGGCTTTATCATGTGACAATTTTTTTCTCGTTACCAAGCCTCGAACATTTGCTGTCACAGAAGGCACATACTGACATAATCCTCAATACAAAGCATTTTATGCTACATAGCAGTTATAACTGTGAAAGGACCTACGACTAAAAGGTCAAATAACAGACCAAAAAATAAAATAAGTCTACCTTCTACGAATTTTATCCCCTTCAGTAGATATTCAGAGTTAATTTCCTTGAGAACAACAAAAATATTGCTCAGGATAAGAGCTGTAGCTATGCCAGAACCCATCAGGCCTCCACCAATGACAGCAACTTTCTTTACAGGCCTTGGTTTGAGCCCAATGTCAGTAACATTAGGTACCTGTCATAATTAGAATTCATGGTCATAATGTAAAAAAAGCAAAACAAAAAGACGAGGAAAAGGAAGAAAGAAAGAAAGAACAAGTATCCCCCCTGAAACAATGTTGACATAGCTATAGCATTGAGATCAAGGGCGCTCATATGACAGCACAAAACTTATGAATCATTTAAGTACCAGGCAGATAAAATTGAACCCAAATTAGACTACCATCTAGAGGAATTTCGACTGATGAGTGAGCTATTAGTACATATCAGGAATTTGCAAGATTAAAGGAACACATTTCCAAATAGCATAACTACGAAATCCCATGTCTAAGAAAAAAGGAAAAATGGATATGGAATGTTGTCATTACATGCATATTAATAACGTGCGAAGGCAAATTAAGATGGTATTACCCAAAGCAACAGCTGCACATAACAAATTCACAGTTTTTCAAAGAGTCTGAATCAGTGCCATTGTAGCACATCGCGAGAGTCTGGCATGAGGGAATTGTTAACATATTTCCTTGTGACGGTAAGAGAAGTTATAGGTCCACAGAAGGAGAACAAAATGCAATCTTCAGAATACTTTGCGAATAAAGTTTGTCATTTTTCAGAAAATACAATAATCATATCCAGGTTTTCCTCATTTGTAAGACTATGTTTGCTACATGCAAGGATGCTTGACGTAATCTTATGATTATGCAAAAGGACATAAAGTTACATCAAACGCAAAATGGATACCAGAAGCTGTTTCATCATCATATTTGCGTATAAATATCAGTGACAGAAAAGCAAAAGAGGCTTCCTTACGAAAAGAACAGATGAAACCTAGACAGACCATAGGCACTCTGGTATTCTAAGATACTTTCGACTTACTGCATCTCCTTAGGATCGCAATAATAGCATTTGTTCCCCTTGTCACCAAGATTCCATTGGTTCGGAGTCCTCGTTGCCTACTTCTGGATTGTTCAAAATTTCGTGAAAAGGAACTCACCAGAATTTGGAGCTCCATAAGGTAGCCTAATCACATAGTAAAACGCTATACGCCCTAATATAGATCATATTGTCTCTACCAAAGTTGCTCGGTTATATTGAAGTCCAACATTCTTTCTTTGGAAACACCCTCCTTTATATGGTAAGCTCAATACGCAGCAAGCCACTTCAGTGTCCTTAGGAGTACTGCTCCGTGATGAGACTGGCTTCAGAAAGGAGGATTCAGGCTATCCTTTTGATAAAGAGGAGACTTGACTTTATATCTAACAGGCAACCTTATTACGCTCCTGTCCTTGGCAATAAACTGTCTTTATTTGTTAGACAAGTCAGATTAATCTAGAGTTAGCACATACTATGAACAAATTTAAGAAACTAATCTTAACAAATAAAATCTAAGACACTATAAGTGCCCACAATAGATGTTTGCGACTATCACGGGCCCAGCCCCTCCAGATTAGAAGTAGGGAAGGATGGACATGCCACAGTCGCCATCCAAAAACAAAATTCAGCACGGTTCTAATTTCTGCATCTTGTAGTCATAGCTATGTTACATGGACTCTCCAGAATGCCTGAAGTAACCGTGTCAAAAGACACTCGACAGTCAACACTTTAACATGGTCTGTATTCGACACATCTCATAGCACGTAACACTATGAACACTATCTTATAGTGCTTCTTTTAATTTGTTATTATTTCTAGATGAGTCAATTTCTCAATTAAAACCATGTGCATCGCATAAAACACCATCTTATTCCTTTTTGGGCTGTCCCAAGAAAATTAATTACTTTCCAAATTAAAAAAATTCTATCGGTGTTTTTCCATGTGTATCCTTTTTACACTTCGTTTATTCTATTTCTCTCTCCACATTTAATCATCTATCAACCCATTTTTTCTCTCCCGTCCCACTTTCTTCCTCCTCCCCCCCCCCCCCCTCGAGGTAGAATGAAAAACTCATAAAATATGACTCACATCCTAAATAAGCGTGCAACTCAAAGACCATCAAATAATTTCGCACAGAGGGAGTATATAGTTTACCATGTCCCCATGTCATGTGAATTAAAAATTAGACAAATCCGACACTTGAGCACGTATCTGACCCGAACAGTCGTACCAAGTCCACGTAACAACAGTCATAGGCATTTGATGTCTTAGAACGTTAAGATTCAATGAAACAGGAACTACTACTTGCACTGCAATGGCTCCAGGAAAGCATTTCAATCTAACAACATTGTATACTAAGAATCCTAATTAGCAAGAAAATTTGTAAGATTAATTCCGCACCCCTAATACAAAGAGAACTATATCAAGAGTGCAAAGATCCAAATTGAGCAGATCGAATCATGTTATTTACTATTGAACAGCCGGGAAAGGGTAAAGGCTTTTAATAACTGATGAGCCACCACAAATTAAAATACGTGTCCGATCAACTACTGTACCTTTGATGTTGCACGTTGGGCAAAGAAAACATGAACAAGGCCTCTTGAAGTGTCTGAAAGGACAAGCTGTTTAAACACTCTGGCCTCCTGCAAGTAGCATTTGACGTTTCTTAGCTTCAGCGTTTGCGTGCATATTGATGCTTTTCTTATGCAAAAGTTTAAAATCAGTGTTCGCAGGATAATAATAAGAAGACAAAATGGCAAGCCACGCCTGTTAGATCACACACCCGGGCATAAACACAGGTGAATAGTTGACAACTTCTAGAATTATTAGCCACATCCAGCACTCAACTAGGATGGGAAGTATGGCCGGACACGGATCGTGATGTTGAGAAGCGTTGCAGACACATTCCCACAGGTTTCAACACAGTTTTTATGAACAGAATCATGTGTTTGATGTTAGTAAAAAATATAAACTTCCCCGATAATACTGACATATCTTGGCCCCAACAAAGGATAATGACATCATAATGTCAGGTCTGAGGTTTCCAGAATTTAAAGTTGAAGGCTTTAACGATGGGAACTAGATGGGCATTTTAAAAAGGGTGCATGGAATTTTTACAATTTATAGCATAGTTCTCGAACTAGCCTTTTCCAAAATCGCATTGGAATTTTGTAATACCATAAACAATTTTAGAGCTTCTTTAAAGCAATATTCAATTAAGATTCTTGAACATAAATTTGGTACTCTAAAGTCTAAACCATACTGAGCTTCTTGACCATTAAATAAAGTACTGGCTAATATTTTATGTTAAACCTTCATTGAAGTAAATTGATATTACTGTATGGCAATGAAAAGGTGAATTGTTTAAGACTAGAAGTAGTTGAACATATAACAAAAAAAATTAGAGGGTTACTACTTACTATGTTATCCAATGCATTTTTCCAAAAATAATGATTTTTTATATGGTTAAAGCTGTGCTAACTTTCATTTTGATAAAAAAGAATACAATCCCAAGCATGCTCATGCCCTATATTTTCGAAGGCAGCACATCCTTGCTGTTTCGTGTGTCTGCTTCTTAATTATAGGGCAATATGTTAAAGATACTCCTAAGACATAGCTGTCATGGTTGTGGAGTAATTTGGAGCTTCACAATTATAAAAAGGTAAAGAATTAAAGTGGTATATCATAACAGTTGAAAGTAACAACAATACCTCCAAAACCCCATGGTAACCTCCATGGACAATGCCCGCCTCAATTACGTCAAGGCATGCCTGGTGCTGAGGCATATTTGGAGCAGTCTGTTTGGCTTGTTGTCTAGCAAGTTTAAGTATCTCATGGGATTCAGACAGGGACCCAAGTTTGTCTGTCCTGTGAAGGGAGCGGATCCAAGGCCTGCGTCGCTCTGCGATATCTAGTGCCCATTTCCGAGATACTTGCAGCAGATCTTTAGAATGAACGACGGCATCAATCAGACCTAGCTTCTCTCCTTCTTCAGATGTTATTGGTTTAGACAACTGTATAATAAAATTCATACTGAATTGGCATCACTAGAAAATCAATTGGACTGCTTAAGATCTGAAGCATATAGTTTACACAAAAGGATCAGAAGTGAAGATGATATGGTATATGGCTGAAGCTAAAGTTTTTAGCCAAAGTTTCTCAAGACACAGCACATTTTCCTTGCTTTCACCATGGCACATTTTGCTTTAGGAAATATATGGCTTCTGGCCAAATTACAATCCTTGTAACGTCCAAACGGCAACCAACTTCTGACTAAGAGAGTGTTTGGGATTGATTCTAGATTGGTCAAACCTGATTAAATCAGTTTTGAAGTATTTGGCAAAAAAAAAGTAAATTGATTAAATCTGCTCCAATGTGCTCAAAACTGATTAAATCCATAATCCTCATTTTCTTGGATTAAGATTTAATCAGTTTTGGAGAATCAAGTTTGACCAAGAGATTTACCAAAATATCCTTACATATGAACAACATAAAATGCTCAATTTCAGTTTGAATAAACTATATGGTAATTTTGCTACACTAAACCTACTTTAATCCCTTTTTATCCAAACACCTTCAACAACTTTTAATCTATTATGCTTAAAATGGATTAAAGCTGATTTTAGAAACTGATTCTGATTTAATCAAAATCTACTTTTAAGAATCAATCCCAAACGGCCTCTAAGAAACTTAAAAGTAAGTAGAATTGGAAGTCAAACATATCTTTGATCTCATCCATCCATCAACTGAAAAACTTCCTAGCAAGCAAGCAAAATGAGAAAAACCCAAATAGTAGCGTTTTAAAGCAATCAAAAGCAGATCCTGGATTACTGCAAAATACATATGATTTCCTATGAATCTACACCATCATTTATTGGATATTAGTCAAACTCATATAATATGAAACCTGAATATAATGCAAGATTTTGCTTGGACAAGAGACCAAAGATTTTTTGTAAAGATTCAAAGCATATTACTATCTTGACAAGGGGCGAAGAACTTAAAGTTACAGTTGTAAGTGGCAAAAAAATAGCTCACTGTGCATGCAAACTGCCAGATACTTTGGCCCTAAAAGTCGATCAAAGACAATTTTATCTTTGCAAAGAGCAACTTTCTACTAAGGATTTTTCTTGTAGGTAAATCTAGAATATGCATAATCAAGTACTATAGTGGCTTTTATTTTCATGTGATTATTGACTGATGAATAATCTACAATTTTTTAGACAAGCTGATGATCAAGAACAAGAAACGAAGAGGTGAAGGAATAAAAATCCAGTCAACAAACACAGAACATACGCAGCTTTGTTTCGCACCTAAATATAAATTTTCTAGGATTTCTGCTTGTCGCCTAATAAGAAGGAAGTAAAGGTTTACCAGCATAATTTCAATAGCCTTTCGCAATCCTAAAAGTCTTGGAAGTCGCTGTGTGCCTTAACAAAAATCCACAAGAAAATATCATTATCTCAATACTTAATTTGTACTCAAAGCGAGTTGATCTACAGATAGTATTAGATAGCAGCTGTACCTCCAAAGCCAGGAATAACTCCCAGGGTCAATTCTGGCAAGCCAAGTTGAGCTTTTGGGGCGGAAATACGTGCATGACATGCCTGCATCAAGCTAATCAATCCATCGAGAATATCACATGCAATATGTAGTAAATTGCCCTGCTGTGCACAGATTACAGACCATTGCCAACTCTAAGCCACCCCCAAGTGCAAGTCCTTCTACAGCAGCAACAACAGGTTTCCTTGCATCTAAAGTTTAAGGATCAACAATCTCACAGGTTAGTATAGTAGTTTCATTTTACAGAAAAGCACATAAAAACTTTTCCTGGGAAACTTTAGAAATAGTGAGTTCAAACTGGAATCACAAAAACTTAGATAACATGAAGACCTTCCATTGTGTTGACCACAAGATCGATCGACACATCCGGCATAACAGATATATCCCCTGCCATTCCAAACGTAGAGAGAAGTTTCAGTCAGGTTGACATCTAGTATAGTGCTTGGTCATTGGAAGAACAAAGTCGGTTGAAACTCCTACCAGTTTTGTGAATGCTTTGGAAAACATTGATGTCAAAACCACCAGAGAACCTCCCACCTCTGCCTACAAATAGAATAATAAAAAAAAAAATTAGGAGACCCCCAACAGCGCAGAACTCCTTAAGTACACAGTACAAATAGAATAATAAAAAAAAAAATTAGGAGACCCCCAACAGCGCAGAACTCCTTAAGTACACAGTTGAATGAAGTGATTCATAAAAATCCACGAGGCACAATCGACAGACTAAAAGCATGGACTTGCTTAGTGAAGGAGATAATTTACATATAACGTGCATGAAATGCAATCGTACTTAGAAGTATATGTAGAAGTCTGGATTGGTGATTAGAATCAAACCAGCAGAAAAAACCAATGCAGAATATCATGATGATCGTCGCAAAGTAGCCAAGAATTCTTAGAAGCGATAGAAGTGAAAATTGCATTCTGTATAAATCCGCGCTGTAAAGAGACAGGTGGACCTCATTGAGGCCCATTGGTTTGGGTTTATGAACAGCTGCACTGTAGCACACCAATCCACCATTACGTCCCAAAACCATTTGGGATTTCGATATTGATTGGTTAGGCACAAGGCAGGCTGATCAGCATCCCAAAACCTCTGCCCAAGAAGGTAGGACTCAAGAAATTATAAATGATAATAGGAGAACTAAGCCTTATCTCCCAGATGGACGACGACTTTCTTTTACACTAAATTCTCCTAATGGAAGAGTATGACAAATGTTTTAAAAGTCCAAACCGTTTTGAAAATTCAAAATTATGTACAAAGGAAACTGAGCTTCAAATTCGCTAAGATGTACCGTCATTACTCAGATAATTTTCAAAGAACTATATCCTCTGTTCTATCTGAAATGCACATCCATATACTAAAGACTTTCTTTGCTAATTACTGAATCTTGTGGGTCCACATTTCCAAATGACATCAAAATACTAGGTCACTCAATCTGTTTATGCTCTTTCCACCCCTAACGTCGAAAATTCTGTAGCAGGACCAACATTTAAAGATGTTACCACACATCAATCTGATGTTGTTCTGAGAAGTGTAGAGGATCCCAATCCCTCTAATTATCCGTGATCAAAATATGCAACAAATCTAGTGCTCCACATTGGTTTTCCGTTCTAAATAATTCAACCCATCATCCAATACAACAACAGTCATTACTTATCAAAAAAATAAAACACAGTCGTGCCTAAAGCTTTTCAACTTATAGAGCTAAGACAGAATTGTTCCCTACGAAAATCTTCATAGAACATCCCAAACGTCTATTAAGTGTCATCACTGATTTAACGAAATTCGTCATTTTGGAAGCGCGCCGCGAACTATCTCATTCTTTAGTATATTTTACACCGAACGTTCACTCGTTTTTCGGTAAGCTTAACTAAACAAAGGGAGCCGAAAAGCGTTTCACACCAAAATTCAACTCAAGCTAGATGTAATTATCCAAACAGTAACTAGTGCATCAGAGATCGTGTACTAAAAACCAATCAAACTCGGCAAAATATCATCGAACTATTTACAAGACGGTCGAGACCCACCGGTCAAAACAAGAGCCTTGACGTCATCTCTCCTCATCGCCTCCGTGAATTTCTCCTTCAACTCCTTAATAACTATGAGAAGTAAAAAAAACAAATCAATCAACTCTGTAATCAAACTCGAAATTGAGCAAATCAACCGAATTGTTATATGTGGGCCAGCAAGTGCTTGCGTGTGCTGTATGGAACTTACCTTTGATGGCTAGGGCATTCACAGGAGGATTACAGACGGTGATCACCGCAACGCCGTCGTTCCCGACCTCCATCGTCGCTCCTACCTCCGCCATTTCCGGTTCAAAACTCTTCGATTTTACCTTTGATTAGGTCGATGATACATATACCGAGCTGAATATGTGTGTGTGTGTCTCTCTGTGTGTGTGAGGACCCTCAAGTGTGAAATTGACTCTGTGACGGCCGAGAGGGGTGGCACTGTGGCAGCCGTTGCCTAGTTGACTCATTATAATTTATTTATATATTGGGTTAATTAGCTAATGACCCCCTTGTACTTTACGTGATGTGCGATTTATCCCACTCCACTTCAAATTAAAGCACTAAACCGTCCCATAGTTACGAAAATTGGACACTTTGAACAGATCCGTAATAAATAGCGTGAAATAACCAAAATACTCTTGTTTTCTTACTCTATTTAAGTTTAATACTATTCTTCTAACTCATTTCTTTCCCCACCACACATACTACATACACCCAAGCACAAGGTTCCCTCCCTCCCTACCATTGCGTGCACACACACACACGCACGCCCAACGTATCTTCAGTCAGAAATCAGACTAAGAACATTGAGTCCAATTACACCCTAAGAAAGCAAAGTTAACTCAAAGATTGCATGTACTTTACACGGTTCTACAGACACACCAACAGAGAGTAGTGGAGTGATAGACAAAGATTTCACCTGATGATGTTGGTCAGAAGAATCTTCTTCAGTTGCTTCGTGGTTTTGTTCAGGAAGAACACAATTCTCCCTCATTTTCACTTCCCCTATAGCAGAGAATTAGAGAAGTAAAAAAGTGGCAACAAAACCCTAATTACTGTAAACAAGAATTAATGGAATGCAAGTCTTGCAGACAAGAATTTGCAGTGTTTGACCCATAATTGAATTTGGAAAACATCGAAGCCAAACTGTGAGCTAATTTAGGAGTGCCAAGCATAAGAAAGTTGGGACTTTCTGGAGAGAGAAAATGATGGAAACAAGAAAAGCTCCAAAGTTGTCGAGAAAAAGGCATGTCTCTTCCTTTTCCATGTTTTTCTTTTCTTTTTCAGATAGTTAGTGCAATACTTAAATTCTATTGCTGTAATCAAAATTAGCTGCCAACTTGCTTTGTAATGCCCGTGCCTGCTTTCAGATTCCCTTTTATTCTCTTTTCTTTCTGTCCTATACTTGGTTCTTCCTTTGTGTGTTTGTCTCCATTTGTGATTAATTAGTTAAGCTACCAGCTTTTTGCTGCCCGATACCTTTGGCCATTGGTAATGTCCACTACCACTGTTACTGCCATTAAAGTAACCAAAAGAGTCATTGATGTTCACTTAGTTGTATTCCTTCTGCTATCGATCACGGCGGGAGAAGTATTAGTAACTAAACACCCCTAAACCCACACACAAGCACGCACCCACAAACACAAAACACTTCAAACACACACACACACATAGAGTCAAAACACATGCATAATTATGTGAGTGTGTGCACTGTGTGTATGCTTATGTGTGTGAGGGCGCGGTCGTGGGTCTGGGCAAAGTTGTGTGAGTGTGTGCACGGTGGGGTGATGGGTGTGGCAGATTTGTGGGTGTTTATAGAGTTGGAAGGAAGGGGGAGGAGGGGTTAGCTTGATGGGGGGAAGTATACGTGCAGAGTTTGGGAGGAAGGGCTGGGGGGCTAGGCTGAAGAGGGGGGGGAGAGTGTTGCGTGTGCAGAGTTGCAAGGAGGGGTAGGGGGTCTGACGTGGGGACTGGGGAGTAAAGAAGAGGGGAAAAAAGGGCAAAATTGTCATTTTAAAAAAAAAATTTGTTAGTCAATACATGTGTTGACCACGCGTTATTAAATTTAACGGTTTTCACTAAAGGTGTCCAATTTCCGTAACTGTTTGGGGGGGGGGGGGGGGAGTTTAGTGCTAAAATTTAAAGTGGAGGGGGACAAATCGCACATCGCATAAAGTACAGGAGGTTATTAGCTAATTACCCTTTATTTTATTTCTAGTGTGACACGTAGGAATTTGTTTTTTGCAATTAAAGAAACTTCCGAGTAATTATGTATGTGATTCTTGGTTCAAGTCTCCTCGGTTTCACACATAAATTTACTAGGAGTTCTTCTACAAAAAAATTAATTTATTGAACGTTTACGGCACAATTGATTTGCTTTCTGATCAGCTATGTGAGGTGACCAAGCCAGGTGCGCACAATCTAACATGCGATAACAACTGGACACGAGATAAAAAAAATTGAATTGTGTTTTTGTCTCTTCTAAATTAGATAGTGGCATGTGTAGACGGTTTTCGTATGATGGTTCAAGTCTTTACACATTGGGATGCATGGAGTCAAGTGTTTTGATAATAAGTAAATATGAGCAAGATTATAAGCTTTTTTATAGTTTATGTTAGGTTTAATGTGTATTTGTTGACAAATATGGCAAGTAGAGCTTTAGAAGATGTGTAGGTTGCATTTTTTTACAAGAATATGCACACACGAGTTCCTGTCATTGTGCTAGGGTTGTATCTTTGATTAGCATTGCTAAGGCCGGGGTTGAGATTCTTAAGGTCCTGGTTTTTTTTTTTTTCGAGACGTGCGCAGACGTGCTTTGTGTCTCAAACCAACTACTTTCAAATCGATTGAGGAACCTTATTATTGCATCCATGTCTCAGTGATTGCATTGTAGTTCCTTGATTTTAAAGTTTCCAAACGACAAGTTCAAAATCGTGACGATATTTAGTTGTTGGGAAGGTAAATAAAACGTTTAGGAATAAAGGAAGGAATATGAATTGCTCAATAATAGCAAACTTACCAACACTTAAGTGGGCCAAGTAGTTGGTACAAAGTATGCAGGCACCCTTTGAGCAAAGTTTCTCCAAATTTATCAAAGGTGATTCTCCATATGGGTTCACCTTAATTTTCCTGAGGGATCTTTTTATTTGCTAGGTATAAGTGCAAGATTTTCTCGTTTCGTTACAAAAATTGCATGATATGTACCTCCTCCTTTCGCAAAATATATTGTAATTTGAAGATCTTAGCCAAAGGATTAACATGAGACTTGCGTGAAGCATTTTTCTGGACAATTCTTGTGTGTAAGGCTAGATCTCATGTATCCAATGTCTTGGATACCTCCAGAAAGTAGATATCTGTAAATCTAGTTTGTAAGATATTAGTCGGACTATAGAACTTCCTCTTTTGAGATGCACGAATATTTTGTAATTTGTGAAACTGTCTATGGTCGGAACGGCTTGTAATGTTCCGTTCTTTTGATATAAGTTTCTATTATTACAAGAAAAAAAAATTGTATAATGGGCACGTTAGGTAAAAGTGTTGTGGACTTGATTAAATGCCTTAATTTCCCTTGAATTATTTTCTAAGCCAATCATCCGTCCTAGTTTAATCCTCCTCCTCCGCAGTTATCACCCTCTCTTTTTCGTTCTCTGCCCATTATTATTAAACCTTTTCTTCTGTCACTATTAAACTTTTTCTTCTGTCATTTCTCATTGCACCGAAGGCCATACATAATTCAAGCCCCCACCCACTTCTAGCTCCACCATTTCCTTTATTGAACCATGAAAGCCCATCAACACAACCCTAGGTACATGTTGGTGTTGGCTTTGAATTGATGTGACATCCACCAAAGTTTGAAACCAAATGAAATCACACGTGAAACAAGTTTCAAACTTGGAATCCACATGTTGCAACTTGGTGTGAATGAAAGCTTTCCTTCTTTCGCGTTAAGCCAGATGAAGACAACAAGTTACGGTGCTTCCAAGTTGACTAAAAGGTACTACCACTATTGCTAAAATAAATTGGCTATCCATGAAAATGTGAGTCATTAGCTATGATTTATGCGGCTCTCCACCTAGTCTCCTCTCCTATGTAAAGAGAAGAATGAGGAAGCATTCTACACCCAAGCTTTAGTATTTGAGGGCCAAAAGAAGTAATGCATGGTGAATCATCAGACATAATAAAAAGCTAAGGAGAGTGTAAGTCATCGCTTGTTTATGATTGTGTCTCAAATGCTCGAAACCACAACCACCACTACATTCGGAAATTGGCTGATAAACACGTGCACCACCGCTGCCATCGCGACAAACTGCTGCTTGCCTATTCAAGTTCCAGCTAAATTCACCAGCGAAGTATTCATTTTATGCCGCATTTGAATACATGTAACATTAATGTGTTAAGATATCTTTTTTGTTGTGTTTTTAACTTTTTATGTGACTGGCCGTTATACTCTTTGTCTTTTCTTTATTGTATTTTTGTTCTTCTAAGTTTGAAATTTTAAATCGCCAAATTATAAAAAAACACGAAGGTTAGTTCCTCTTCTAGTTTAAATTCTTTTATCTTTCCCTTGTTTTTCGCGTTGACTCTCCGAATTCATACAGATTAAGATAAGTTACTTTTCTTATGTTTTCATGGAGGAAGTACTTCTAAATTTAATATTCTTGAGTTTTCATTGTGTTGTTTTAAAATTGAACCTTCTGAATTTTTGTACGCTAACTGCCAATTTTTGGTTATCATGGTCGCCCGGTTAGAACAAAAATTTGGGTTAGGCTAGGGTTTAGTCAGTACTCAGTAGTACTTCTATGTTTGACCCTCCAATTAGTCCGCCCAATAGAACCCTTTAACCTCAAAACATACATTTTCTTCTTTCATCAATGGCGTCAACGAAATCACTGTCAAGGTTATGTTCACGCTTGCAACCAGTAGTTCTCAAGCTCAACAAGAAAGCTCCACTCTCGCCCCCACTCCCAGCCTCACCTATCCGTACGCCCAGAATTTCTCGGTTAGCCCTTTTCTGTTCGCTTTCGCATACAGACATGCCTGAAACTCATTCACGCACATACCCACAATGTTGCTTGTGAATTTCGCGGCTAGATCTTTTTATCATCTACACACTTCAAGCATGTGCAAAACAAGACCCAGTTGTGTGTTGGACTTTATGTTGTTTGTGAAATTGGTTTTATGTTTACACGTGCACAACCACAAACGTGTAAAACACACACACGCGCACGCACACACAGAGAGACAGAGATACGTGTTAATTGCTTATGTTGTTTGTGAGGTGGTTAGGTTTATGGTGGTTTACGCGTGCAAACGCGCAAACATGCGCAACACACCCACAGCTATGTGTTGTCAATTATCGTGATTGTGATATTGGTTCTGTGGTGTACTGGTGGTTAGATTGCCAATGGTGATTTTTTTGTTTCACACGTGCACACAAACATGTGTGAAACACACACGGATGTGTGATATGTTGTTATGTTGTTGTTTGTGAAATTGGTTATGTAGTGCTTAGGATGCCGGTGATGGTTCATCGGTGACACGTGAACGCGCATAAGTATGTGTAAAACACACACATAGACACTCAGATGTGTTGTTTACTTTTGTTGTTTGCGAAACTGGTCATGTGTTGGTTAGGCTACGGGTGGTCGTTTATGTTCGTGCACGTGCACAGACATGTGGAAAATACGCACACACATGCACAGATATGTGTCCCTACTCATGTTGTTTGTATGGTTATGTGGTGGTTTATTATTTACACGTGCACGCACAAACATGTCTAAAACTAGCACACACATACACACGTGTTTTTACGAATGTTGTTGTGAAACTCGTTATGTGGTGGTTAGGTTATTGGTAGTATTGAGCAGCATGGAAACGATGTTGCCATTGCACAAACATATGGAAAACATGCCCACATGCACAGATATCTGTCCCTACTTATGTTGTTTGTAAAATTGGTTATGTTGTGGTTTATCGTTTACACGTGCACTCACAAACATGTCTAAAACGCGCACACACATACACACGTGTCGTTACGAATGTTGTTGTGAAATTCATTATGTGGTGGTTAGGTTATCGGTAGTATTGAGCAGCATGGAAACGATGTTGCCATTGCACAGTGCGATTGCGTCAGCTAGATTGACGTCGAGCTTGTCGAGCAATTCGCAGTGTTGGGGGTTAATTCCTCAAGGTGTGTTTCCTTTTTCTTCAATTTCGAATTCAGTAGTCCGCTGTTTCGTAGAAATGTCCCCATTTACTTTTTATCGAGCTGATAGATTAGGATTTCAACATGTAAACATTGACTGACTCAGTTTTTTGCCCTAGTCTGAATTGTTTAGAGACCCTTTATTTGATAAGTAATCGCTATTTCAGTTCAATTCAATTTATAGATGTTTGCATTCAATCCTAGCAATGCGAAAGATGTTAGAAGGGATTATGAAACAGAGGGAGTACTTTTAATGTGTTATAGATGACTAATCAGTCGAATCTTGTAAAAGCTACCCTCAAACGCCATTGCATCGTACACATGCTGAATTCTAAACCTGCAGTCGTCGTGAAATTAGTACTTCTTCTTTGAATTAAATTGACCCTCGTATCTATGGCAGTTCCAGTACAGTTGTGTAAAAATTTGGCATACCAGGTTATCATGGAAAGAGGAGCGTCATCAGCAAAATTAGCTGTCCGTTTAGGATAATTGACTACGCTCCATACTGAATAACCTTTCGCCCGGAAGGTTTCATTATCCTTTAAAAGGTTTTGAATTCCCTGCTGATAGAGTTGATTTAATTGAAATGGTTAGCTTGGCTGAATAATATTGATGATGGCTGTGTGTTTTGTCTAGTTCAAAGTTATAAAGGGTAGAGGCTAAGGGTAGAGACTTCTTCTTTAACGTCATGACTTTAAAGAAAGTTGTGACGTTACCCTAAGGGTAGAGGCTGCCAGAGCAGAATTTCAGATTATGTCATTCGATTCTTTGCTGCTAGTGGAATAAGTATGCAGAATGGTGGGAAGGTAAATAATCAAAGAGGCTTTAGTGAGTTCTGTGCATTTGGCAGTATCAGGTGGAATACGTAGTCAGAACATTCATGGGTTTTCTCAATTTCTTGGCTTTAGATATCAACTTCTTGATAGATTTAAGAATAAGATTTTGCCTCTCGCTAACTGCGATGGTAGGATATCAAGAATGAAATCCTTAACTTTTGTGTTAGCCTTCTAGGCAAAAGGTTAAAAAGTGCTGAAATCTTAAATGCTAAGCTTACTGACTAGTAACTGGTAGATATCTGCTGTGGGCAGTCCCGTAACTGATGATGAGATTAAGACTTTTCCTCTCAAAGAAGTAATGGCTCCTGGCTGGGTGGACATGTAGCTAGAATTTGTTAAAATCCTGGAGAGTTGTTGGTGGTACGAGAGGGCGTGAAGATGTCTAGGCATTTATAGCCTTCTGTTTCTGCTATTGCAGTAAGTTTTGAGGGAGGCTTTGTCTTCAGAACTTGAGTGCATTGGCTGGTGCTCTTATGGATTTTAGTGGGCAACTTCTTGAGTAAGTCGAATTAAGTATGGCTCTAAAGCTTTCGTTCACGTTTTTGTGAATGTATCAGGAATAAACTGAACATCTTGTATCATATGAGCAAAGTTAGTTTTTGGAAAAAATTAGCTTGCAACTGCTTTTCAGAAAGTACAGATTTTTGGTAGGTTATTATAGATTAGTGGTCTCACTTACTAGGTTCTAGATGGGTACATTGGACTCAGACCTGAGGCACATTTGTTGAAGCAAAGGCTACTTTCATACTCAAGTCTCTATGTAGAAGACTGGGATTTAGAGCTTGTTACGTTTCACCAAGTTCCTGCTCCAATGAGACAACTATGAAAGGATTGGAGAAAAGGGCAGGGTTCTTTAAGTTATTACAAGCCATACTTGCTAAACTGTGTATAGTGGCTTGAGGGTAATTTTACTAGCACAATTCACTAGAGCAAAATGCTCACACAAATTATTAAGAAACTGCCATTGCAATTCATCTAATAAGAATAAAATGTTGCAAGCTTCTTTAAACTGCCTATATCCAAATAACTGTTCAAAATTTTCTCTAAGGCGTCCGGTTCTCGGAAGTTCTAGGCACATCCTTCCACCGGCTAGCCTCTTCTTCACCATCTCCTTAATCTGGACAGAAACTTGATCAGAATTTTCATGTTGTTGTTGGAAAATTTTATAGTTTCAAGACCTCCAAATTGTATAGACACTATACAGCTACTGCAAAGGTGAGCCTTCTCATGCTGACAAGAAAGAATTTCTCTTTGCTAGTCGAAGAGAAGCATCCCTAGCCATGTTGTGAGACACAGATTTTGCCTTTGCTGAACATCAAGAACATGTCCGAACATCAGGTATATTATCACGTGTAGTTTTCTAGGGTATTTTTCCTCTCTGCTTGGTGAATGAAGTACTGCTTTGCTTTTTTTTTTTTTGGACTTGGAATTCGAGACAGCATTTATAACGACTTCAATTTATACACCCTTGAAGGGTGTAAGAAAACAATAGGAAAGGGGGTTCGAACATCTATCAGGAAGGTTACCTCCAAATAGAGTGCTTATGCTCGGGCAATATATTGCCTGAATAGAAAAGATGAAAGAAACATGCAGGCATGCAAATGCTTGCTTAAACGTTGTTGGTGTGACATTACATTGGGGGAGGGGGGGGGGGGGGAGAAGTATGTCGTAATAAATATTCCCTGAAATCGTGGGAAACAGGATAATTACCGCTGTAGACTAACCATAACTTGTCCTTTTGAAACAATACTATTCGACGACTATGGCGTCTTATGTGCTAGACTTATCAAGAAAGGATGTGTTAATTATGGTGAAATCGATTCTCTAATCTAATGACCCCCTATTTGGCCATGTTGCAGGCATCTCACTACCTTTATGACAGTAGCTTTGCAGGCAAACCACAAGAGGCAGAGCTTCCGATGGAATTGGAATAATGACCATGTTTCTTTGGCAAACTTTTTGTAACATCTGCCTGAAACTGTTTCTTGTCTTAGAGGCCGGATGAAATGTAATTTGAGCATGAGGATTTGATATGTTACTTTTAGAATAGCAACCCAAGAAGTTTGTAGCTGTACTAATTCTTCTTGTTCTTGGTTTACATGAATTGATCAGTTGGATTTCGTTTTGGAGGAAACAACAGAAGGGCTTACCCCTTCCCAAAACCCTATAATCCCGATCCTATTGGCTCCTAATCTGCTGCATATTAAGCATCCTTTCTCTGAAGCTAACAAAACATTTTAGGCAATATACACAGAAGTCAGAGACTCATAATTATTAGATCATAAGACACGTTCTTAATCTGCTGGATTTGGTGTGCTGGATCCCTAATCTCAGGTGCACTCGATTTAACCAAAAAGAAAAGTTCTCCAAAATGCTGTCTATCTGGCGATTGAAGAGCGTTCTTAAGCTTTTGTTTAGCGATTTTGATCATCTTTACTACAAAGGCTGCAAATGAACGAGTGCTTTACTCGTTAAGGATTGCTTGTGTTTGCCACGAGCTCTAAATTTTGAGCTTAGCTTGAGTCGGCTTGTGGAAAGAGGAAATTTGAAAAGTTGCAAACAAACTCCTAATTTTCTTCGAAAAAAGCCCTAATTGGTCAAACTGTAACGCAATTGAGAATTAAGTTATAAATTGTTTGATGAATTTTTATAAGCTGAAAGATGAGTAATATTTGATTATTGAGACCTTCAACTTCAACACGAGATTGAGCCATGGCCGTCAAGGGTGAGACATGTTCGTAATTTGAAAGACGGAAGTGTCTAATCTTTTGAATTAGTAGGCTTTTTTGGGCTTTGTAATTGTATCTGATGTTGGGCTTTATTGTTCTCAATGGGTTTAGTTTTGGACTTTTGGAATAAACTTCTTTTAGTGTTACGTAATTACGTATCTAGAATGTTGACACTTGACATTATTAAAAAAAGACAAAATATAAAAAATTATACCATCAATAAGATGTAGCTAAGATAAATTATAAAGATCAAGCTTGTCATATTAAGAAAATTGTTGAAAAATGACAAAAAAAAAATTTAAATAGTAAATAACTGTAGGATATGTTTGGTTTTTCATAATTGAAAATTTATTTTTATTGAATGTTGTAATAAATACTTATACGTGACGCTCTATTATTTCTAGCAAAATTTATATTATTAAAATTTTTTTTGCACACACATTGTGTGTATTACATATTGTGTGTATTATCATAAATAAATGATGACGGGCCATGTTGTTCATGACGGCTCATTAACTAAACGAGTCCAAAAATTGGGTTAAATACTGTCTGCTTATATTTTGAAAGATCTTGAACAAGTTTTAGTTATAGTTAGACGAGTTTTATTCACAAAAAGCTTTGTTTACTTATAACCTTATTTACTGCTTTTGACTTCTGAAGCAGGACCAAAAGGACTCAAATGAAAATCACAATTTTGACAAACTGTCAAAATCAAAACAATAAAAAACTTAATTGCAAAATGCGGTATATTTTTAGGTGTCAAACTACAAATTTACATCACAGCCTCACAAGGGTATTTATGTAAATTTGACTTGGCCATGGGATATCAAGGCCAATCCGACAATTCCAGCTCTTTCCAAAGGCCACACATGGCCTCCTTCTTCACCTTCAAACCCCTGCAGCAAAATCAGCCCTTCTCCTTCACTGCCTGTAAGTTCCCTTCATCTCTCCACTCCTTTAAATTCCACTGCCCGTTTCATATTCTCACTTCCTCACCAACCAAAGACACCCTTAAACCCACAAGAAGTTCACCAATTCGAGTTAGAGCACACGTTACCACCCACTTGGAAACAAAGGTATCTCATTTGGACCAGGAATTATCAAGAAACACTGATTGGCGTGGAGCCAGTGATGAAAAGGATTCTGGCGTTTCTTCTTTTTGGCCTAGGGATAGAAGTATAGATGAAACATCTGTTAGTTCAGTAGTGGAAGATAATCTTGAAAAAAATCTTGGAAATATGGTTGTAAAATTGAAGGACAGACATTCTAGGAATAGGTTTGGTACTGAAAGGCGGAAAGAAATGGGTACTAGGGCTACAAGTTTTAGGAGAAATAATTCAACTAATAAAAGTGAGATTAGGGATATAGATAGTGTCTAAGAAAGGTGATAAGAGGGGGAAAGGGTATAAGAAGATGAAAGTGGATTCCCCTGAAGCTAGGTTGAGGGCTGGGTTGGATATGTGCTCGAAAAGAGGGAATGTCATGGGCGCAATCAGGCTGTATGATTTGGCTCAAATTGAAGGTGTTAAGTTGGGGCAATACCATTATGCCGTACTTTTGTACCTTTGTTCCTCCGCAGCTGCCGGGGTTGTTCAGCCTGCCAAGAGCGGGAGTGCTAGTCGGAGTTTGAGTAAGGCAGATAGCTTGAGTGAAGGTTCTGAAAATTTTGGTGACTTCAAGAGATTGGGTAGGAGGAACTCTAATAGAAGTGAACTGGACATTACCGGTGAATCTGGTAATATGCATGACAAACTCGAAACAGCAAATGATTCAGAGAGTACTGTTGATGTGAAGGAGAGTCAATTACCTAATGCGTACGTTGACCTGCATACTTTAGATGAGCTGATCAAGTATCTCAATGGTAATGATGATCCCTTAAATAATAAACATATGAATAGTGACCAAGAAGATAATGGAATTGAAGTAGGTGAAGATGTTAAGAAGTATGCCCTTCAGAGGGGATTTGAAATCTATGAGAAAATCATTTTGGAAAAAGTCCAAATGAATGAAGCAACTTTGACATCTGTGGCTAGAATGGCAATGGCTCTGGGTAATGGTGACATGGCATTTGATGTGGTAAAGCAAATGAAGGAACTAGGAATAAACCCTAGACTGCGGTCTTATGGTCCTGCTTTATCTGTTTTTTGTTACAATGGAGAGGTTGATAAAGCTTTCATTGTTGAAGAACACATGTTGGAGCATGGTGTCTGTCCGGAGGAGCCTGAACTGGAGGCACTCTTGAGAGTAAGTATATCAGCTGGTAGAAGCGAAAAGGTTTATAGTTTGTTGCATAAGCTTAGAACAAGTGTAAGGAAAGTCTCACCTTCTACTGCAGATTTGATTGAGAAGTGGTTAGCTTCAAAAGTGGGGAAAAGAAAATGGGATCAAAAGGTAGTAATGGAAGCAGTTGAGAATGGGGGTGGAGGCTGGCATGGCCAGGGCTGGTTGGGTTAAGGAAAATGGACTGTTTCACGTACATTTGTTGGTCCTGATGGATTATGTAAATGTTGTGGTGAAAAACTGGTCACCATTGACCTTGATCCTATAGAAACAGAAAAGTTTGCTGAATCAGTTGCAAATATAGCTAAACAGAGAGAGAAGAATTCAAGCTTTGAGAAGTTTCAAGTACGAGAAAACTACCTAGTATTTTACTTGTTTATTTTTTGGTGTATGCATATTGATGAAGTGAAAAGGCAAAAATTTTTATTTACAGAAATGGCTTGATTATTATGGACCATTTGAAGCGGTGGTAGATGGTGCAAATGTCGGTCTTTTCAGCCAAAGAAAATTTAAACCGTCTAAGGTATGCTGTTTAATCCATTTTCGAGCTGGAGCATGAGCGGCCTGTAACAAGCTTTGATTTGAATGCTCCTAATCTTTACAAGGAATCTATAGGTCAATGCTATTGCCAATGGAATTCGCCAGATGCTTCCTTCAAAGAAATGGCCACTGATTGTGTTGCATAATAGGCGTATAATTGGAGAAAAGATGGACGAACCAGTCAATAAGGCACTTGTTGACAAGTGGAAAAATGCTGATGCACTCTATGCAACACCTACCGGATCAAATGACGATTGGTGAGATATACATTTCTATTTCTATGTGGATCCTCCAAATATATGTTTCTGGTCAATTGTTGTCTTTCGTTATGCATTTTCTTAAAACTCCTCAGGTACTGGTTGTATGCAGCTATAAAGTTTAAGTGCTTACTTGTGACCAACGATGAGATGAGAGACCATTTATTTCAACTTCTGGGTAATGACTTTTTCCCCAAATGGAAAGAAAGGCATCAGGTCTGTTAATCAATCTTTCAAGTAACCTACACTGCAATTACAATTCCAATATTTTCTTTACTATAAGATCTCTACTTTGAATACAGTATACAGTACATTATCAGTCCGAGATTTATTTTGCTGAGTTAGGAACTTGTCAAAAGCATCTATTATAAAGGCCACGCTCCTCTATTACTCTGTCTCTCCCTCCTTGATGGTCTATATGTGTTAGTAGAGATTTTGCGGGAGGAAGGCAATAGCATGTTAATGGTCTAATGGTCTGTTTCAAGCTTAGTGAAGTTCTTTGGACCGTTATTTGACTTATTGCTATGTTTGTTTAATGATGTTGTCCAAGACACAAGCAGCTTTTTAGTCTCCTTTTAAGTGATAGGAGCGCTTTCATAGGTTTCCCCGAAGGTGGCTATCACCACAACTCCCAGTGTTATTATGCTACTTGTTGCAAATGTATTCTTATTAATGTTGTACGCCACGCAATGAAGCTAATGAGGATCCCTCTTTTCTTAATGGAAGGTGCGTTTCTCTTTCTCTGATCTGGGTCCAGTATTTTGGATGCCTCCTCCATGTTCTGTTGTAATTCAGGTTAGTATTCTGAATGCCCACTTTGCAGCCTGGTTTGTTGGCTGTGATCAATGCAGAACAGCTCTAAGATAAAATCAACTTAACTGAACCTGAAACCCAAACACATTTGTCACACACATGCATGCCAACATGATTATAAATACTTGTGCTTTGTTAGATACGACAGCTGTGACATGCATACGTTCTGAAATACATGGTCACTTCGCAGGAGTCTGAGAAAGGCCACTGGCATATTCCAGTTGCTTCAGAACATGATTCTGAAGAGGAAAGAACCTGGTTATGCATTACACGTGTTAAGTCACTTGTGGCAAGGCAAGATGTAGCCATCAGTCATGAAGGTAATTGCTTCCAATCACGAAATGACTCTTTAACTAGGTAGCACGGACACGGACGGGGACACCGAATACCGCAATTTCCAAAAAATCAGATTTTGGACACCGCAGGACACCGCTAATTTTTAATATATTTTTATTATATATAAATATATTTGTATATATTTAATAAGTATCAAATACATTTCATAACCTAAACTAACAAACAATAATGAAAAACTACTAAAATAAGGAATTTAAATAAATACAAGTCACTTGAACATTAATTTGGTACTGGGCAAAAAAATGAAGTTAAAAAAGAAAAAGAAAAAAGAGGTCTTTCGGTAGAATGCACGACAGAGGGAGAAAAGGAAAAAAAAGGGAAAGACATGAGAGGTCCTTACCTCTCAGCGAGAAAGAGAAGACAAAGAGAAGAGGAAGGAGACGACTGACGAGACAAAGAGAAGAAGCAGACTTGTGGGTAAGCGACGGCGGTGGAGGACCTCCGGCGACGATGGCGAGAGATCTGGCGAAGGCGACGGTGGACAGATCTGTTGGCTTCGGTATCCGGCAACACCGGCGCCTTTCAGATCTGTCGGCTCTGACAACATCGGCGACTTTCAGATCTGTCGGCTCTGGCAACATCGGCGACAGATCCGGCAACACGGCGACGAGAGAGAAGAAGACGACAGACAAATGAGGTGAGAGAGAAGACGACTACCCCTGAAATTACTTCCATAAGTTCCAAAGTAGTCCCAAACCGTCCGACACTGTACATTCCCATGTCCGACACTCCTCGACGAAGTGTCCGACACGGTGTCGGAAAATAAAAAAAAAATAAAAAAAATTCCGAAACTGATTAGCCGTGTCCGACACATGTCGGGCAGTGTCCGGAGGGTGTCGGGGTGTCCGTCCGTTTAGGACACCATACCTCCACCTAGGAGAGGTGTCCGTGCTTCAGAGCTCTTTAATATTCAGTAATTAGAAGCACCAGGGTCTTTTTCTTACCTAGACTTGCTACTACTAGTTCTAAGGGTGCACAATATATGCTGCCTGAGCTGGTTTCATTATTAATACAGTGGAAGGAGCACCGAGCAACGGAGGATGAATTTTTCTCTTTTTCATGTTTTTTGTTGGTGGGGGGGGGGGGGGGGGGGATGTTTTTGACCCCATAGCAATCAAGAGTATTCGCCTTGTTTACCTTAGTTTTGAGAATGGACCTGAATGTGCTACTTTGGCAAAGGACATGGGTAAGGATTGCCAGATCATATACATCACAT
The DNA here is from genome assembly GCA_033070095.1 of Escallonia herrerae. Classification (NCBI taxonomy): domain Eukaryota; kingdom Viridiplantae; phylum Streptophyta; class Magnoliopsida; order Escalloniales; family Escalloniaceae; genus Escallonia; species Escallonia herrerae. The sequence continues at coordinate 866,418 of JAVXUP010000030.1, read as the reverse complement.
TTGAGCTCTGAAAAAATCTATATATTTAATAATATTTTCCACAAGTTCGAAAGCAAGCAGAAGTTTTCTTTCTTTTTGGTCCTTTTACTAGTTTTTGGATTTCTTGTTCTTGTTTGATTTCTTTGATTTGTATGTCCCATACCTTTCATGCAGGGTGAAAAATAAATAAAATGTTTGGTGCATATACAACTAGACCTGGGTCTAAAACATTCCGGTAATTTCAACTGCAACCGACTTGGTACTATTATTCTTTAAGTACATACTTGTCTTGGTAACCTCACTGTAAATGAAGCTAGAAATCTGATTGGCATCAAATCGGCCCCTTCCAGCAGCCTGAATTACCAGGGCTTAGTACTGGGTAATGACCTTTTTGACCTATATGTATTGGCTTCTGATCTATGAAATTTTCTAGTGTAGGGGATTGGAGAATGGTACAGGATAACCCCTGGGTTGCATGAGTTCATACTGCATCAATTAGTAATATAAGCTTCCGTTGCCTGCCAATGTTTGTGGCTCAAAATATATGGATGGTGGTGATCCAGGATTTGGTTAGAGATTATGGAAATATGGGGCAAAACGATCTTTGTAATCGAGGGAGAGATATGGACATGACAGAGATTAACATAACTCGGGTGGCAGCTTCTGCTCCAACTCCAGTATTAAAACTGTACAAATCATTGCTAAAAGATATTTAGCAACTGGTCTAACAAAATGGTTTAGCAACTGGTCTAACATCTTTAATGGCAGTGTCGTAGCAATGCCATTTTCACAGAAGGAATACCCTTCTAGATTTATAAGATGCTAAGTGAAAAAGATCATCACAACTATACAGAAAATGGCAGGTTGCTTACATCTGCAAAGATTCATTTTGATATTACGAGTGGATGCACCAGCCACCACTCGTGCTTTCTAGCTCTGCTCCTGTCCATTGAGAAACCCTATGAATTTGGAATCGAAGCATAAACGGGAAGAAGGGGCGCGACTTCCTAAAATGATAAATGTACCAAATACTGATATCCCACTTTTGTAACATCAGGTTCACGACTTCCTGGCAGCAAGAAGGGGCATTCAAGGTCAGATAGTCAAACTAAAGCTCAGGCGGAGTTACTGCCTTTGAAGAAGAATCCAGACATAGGGAGTACAAGGCAAAAAATCTCCAGAAATAGCAGAAAGACTCGACTGCCATCTGTGCTTGCCGGTCATCGCTCCATCCTACCTCAAATTGAGGTAGCGGAGAAGTTCAGTAACCATGTCATCGATTTCCAAATATGATGCCAAGGGCTTTGAAGCTCTTCACCTAGAGTGGCAGATATAGTGGAACAAGAATATCTAATTTAGTGTTAACTTTTACAGATATGAAACTGGTGAAGCTGGACGTCCACTTCGAAGTTACATTAGGCCTTGAAGGCAGGATAAACTAGTTCTTCCATGTTTCTGTAAAATGTCAAAGGTTGACGTTCTGCTGCAAGGGTGGGCATTTTTGCTTCTTCTCTTGGTTACGAGGTAGATAAAGGACACGTCCAATTTCTCCTCATTACAGGAGCATTTTTGTGAATATAGCCTAGATTTTGTGTTGAACGTCAGAGCATTATTTTTGTGCTCAGGAATGTAGTGCGATTAACATTAAAATGATTCTCTTAGGCCCAGCATCCCGCATGTGGCATACATCAAGTCTTGTCGGAGTATAAAGTTAGATTGCTTCCTTGTGTTTTAGGAGTGTAGATTAGAGGTTATCAGATGATATTTAAAGGCTGACACATGCTCAGCATTTTAAGCTAAATTGTCTTTTCTTAACGGAAGTGTCGCTGCTCAGACTCCTAATCAGTAGCATAAGATAGAATTTTAAGTGGGTAGGGCTAGATCTTTACCTTCATAATTTTGGCTGAATTTGGTAGGAGAAAAGTGCAAGTTTTAGTCCATCTTTCTCATATATTGCCTTTCTTTTCTCAAATCACGATAACCATAGAGCGATATATAGAAAAGAAGAGCGACACTACGGAGAAGCGAGACACTATGGCGTGATACGTGATTCAGAACTTGATTCAGCGACGATAAGCTGTAGGTATATACACGAGCACAATCTTGCCACGTATTGTTTGTACTCAAGATTGAGAACTGCTTTGTATATACTGTGAAATAAGGGAAATTTCAAGTTTAATGGACTATGCAACTTCTTCTCTTCAAAACACACAGATCTTCCTTCAGTGGCACCATTTCTGTGAGCTGAGACATAAAAGTTTGGCCAGCTTTGGCATAAAGGCAGTGAAAGGCCATCCTTATGGAGTTATTATTATTATGGTAAAAGAGGGAAAGGGGCCAACATAGAATCACGGGGACTGACAAATGTTAAATCCAAAACTCTTGTCTTCTTTGTGCGTGCCATTGTCTAGTCTACAGCGCTAGCTGCTAAGAGAATCTGTGTCTGTTGTGCCTTTGGGTGTCCCTTTCTCCTTTAGTTTAAAGCACCTACATACCCCTGTCAGATCGAGAGTATCTCACACACACACACACACACAGAAGAATCACGAGACAGTACTATTCACAATCTCCACTAAACGTGACCCAAATATGTACACTGTACACAGATGGATAGATGCAACAAACATAAGAAAATTTTCAAACTAGTCATTATATAGAGTTGTCAAATGGGCCGGGCGGCCCGCGGGCTGGCCTGGCCCGGCCCCTTTTATGAACATTGCTGGCCCGGCCTTTTAGGACCTAGGGCCTGGGCCAGGCTTACATTTCCCAGGAAAAAGTTCGGGCCGGGCCAGGCCCGGCCCGGTTTTGGCCTGGCCCGGGTCAGGCCTGGTTCAGGCCCGGGTTTGGCCCGACCCGGGTCTGGCCCGGTTCAGCCCCCCTCTTTACTTTTGAAATTTCCCTTTCCCCCAATGGATTTATTCCCCTTTTCCCCCTAAACAGTACTGAAGATTTAAGTAATGCGAAGAATAATAACACATCTTAAAGTCTTTGATTTTTTTTCTTTATAAATATAGTGGTCATGGGATCGAATAAATTTTTAACATCTTTATATATTGAAATTGCTGACCCCAATGCATTTTGTACCCCACATTTGCTGTTTTTTGTCAATTTATGTTACAATTTGAGTGGGCTGGAACTTGGAATCTGTTAAGGACGCTTTAATAAAGCGTCCCTAACAGCAAATTACCATAATTAAAAAAAAAAAACCCTTACCTTGAATAACAAGAAAATGCCAAAAAAAATTTTAAAAAAAGAAAAGAAAATTGGGCCCGGGTCGGCCCAAGCCCGGCCCTAAATGTTGGGCCTAGGGCCTGGGCTTGGACTGGGCCCAGATATCCTCAGAACCCGGCCCGGCCCGGTTGGCAGCCCCCTTGGCCCGGCCCCGGCCTGATTTGTTGGAGGCCCGATGGGCTTGGGCTGGGCCGGCCCAAGCCAGGCCCATTTGACATCTCTAATTATATTATCTTCTAAATTACGGTTAAACATGATAATATTGTTAGATTCATCTGTAATAACTTAAATTTTTTGAGCAGATGGTAATTGAACATGGTATCAGAGTTGTGGTTTAACAAGGTCTTGAGTTCAATTCTTTGCGCTTGCATATTTGGTCCGCCTTTACAATAGTCAATTTGTACTTTACTTATTTGTGTACTTGGTAGCGTTGCACCTTAACTTGTCTCTCCACGTGCAATCGAGAGATTGCATGTAAGGCAGAGTATTAAATACAATAACATTGTTTAGTATAATCTCTAATAGTTTAACTTTTGAGCATATGATAATTTAACTATTGCTAGCATGTACTCCCTCCAAGCTACTGCTCACTGTTTACATCTTTATTCTTCGCGATTTGGCTCTAAGATGCATAATTTCATAGTAACAGGTATACATACTTCACTGACATTTGTTAGTTGAAGAGAGAGATTTGTTAAATTGTCCGTGATAATAGTCGTGTGATGCAGCTCTTTATACATGTAAACCACGGTTTTCTAAAATTTTCTTTCAAAAAAAAAAAGAGAAAAGATACTCCAAGTTATGCTTTTCATCACTTTCATTAAAATGTAAGGTTGAAAGGTCAAAAATATTATCATGAAACTGTTATTCAAATCAACAAAGGAGAAAACTTGTTGCAACTCTCTTCAGAAGAAAAAATGATGTGTGAATTTTTATGTTCGCTGTGGCGAGGCTATCGCTAATGTAAGGCGAGAAACGGCCGCCATGCAATATTTGCTCGTAAAATAGACCATTTGTGATTAAAAAAATTACGGATATAACCCCAGCTTACAAGACATATTATGTTAATATATATTGAAAATCTTACCTGTAATCCAAGAGAATATTATGACCAATATATCCTTCCTTTATCCCACTTACCATCAACCTCCCCACACACACACACACACACACACACACACACACACATACAGAGACAGACACACACACACACACACACACACACACACACACACACACACACACAGAGGGTGAAAATGGAGGAGTGCGAGTCATCCGTGGATCAACACCCAGAAGCCGAGTTAGACGAGGCGACACGGTTTGACAAGTCTCTCCATGTTAGTACATGTACAGCATTCAAAACAGCTTCTTTTCATCTACTGTATATGGGTTTGCCAGAACATATTCACTTCTTCTTCTGCTGCTTCTTCTTCTTGGTTCAAACATGGTGGGTGATGGATATTTGCCTCTGTGGTTGTAGGAACTAAGGGACCTGCGTTCTCAGCTTCACCATGCTGCGAATTACTGCGAAGCCACTTTCTTGAACGCCAAAAAGAAGCAAATGTGAGTCCCCTCAGCTCCTTTTTGCTCGCTTTTCTGAAGTAAGATGTCTGTATTTCAAACTTCTCCTCAACAAAAATCTGCTAAGTTGTGAAGGCAGTACCAAAAAATTAAGGAAAATGATAACTGCATTTTGCTTTGGTCATTTAATCTAGAGTATGGTCACTAAAAGTGGAGTATCTTTTAGTGGCATTTTTGCATCTTTTGGTTTGAATCCAAATGCAGTGTAGCTATTATTTCTCCAAGTCAACTGCTTAAACTCATTGGGAGTTGAACCTTAGGTTCAAAGCCCACAATACAATCCTAAAAAAATTTAGTCTTCAACAGTACTCCGGTCTCTATCTCTATGCCATTCTTGGAAGCCGTATTAACTAAGAGCGTGTTTAGAATTAATCTTATAATGATCAAATTTGATTAAGTCAAAATTAAATCTGGTATTAAAGTGTTTGGCCAAAAAAAGTAAGCTGATTAAATCTGCTAAAAAATGCTCAAAACTAATTAAATTTAGAATCTTCATTTTCTTGGATTCTTTTGACCAAAAAATTATTAAAATATCCTCACATATAAAATGTCCATTCTAAATCTTGACACACTGTTTAGTCATTTTGCCACACTAGGCCAACCTCCAACACTTTTTATCGAAACGCCTTCATCAACTTCTAATATATTATGTTTTATATATATTAAAGTTGATTTTAAGTTATAATCTAATGAAAAAAATTACTTTTGAGAATTAATTCCAAACGGTCTCCAAGTGGGACTTGAAAAAAGTGGTTGGAGTGAGGGTAAAGTCGTCGATTTGATTCTGATCCCCCGGATTTATGGGCCGGCCGATCAATCCATAGAATTTTTTTTAATCCATCGTTCAGTTGTATCATTTTATCGTTACGACCTTCGACTGAAAAGCTAGAATTTGTAAAAGTTAAAGAGGAATTATCTCCAAAAGTGTTGAAAGTTTTTGCTTGCTTGGAAGTTAAAGGCGAAATACTAGAAAGGAGCATGTTAGTGGCAACTGGCAAAGGTTGTAACAACTTAGATCCAACGTTGTTGCAAACTTTTGGGCTTGCCTCGGATTCTGAGCTATTAGCACGTGAAGATATGGAGAAGGCCGTTCAAGAGCGTGGACTCTTTTTTAAAAAGGGCAATACCCTCTTCGACATCTGGGCTTCTTAGAGCTCTTTAGGCATTTAGGCCCCCAATTCTGTTTTTTTGGAATCTCTTAAAAGACAGGGAAAACACAAAAAACAAACAAAAAGAGTCATGAGTCGTACGTTTTTCTTGACTTAAATGAAAATTTTAGATTTCATTACCAAAAAAAAAAACCGAGAGAATTATCTGTGACGAGTATCGATTCGGGAGAGTTGTGGTTGTTGTGACGTTTACTTATTGTAAAGCCTTAAGGCTATCGGCTAAATAGTCTGCGTTAGCTTTGTCTTGGTCATTCTCTCGTTACCAAAAAATGAGAAAAAAGCGTAGAAAAACATTTTCATTCTGCTATACAGAACCTTTGCAAAAACAGCATAATAAAATAACGGTTAAGACAGTCAGCAGTTCATGGCTAAGGAGGCTACTTATTTGCTAGCATCTTTGTAATTTTATGCCTGTTGAGATATAAATTCATATCTGATTAACATATTGACACATAAGTCGCTTTGTGGGCTTCTCTCCTCGTTACCGCTTGATTTTGAATTGAATGCTTTCACGATACCAGCTAGAAGTCCATTGGAAGTAACACTTTCCTGCCATTCTGACCAGAGTTGTGGAAAACACAAAAGAGTACATATGCAGGGCTGTGGTTACAGTAGTTGATCATCTTGGAAGCGTCTCCGCTAATCTTGATTACCATCTTTCTAGTACTGATGTTGTCCCCGAAGCAGAAATCCGCATCAACTGCTTGAGACAAGTGAGAACTTTCTGCAGATCTGGTTATGACTATGTTTTAAAGTTTGTTAGTGTTACATGTCAAATGCCTTGTTATAGCCTGACAATGTACCATGTTTATCAACTTAACAGAGGCTGAGCACCCACCTGCAGTACTCCAACAAGCTAGCTCTGAGTAAATTGTGCTTGAACGCGGATTTACTGAGATATCACCCTCGTTATATAGCACCGCGTAATGATCTTATGTTGCACCTTCAATTTTTTCACTCCAATCCCATCTGCTTATGATATCTTTTGTGTTTATTTCACCTTACCATTTTCCTTGTTGATCAGCCATGCCAAATCCTCAAAGATCAAATGAAGTGTTCAGGTAACATTTTCCTTTTCTTACCTTTCTCAACTGCAAACCATAAGCTAATTAGTACGCCTGTATGTCCTAATGATGCTACCGTTTCACTAGCTTTTGACTAGGGAGAAATTTTAGTTGCTAAAGCATGATAGGCATTGTTCGCCCTGTTGGTGAACAACTCGACGAGTTTAAAACATAAATTCCCAAAATCTATATGACCATTTGCTAAGAACGTTTGAGTTTGCTAGATATTCAACAGGCTGAACGATGTATATCACGATGCAAAGAATGTATTTGTGTGGTTTAGACGCAGCAATGTACTTATTAACTTGTATCGTGTCCCTCCTCCCTGGTCTTCTCCCTCACGGATGTCCCAGTAACTCTCACGAGGCGAGCAGTGAGACATCTATGTTAACAGGACAAATAGACCTTGCATTGAAGTTGATAGGATCTGATAAACCTCCATTTATGCAGGGAAACGAATAGTCCACTTGCTGTTAAGACTAGAGCCAAGCATGAATTCAAGGCCGAGGAAGAAGTGCCACTTTTCTTATACACATACAACTTCAAGCCATCTCTAGTCCAGAATTCAGCAAACGACGAAGGTGCCAAGAAAAGGGATGGCTTTTCAGCTTCAGGTGAGGTTATTCATCTCCATGAATGCAAGTTCAAACATAGCCTAGCTTCCGGTCACAGAGACTCAAACATTATTCTCTAGTTCTCAGTCTCTATTCTGATGTTTGCAGTGTTGCCGGTTCGCGACTGCTCGCCCTTGCCACCGAAACCTCAACATTCTTCATTTCATTTTCAGGTGACACTACCATGTGTGTTCTGCAATTACCTAGTAGTCTTCTGCATGCCATCAATGACACCAAATAATTCTCTGCAATTATTTTTCTTCTTGTAGGAGACACGTAAGACAAAGCACAACATGGTAAAGCGGAAAACAGTCCAGAACAATGACATTTTATCGCTCATATGGAGGAGCAAGCAAACAGCATGAAGTTAAAGGAGATGTGCATTGTATATATGCTTTAGAAAGTGGCTATTTCCACCTCCCAATATGTTACTGGCCCTTGTTGTCACAAAAAGTTCAGCGCTTGTCACTGAAGTACATTTTCAGCGAGGAAAGGAGGGTGCAAGAGCATACAAGAGGGTAGCATTTCAATGTGCTTTACCATGTTCATGTAGACATCATGTACTTTCTAGTACACTTGAGCAATCAATATTATTATGCATATCTATATGGATCTTGGATTACTAGCAAAGGAGCTCTGGGCTAACATCCTTTTTGCAGCACCATAACCTGTTCTTTTGGCTGATTTCCCCAACGTTTTTTCGTCAAATTGATGAAAAATAGCAGTTCTTCGTTTTCACGATTGACATTTTGCTGGAGAAGGTCGATGAATCTAGTTTGCGACTTGCTCCTTATTCTAAGCCCAACTATCATCCTTTCAAACCTTTCTCGGTGTCAACTTCGCCTATTATCAGCTTTTGCTGATCTCACTCGACAAACCGGTGAGTAGTCTTTGCCAATAGAAGCTTAGGTCCCGCTCTAACAACTCAGAATAAATTATATACGTGCATTAAGACAAAGAGACTCTGTTCGTACCTTATTGTTTCAACTTCCTGCGCGAGAAAATGCTAATTCATGAATACAGCAAGTTCATTTGATTCTAATGACTTGGCAAGTTCTCTCAGCTTAAGCTTTTAGCGTCTGCTTTCATTTCGTGCTTCCGATGGTTCAATTAAGCGGTGTTGTGGTAACTTTCTAATAGCGCATTTGATCAAAGTGGTATAGATGGCGTCGATATTTCTGTATTTAAGTACTGCTGGAGAAGCTTGTCGTCTGCAACTCACACATTGCCCCGAGCCAAACTATATGCCATTGCTATTAAACCTCGCTAAGGGTTGACTTTGCTCGTTCGGGTAACTTTCCCTCTCGCTCGACAAAGCCGTGACTAGTCATTGCCAATAGAAGCTTTAACAGTAGCAGTAAAGGCTAAATTGTGCTTCTGATTGCTATCAACCTTTCCATCACCTTCATAGGTCATACCACTTTCACTGCACCCTAATCACTTACCAAGTTACACAGACCGTATGTCTCAGTAACCTACTCTCATTCTATGCTTCAAATGGTTCAGTCATATGAGGGTCCAAGATGCCACTCTTACTCAGATTTCCTTCAAATTCATAGCATTGCATAAAGTGAGAGTGGACTCTATTGCCATCCTAGTAGGATTGTTGGGATTACACTAGATAACAACTAGGCAAAAAGATATCGTTCATCAAAGTCACAAGGCAAGGCTGCCTGTGCATAGTCTTTTATGGAGTACATAGCATTGACTATGAATTATTTATCTCCTTATGAGTCATACCTTTAATTTTCTCGGCCTCGTGGCTCAGAATTTTTTGAAAAGTTAAAAAATATACGTGTAAAGTTTCAAGTTGATATTAGACCGTTGTTGTTAAGTCACTTGTGACTCATCAAATTCATCTTTTAATGCAATAAAGGGCATATAAATAAAGCTTTAAGACTTTGAAACCAATTGATTCTGAACATTTTCATATAAACCGAAAGAAAGACGATAAGATGGCGATACAATTTTTACTTGTTCGGCGAGGCGTTCGGCCGTTCCGGATGTGCCACGTCACCATAATCGCCACGAGTTGCCGCGTCAACCAAGTCACTTGGAGAAAAGGAAACAACGGTCCAGGTCACAGCGCAATAATCGGAGCCCTTTTTGAAACTTTAACAAACAGAACAAAAACTAAGATTGCGCCCACAGGTGCCTGACTCCACCCGCCCACTGCATTCACAATTCCCGTTTTACAAGATCCATAGGAACACAGAAGAAGAAACTGTTTAATTCTCGAATCCTTCAACTTTCACATCACAGTAAAAACTAACCTGCAATTTTGAAACATGTCTGCCTCATCTGATCATCAAGATTCTGTTTTTTCCCATGTTGTTCAAGCTCCTGAAGATCCCATTTTAGGGGTATACTTTCCCTCTCTACTTACCATCTCTCTCCGTGTGTGTGTGTGTGTGTGTAACCTTGATCTTTCATTGTTTGGCTGAACTGGGGTTGTCACGATCTCGGATTTGTATGTTTTTGTTTTTCTGCTGACAGGTGACTGTTGCTTACAACAAGGATCCGAACCCAATAAAGTTGAACTTGGGCGTTGGTGCTTATCGAACTGAGGTGGGGTTTTCTTGATCATATGTCTTGTGTTTAATTCAAGAGAGTTTTTGCACAATCATCATATAAAAATTGATTTAATTTCCCATCTTTCCCTTTTTGGAATTTGCTAGAAAGCGAGGCGCTTTCTAATCACTTATAAAAATCACTTTTCCTAACGAATTTTTTTGTGAAGGGGCGTAATAAGAAGTAAGAAATGTGGTCATAAATTAGTTCGATTTTCGATTGTGTCTCTTTTTTTAAGGGGCAGAAGGATTAGAAAAGCAGATGCTTTGTGTGTGTGTGTGTGTGTTTTTGTTGTACACTCCTTCTATCCTTTGCAGGTCAACATCATTTTTTGTTTGCTTTGAAATTTGTCCCATCATCATAATTTTTTCTTCGAATTCTTTGGTTATTGACTTTGTTTTCGTAGGATTTCCCATTTGCATAAACCTACCACGAAGGAAAGACCTTTTTCTTGTAAGGGACTGGGAGTGTGTACTGGCGTGCTATAATTTTGTAATCTTGTTTCTCACGTATGATAACAGGAAGGAAAACCACTTGTTCTTAATGTCGTAAGACGGGCTGAGCAAATGCTTGTGAATGACCAGTGAGTTTATTAGAACCAAAATATTCACGCCAAAATATTCACGTTATGTTTCGCTCAGATGATGTAGTTGATGTTCTCAAATGTGTATATGATTCAGGTCTCGAGTTAAAGAGTATCTTCCAATTATTGGACTGTCTGATTTCAACAAATCGAGTGCCAAACTCATTTTTGGTGCTGATAGGTAAAGAAGTCCCTCGGTTTACAGATGCTAATAGGTTTACCACAAAATGTGCACATGTCATCCTGATAAGTAGCATTTACAGAGTTATAACTTACTAGTCAAGCTTCAACTATTTTCTTGCACAGCCTTTATTTAATTGTTGAAATTTTTTTATGGTTACTTTCCATCCCCATAAACCGACGAGGATGGCAAAAGTTGCCAAGGCACCTAGACAGTCCCCTTTCCTAATAGATTTTCTACGAATTTTGAAAAACATAAGAACTACATACAGATATGATGTGTAATGCTAACTAAATGCGCAACTTCAAGCTACTGAAGAAGCCTCTGCCAACATTCTTGAGTAAATTAGAGTCTTCGGTCTTTATTGTCATTCCCCCTTCTACCCGATACCTAGTGAAGAAATTATTGAGAACCTGTGGTGTAGCATTGCATGTAATACGACATTCGAAACTTTAAATGTGCTCGAGACTAACGTTCCATACTTTGGAATAGCACTGCAATCCAAGAGAACAGAGTGACTACTGTCCAGTGCTTGTCTGGTACTGGCTCATTGAGGGTTGGGGCCGAGTTTCTGGCAAGGCATTATCATGAAGTGAGTATCTTTTTCACATATGTCCTTTCCTGAATGATAGAATAATGAAGATTTCAAAGAAAATTTCAATCCGTGCGTGTTCCTTGTCTGCCAGCATACGATATACATTCCACAACCAACCTGGGGAAACCATCCGAAGATATTCAATTTAGCAGGGTTGTCAGTGAAGCCATACCGCTATTATAATCCACAAACACGTGGCCTAGATTTCCAAGGTCTGAACATTCAGCTATTTTATCTCTTTATAAACTGTCCACTGAGGACTTGTGAATAAATTGGTGCTCACTTTCTTTTCTTCTGAATTGTTTTTGGAATGGGATGATGCTAAATTTGCTGTTCTTGTCAAACCATTACTTTCCTTTTAACAGAAATGAACACAATATAGCAATTTAAGTACTGTTGCTCCGGTTTAGATTAATTGTTAACCTTGCGTCTACTTAATAACTTTGTTCTAAAATGAAGATTGGTAATGTAGTTCAGCAGATTTTTCCCAAGCAGTATCCTAAAATGTGACCTTAGTTATACGCGCGATTAAACAGGCCTACTTGAGGATCTTGGTGCTGCCCCATCAGGAGCAATAGTGCTTCTTCACGCATGTGCTCACAACCCAACAGGAGTTGACCCAACCCTTGATCAGTGGGAGCAGATACGGCAATTAATGAGATCAAAAGGGTTGTTACCTTTCTTTGACAGTGCTTATCAGGTAATAGCATATGAATGGAGTTCAAAGCTGTTTTAGTTCTGATGTTTATTACCAAGGAATTATGAATATATTAATTGATTAGAATTTACAACTGATACATGTTGAAAAGGAAGCGTGGATTTAATATCCCATATCTTGACTTTCTAGGGTTTTGCTAGTGGTAGCCTCGATGCAGATGCGCAGTCTGTTCGGATGTTTATTGCAGATGGTGGTGAATGCCTTGCAGCTCAGAGTTATGCCAAAAACATGGGACTTTATGGGGAACGTGTTGGTGCCCTTAGTATTGTAAGTCTCCTGTCACTTCAGAAGCTTTAAATTTCCAATGCTTCAGTTATGTAGCTACTGGATTTTGATTAGAAACCTGCCTCATTATGTCTCGAGTGTGTAGATAAGAAACGTTAGGCTTTCAATATGTTCAGCAACAGTATTCTCATGTTGACTGGCTTGAGCTAAACGTTAGAGAACAACTAAGGTGAAACCTTTTCTTCACATAAAAGACCTGTTGGCACAATCTGGTGGGAGGTTGCGAATCTATATATATATATATAAAGCTGAAACCTTCGCTTAAAATTGCGACACGTAGGATTTTTGGAACTCTATCTTTGCGACACGTAAGATTTTTTAAGAACCTTCTCCTTCTGCCACGTAAGCTTCAACTTTGCAAGTGGTAGTCTCCTAATTTAATTAGTCTCTTTATATGGTTTTTGACTCATAGGATTTCAAATGCCTTTTTTTTCTTTTGACATGTCAGCTTTCAGTTTTATCCACAGAGTCTCACTTTAGTTGGCCTCCTAAAATGCCACTGTCAAAAAGATAATGAACTCTTCAAATTTCTTGAGTAAATAGACTTTTAATTAATACCAAAAACTCATAGATCAATATCACCTCCCCTCTTTCACGACCTCAATTTTCCTCCACGCTTTCACTGAGCCCCACTATCTCCATAGGTAAATCTGCTTAGTTATCTCTTTTTGCCTATTTTCCTCTCTTCATCTCTTTTATTTTACATGAGTGGTTGTACTCATATTGACACTTTCTTATGTTGATCGAACTACATGCATATTGTTTGCCTTAGTTTTGTATGGGTACATCAAATGTTTTACCATATCATTGCCATGCGTATAACTTTGGTATGTCTTATAACCTAAAGAGCTGGTCATGCTTTTAGGGTTTAGGAGTATATAACGAAATGGTCCTTAAAGTTTCTGAATAGATATATCAACTGGTCTATTAGGATGAACTGAGAATCGGAGGATGGTGGGAGGGCGAGTGAGGAGTCATTTATATCCTCTGAAGCACGGACACCTCTCCTAGGTGGAGGTTTGGTGTCCCAAACGGACGGACACCCTGACACCCTCCGGACACCGCCTGACACATGTCGGACACCGCCGATCGGTGTCGGGAATTTTTTATTTTTTTTTTAATTTTCCGACACCGTGTCGGACACTTCACCGAGGAGTGTCGGACACGGCGTGGCGCAGTGTCGGACCATTTGCTTCTCTTACCTCACGGCCGATTCCTTCTCCCTCACCTCACAGGTGCCTTTCTGAGCCATTACCGACTCGGAGCTGTCGCCGGAGCTCAGTCGCCAACAGATCCAGTCGCCAGAGAAGTTGAGGCCGACAGATCCAGTCGCCGTCGCCAGATACCGAAGCAGCTGTCGCCATCGCCGGAGCTCACTTGATCATCGCCGGAGGTCCTCCGCCGCCGTCGCTGACCCACAGATCCTTCTTCCTCATCCCTTCTCCTTTTTCTTCTATTCCCCGTCGTTTCTTTCTCTGTGAAGTGTGAACTCTTCAGTGAAGAGTCATTTGACTCATTTCTTTCTTCTTTTTTTCTCCTCCGTCAATAGTCATTTGACTCATTTCTTTCTTTCTTTCTTTTTATTTTTTCTCCCTTTGTTTCTTGCATTAGTACTACTATTAAGTGAAGAAAGTCTCTCTCTTTCTTTTTTGTTTTTTTTTCTTTTTACTTAGTTATTTTATCCAGAACATTTCAGAATTTTTTTTTGACTTAGTTATTATTTTAGATTGTGAAATATATTTGATATATATATAAAATAAAAATATATTAAAAAATAGCGGTGTCCTGCGGTGTCCAAAATCTGATTTTTTGAAAATTGCGGTGTCCGGTGTCCCCGTCGGTGTCGGTGTCCGACACCGTGTCCGTGTCCGTGCTACCTAGCTTATATCCCAAGCTAATAAATTTGATAACCATTCCTATGAAGCTGAACCAAACAAATAAAGGGAAAATAACCATGCCCCTCCGTGAAGATGACTCCATGAGTAACCCAGCAAACTTTGTTAGCAATTAATGATTTCCAATGCTTATGTGGTGATATAGATAGACGCCAACCTCATATACGGTGGAGAACATTTGCGTATAACAATAAGAATTATGGGTTTATGTTGGTGATGTATTATAATTAATTGTGTATAGCAATAAAAATTATGGGTTTAGGTTCTGATGTATTGTAATTATTGATTATAACGCTAATAAGTACATTGCTTATGCTTCACCATATATAGGAATCGTATCATGCAACGAAAAGATACGGAACCCGTATAATTATATGAATCAGCCAACATATAACAAGCCAGTGTGTTTCAGGAATATAATATTATCGCTATGATACTACCTGAAACAAACATCTTAGCCTATTATCCTCATGAAATGTAATACGGAGTAATATTTGAAAAACACAAATTATAAGGTAAGATGCATGGTAGGAAAGCAAGTACATTGGTTGCTTTAGTTTGGATACATCATTTCTGCACTTTCCTACTTTAACCACGTATTCATACTATAGCTCACTTTGTTTTACATTTTTAGCTATTTCTTGTGGTCTAGAACTAATAAAGCTTAGAATTTAGTGATCCACATATAAATATGGCAATACTTATAGTGCTTTATCATTTTATTATGCAGTGATAAATACTTTTTTTTTTATTTTGCTTCTTTATGTCATATCGTTAGATTTGCTTTGAGATTGATATATGAACACAAAGCTGCACTCACATTTTCGGTTCTTAAGGAGAAGGCCTAGAAGATCCATTATATTTTTGCTCATAGATTTCCAAATAAATATATGAAATTAGTGCGCTATTATTGTCATTAACTTAGTAATGATGGCAAATGGTTATGCTTCATCATGCACCTAAAGTGCACCATGCATCGATAGTTTTCAAAGTGTTGGCACTTATCTATTGTTCTGCTCTGCATCTTTAATGGCTTTTTAAACAAACTTAGAAGTTACAAAAAGCAGCCAACCAAGGCCAATATGGACTCAGAATTTGTAAGTCAGTCATCTATATCGAAATTTATGTTTATAAATGCCTTCACTTAGCTCATTTCTTAACTTTGTGGATCGTTAGATGATTGAGGATATGAAAGCACATTTAAACCGGTATTCTTTTGTTGCTATTATAAGAAACTAAGAGCTATTAGTATATTTGCACAATCATACACCCCCGCCTGACTGTGTGCAAGCTCTTCACATAAATGGGCAAATAGGGGTAAAAGATCATCAGTTTTGTGCATTTCAACGAAAAATTATTTTGCTTTGTCCCTGTCAAATTTGGTCACCATACTATAAATGAAATAAATGTGGGATTATTAAAAAAATGGAAATTTTCAACATGATAAGGTTACATTTATGACTTATATAGACTCATACTTTAATTAGTAGTTTGCTTAAGTAGATAAGCATTATAATCATTGATTTCATCGTATGTTGTGAAAAATTATACTGTGGGTGGCGTACTTTAGCTACTTTTTTGTTTATTAGCTGTTTAATCTAACGCATATATGATTACATAACTACCTAACGTAAGAGAGAGATGTTTTATTTGTTTCTGAACTTTGCACAACCATGACTATTGAGGTAATGTTTTGGCCCAACAAAGTCTTATCCTTATACAAAGGGATAATAGAACGCTTTTCACGTGATCTTATGTCGTCAGTGCAGGTGGTCTTTTAATCCAATTAAACCTTCTACAATTTAGTCAATTCTTTTTTAGTTGTGGATTAATGCTATTATTTTGAATTACTGTTTAGTTGTCTACTTTACTCACTATTGGTTAGTACCTATGACTAAATAATTTGTTGCTGTCCCCATGGGGATTATTTTTAAAAAAAAAATCGTAGGTGAAGGGAGCAGTGGCTATATGTTCAGAAAAGATTGGGGCTAAAAGGCAATAAATTAAAGAACTTTTTAGATGGCAGGACTTGCAATTACTTGCTTACATGAGGAACCCTAGGCAGAATTGTTGTGGCGAAGAGGAAGAGGGAGAGTGACGAAAAGATAACAAAAGATGGAGGTCATAGTGGTCGATAAAGGACGATCGATATTGATAATAGTTTTGACAGATGCAAGTGATGATAGTTGGCGAGAGCATGGTCGTAAAAATTATTAGAACTACTAATGTAGTGGTGGAGGACAAATGATATAAACCCGAACGATGGATCCGCTAAAAAAATGCTCATTCTAGATTTAATTTTGAAAGCAAGAGGAACATAAATTTCAATACCACACTAGAAACTTTTGAAAATTTCTCTAGAAGAACTTATCTTTTCTAATAATGTTTTGTACGATATACAACAACTTGAAAGTTTCACTTGGTCAAGAGGTCGTCTTCAAGGTTTAATCAATTTGTACCTCTGCACTCGACAGTTTATCTGAAGCACTTTCTTTAGGTTATTGTTAGTATAGGTTGCACTTGGTGACATTTATGGATCCGCCAATATGGAGGTTAGGCCGGATATCTTTCACTCACGAATTTTGTATTAGACTAACAGTGATTCAATATGCGAGCGTTCTTCACATGAGTTGAGAAAAGGAAATTTAAAATAGAATAGAAAAGACTATAACATTCCAAATGTTGGTCTAAACCTTAATTTATTTATGTTCCTTGATAGTATTTTGTACATGCTAGATTGGCATAAACAATTAGAAGAATAATGCTATAAACTTTTCACAAAAAGAGTCTGTCCAGCTTTCTAATTATCACTCGATGATAAAGTCGCCCATATCTTGCGACAAATGTTAAAACCGGTCCTTATGAGAGATCATACAAAGTCTTTAGTCACGATTATACAAGGTTGCAATGATAATTTTGAAAACTTGCACTCTATGCAATCATGAAGTGTTCTTCTACTTTTCTCCCTTTATTGAGTTATATTTCTGCTAATGCAACATGCTAAAGAAGTTTAAATTTTTTTATATATGTATATATCAGCTTCAAAGTGAATCAAGCCAGTGTTGAAGATGATGTTGCTCATAAATTATAAAATCATGATGCAGACGCAATAATAAGCACCCTCAATAACAAAGTGTTGAAGAATTGTCTGCTATTTAATTAGCGTAGAATTGTCTGTTGTTCTAATTTGAAGGTCATTATTTAGAATTAATTATCCTTTATGTATTTTTGTTGTCGTCGTACCTGTAAAGAATCATAAAAAGACACATTTTAGCGGTGTCCCGTGCATTTGCACGGGTCCATTGTCTAGTATAACTACACCAGGAATGGGTCGACATCACAAAGTATAATTGGAGTTAGAAAATTCAAAGTAGAAAAACACGAAGGAAAGAAATATGAAAGATAAAATCGGTGTTAGAATGTTTATGAGTGAACTTGTTATAAATCTGTAGGAGGCTGAGAGAGTTGTATCCAACTCCTGCCCCTTGAAACTTGGTCTCACAGAAGCTCCATTTTACAGGTTTGCAAAACTGCTGATGTAGCAAGCCGGGTTGAGAGCCAGCTTAAAATGGTCATCAGGCCCATGTATTCGAATCCACCTATTCACGGTGCATCTATTGTGGCTGTCATACTCAAGGACAGGTACTTTTTTCCAAGTAGATAATTTATGCAATGCAATCAGCCCCGTTTTATTTCTTGGACAAGTGAATGATCAACCTTAATCAGGAAAGCGCAGGTCAGAAGCATCAACTTGATGCATGAATAGAGAAGAGTTCTACAATAATAATATACAACCAACAAGCAAGCTACTCTGTAGAAGTTCCCTGCTAAAACCATGCAATATAATAATTGCTAACCACTACCAGTTTAGGCAGTTCCCTTTCGGCATTGCATTTGTTCATAGATCCTTTCCCTTTCGCCTGAATTTCTAATCTTGGTAACGTATTGCCTGCAGGGATCTGTATAATGAATGGACAATTGAGCTGAAAGCAATGGCTGATCGAATTATCAGCATGCGCAAGCAACTCTTTGATGCTTTACAAGCTAAAGGCATGGCATATAAATTGCTTTTTACTTTGGTGATTCATTGTCTGTTATGCTTTGGGTCCTCCTTGATTTTAACTTTGTACTTTTTATTGACCATAATAGTACAGCTGCAAAGTTTGATAAATTTATCTCTCTCTAAAGTGATTTGTATCATAATTGTGGTCCTCTAAATACTATATGCCTTGGAAAATGGTTATTCCCTTCCGATGATGTCAGGGAACTTAAGGACCATATTGATAGTGTTTTTGCACATTGTCAAAGATAATATGCGTTCTTTATTCTGCTTACTTATGTTTGATATGTATCGGTTTGCCTTCTTTTTTGTGCTTCTATAGGGTATTCCAATTTTTAAGTGTCTAAATATGCGTTACTTCTCTATTTTGCAGGCACACCAGGAGATTGGAGTCACATTATTAAGCAAATTGGAATGTTTACTTTCACAGGGCTAAACACTGAGCAAGTTGCCTTCATGACCAGAGAGTATCACATTTACATGACATCTGATGGGTAAGTGATCATATCTAGAAAAGGCCCAAGTTTCTTACTTAAAACGAAGAGTAGCCCCTTCTGGGCACTGCACGTTATGTTGCTGAAGTCATCATTTGTCCATGAAATGCTTTTGGGTTTCATTTCCATTACACCATTTTCTTCATCAGTATAAAGTATTATTCTTGAGTCTGTTTTTGTAATTGACACTTAGTCAAGCAAAGAAACTATCATTTACAACTTGTTCGTCGACCACGATCAGTGCAACCAATTATTTTCTCTTTCGTGTCAGCCTAGTAAAGAACTTATTTAACGCAATATGTACTAACAAGTAAGAGCCCCTTCCCTTCCTTTCC
This sequence comes from Escallonia herrerae, assembly GCA_033070095.1. Taxonomy (NCBI): domain Eukaryota; kingdom Viridiplantae; phylum Streptophyta; class Magnoliopsida; order Escalloniales; family Escalloniaceae; genus Escallonia; species Escallonia herrerae. Next base: position 847,063 of record JAVXUP010000030.1, on the reverse strand, counting down.
CTTCACTTGTGTGATGTGTCAATCTGTGGAGTAATATTATTAGTTACAAAGATGAACACCCCATATCTTGCTTGGTGCATTAGTTGGTAAAAGGAATTATAGTAGGTGTTAAGAAATTTGTGTCATTCTTCTGTGCAGGAGGATCAGCATGGCAGGTCTTAATTCTCGGAAAGTCCCTCATCTTGCAGATGCTATACATGCTGCCGTTACAAGCATTGCCTAGTTCAATCTTCTACAAATAAGCTCTAGGGAGTTTCAATATCCAGTCTTCCCTAGGCACAATGTTGTGCAGTAAGAGTTGATCAAGTTTTGAATTTGGATCAGACATAGTATTCACTTATCATTTTCTGCCATTGCTCTACATTGACATATCTAATAACAAAGCCTGGAATGAGAATTATACACAAGGATGTCTTGTAATCTGGGAAATCATCCAAATCAATATAGAGAAGTCTAACTATATATACTAGAACCAGCTAATATTTATAAATTCTGCAGTTGTTCCTCTGATTGATTTAAGGAGCTCTGTGATTGTGATTAACAAGATTTTGGAGGTCAGTAGAAAAGTAGTGGTATTTTATGGGATAGTGTACATCTCTAATTTGTATCACTTGTGGAAAACTTCTCCCATGCATGTTATGTGAAATTATGTCTCAAGGACTAGCCATTGTGACATGAAAATTCGATTGCATTTTGAAGCTTAATCAGTGGAACTCTTTTTCCTCAGAATTTGAACTCTTGTTAGATAGTGAAGTCTAGCACAACGGTTTAACTGGTCACCTGAATCCCGAGGGCATAAAGCTCCTTACGACTTATGAAGTATGCAGATCTTATTATAGACGACGTGCTCCAAGAGATGACTGATGCTTATATTTTCATAGTGAGGGAAGAAGAAACTCATTATAAGATCTATTTAACACCAAAAGTTATTAGATAACTGTTCCTTCAGTCTGTTTTTTTAAAGCAAGAACACAAATGCAATGCAATCTGTAAGTATAAGTGGAGAAGGAAAGTGAGAAAAAAGAAAGGACTTTAGCTACCATATTACAGTTGCTAAAAGTTAAGAAAGCTAGAAAGAATATCTCAAAAAATATCAAACCCAAAGTGAATTACTCATACTTCCCTATCCATAGCAGGATGGAAGAACAGTCGAGGGAATACTAACCCAATAGACTCCTTTAAAGGGTCTGAGTATTTACATTCAATGGGTACATCTCTCTACTACTTCAGTTTTTCTTGCCATGTTAATCTGTCAGTCTCACATTGCCTTTTTCTTCTCCTTCCTCCTTCTGCTTCTATGGTTCGCATCGTCAATGGCGGGCAGTTGGACTTCTTAGGCCACTCGTTTCAAGCTTATCGATGTATGAAAACTTCTTGTGGGTCAAAACATTAGCAGGTTTGCTCTTGTCCTTTTCTGTTTCTTCCTTGAAGGAACCATCTAAGTTGCCAGCTGAATGATTCTTTTTCATGTCTGTCTCTCCTTGGTCCAAACTCCAACCCATGAAATCAGATAGTGTCATTGAAGTGGGCGTCTCTGAAGGAGTTGACTTCTCTGTCTCTTCATTGGGGCCTGGGAAACTCCTGGACCCTGGCAATGACGAGGAATCCATTGACAGTTCCTTTCTGGATACTGCAAGCGATGGATCTTGCGTGAGAGAATCAGCGTGTAAGACATCTTCTATACGAGACATTACCGTGTTTGCCAGGCTTTCTAGTACCCTTGAATAGCTCTCCAGAATAGAGTGCCCCACATCCTATATAGTTCAGGCGACAAATAAAGAGGTTATTTAAAGTTCTATCATATACGTGGATATATGCAAAGAAGAATGGTTTATGTGTTGGCTATTGTTCTTGGCATACCTTGTTATATTGGATTTTGCTAATGTCTAGAGCGGATTGAGGAATTCCTGGGAACCGCTGTTTGAGTAGGAGTAAGATGGTCTCGGCTCTCTCTTCAAAGAGCTCCCTCTTTTCCAAGCTCACTGCTGAACCCCAAGCAGACTTTATCTCCTTTTGATTCATCTTTCTCTTCCAGATTACAATAGATGCCTCGATTCTGTTCTTGAGGTCAAGAACTTTGTGCTCTGATGATAAGTCCATTGTTGATAGGAATTGCTCAGGGTCAAAGAATTCCACAGTAATGCTCTTGTAGATTGAATCACCTAGGCTCGATCTCCCATTCTACCAGCAAAAACAAAGGAGAAAATCAGCACTAATTCAGTACTAACTTTGATATCTCACGGAACATTTTTCTTCTCATACCTTGGGGAGGGACTCGATATAGTTCTCAGGGATCTCCATTTCAGATAGTATTTGAGCATTTATGGCCATGGATGCTTTCAACACTTGGTTCACACAGTCTTTCTGATATTGCATCCATTTTCGCGATGCATCTGATAGCCCCTCTGGAGGAACCTTCACGGTTGGTAGCCACCATTTGTCATTTCTCTGGATGCCGTCAGATTCATCAGCATCTCTTGATACATACCAGAATTCATTCTGATCTCCAAAATTGTCTAGACAATCCTGTTCATTGTCATTAGGTCAGAATATTAGGTAAATGGCCCATGAGAAACACTAGTCCTCTTTGACAAAGGTGATAACTAGGAGACTGCGAAACTTACTATGAGCATGGCGTCAAGCTTCCGCAAAGCTGGAATGTTCATGAGCAGATCTCTTCTTTGTTGTGTAACCATTATCTGTCAGATCAGAGTCAGATACATTAAGGCCTTCACGATGTAGCAACTCTGCAAAAGCAAGCAGAGGATAGGCTGTGTACATCTATCCTGCTGAGAGCCTTGTGTTTTAGTTGCCCTTTTAATACAGTATGATACAATCACTGCATACACGCGGGATCCCATGTGTGAAAGTGTGACAGAGGGAGGGAGGGAGAGAGGGAGTTTACCTCCATATTTGTTCCATCCTTCGATTTCTGTTGAGATGGGACGAATTCGACTATGTAATCTGTAACAGATAGGAGCCAGTCCACTTCTTTTCTCCACCTCACTTTCCTCTCTGCAGCCATAGGCTCTAACTTCTTTTGCTCTCCGAAAACAGAAGCTGCACCATTTGCATGATTAGAAACCACAGTAGCCTGATTGAGAATCTTCTAACACAAGGTACCTTCTAGAATAATTTTAGTAGCAGGGATGATCGCCCCGAAATCTAAATAAGCAAAAATAAGATATCTAAAAGATACTCTGATTCATGTTTCATGTTCTTCACATTCACATTTTTCCGGTGATTAAGGGATGGGGAATCATCTTACCGGCAAGATTTGTTATGGCGTTTGACAAGGCCAAAGCCGATGAAACACCCTTTCCACCCCCGGACATGTCCTCTCCTAAAAGCAGCTTAGCAAACCTTTCCTTCATCAATTCAATATCTAAACCAAAAAAGAAAACCATAGATATCAGATATCATACAGAACAGTTTGACATTGTCAGACATCCGAAAAGTTATTAATGTATGATGCATGAATTTTATTTTTTTTCCCCCAAAGATGCTGCTAAAACACAAGAAACTGTCAAATTTTAGTTTGATCCAAAATTCTTGAGATGGTATATCTGATATCAAAATGCAAATATCATGATATGTACCCGAAGCTTGTCGGTCCTTGTTCCCTAGGGGACTTGCCACGCTTGAGCCATTCTTGCTCAACCGCGAAACAGGACCCTTTTCGCCGGATCGATTCAGAACGCTTCCTATAAGTTGGATATCTACTGGGGTGGTTCTGGCGCCTAGGCTTCGGAATTGCATTTTATCATCCGCGGCCTCTCTGTCATTACCGTTCTCATGTATCATACTATGTGCCTGCCGTCCTGGAAGCTCAAACATCCTCTTCAGTTGGAAAGATTTCGACTTTTGAATGATCCGTTCTTCTCTAACCATGGTACAGAATATTCCTCTATCTGCTAACTATTTCTACATTGCATCATTGATACAGAACAAAACATGAAACATGGCATTACAGCAAATGGCTCTATTTGCTAACTATTCCCCCTGTTTGCAGCTAATGTTGTTCCAAGGATGGACAAAGGGGAGATCAAGGAAACAGGAAGAAAAACCCTTTCTCTGAAATGAGAGGCTATGGAGATGAATTGGGAAAAGGGTTTTTCTGGTTTCCCTCTTTTGAGTTGAAGGGAAGGAGATAGTTTTCTGGGGTTGAATTTGCAGTTTACTTTTTCTTGAGCTGTTGAACGTGGGGTGCATGTTAGAGTAAACAATTGGATCAAAAGGCTTTGGGGTAGTTTTGTTGGTGTTTGTTTTGAGGAAATAATGAATGGTTGGTCTCCTCAACTCTAGCAAAAAGCCCGGGAAAGACATACAAGGACAACTAACTCTTTCCTTTGAACTACAACCAACTTCTATCTCCCTCTTTGCCACCCTTTTTCCCCTCTTCTCGGCTGGCCTTTATGTAATTTTGTAAAAAAAAAATGCCTTTTAATTTAAGATATTCATTTGAGCTTTGACCAAAAAGGAGACCGGCCACCATTCAATTCCTTTTTAAGGAGCGACAGTTCATTGCGGTTGAAAGGGGTATGGTTTTTAGTCCATGATGATCCTCATATTAGAGGTCATGCACTTGCCTCTGCAACTTAGTTAGTGAACATGCATAGCCATAGGCCTTATCCTTGATGAAGGAAGAAATATTGGGGAAAGGTAAATGTTAATGGCCCCTTTTTATTTGGGACGTGATCCACTGCAACCGTAGCATGATGTTGCCATCATCCATCCGCCATATCAAATTTTCACTAAATTTTTCCCGTCGTTCATTAAAATTGTTACGGACGAAATTTTGACCAAAATGACCCCAAGGGATTTGATGAGTCGCAAGGATTCTCAAGCAAATTGTTTGGGGGGGGGGGGGGGGGGGGGGGAGTTCAATGTCGTAAACTTCACTGCCCACTATATTATGTAGCCGAAGGTGAAGTTTACTTAAAAAAAACGTGGATGGCCGGATACCGTTGGCAACTTACTATTGATCAGCTCCCTTTAGTTTTGGATCTATTTGTTGGATAATACTTGAAATCAACAGTGTAAAATAGCTAATTTTGTAAGTGAACGTGAGAAGTAACTTATTAGCAAGGCAAGGTCCCAAAGCTAATGCTAAGGTGCTTCGGTGTTGTGTAACGATCTATGGACATGGTATAATCATGCATAATATTACCGTGAAACGTAAAATTTTTCAAAAGTAGAAGTAGCGATAGTACTTTGTCTACTTTCATGCCTAAACCTTGAATTTCCTTCGCCCTACTCTCTGATTGCCTCTTCATTACAACAAGATTATCAATCTTGTGTGTGTAAGACTTCAAGGACCAGCTTGATGTAAGATTAAGCGTGTGATGTTATGGCAGGAAGCTACGTCGAGGTTCAAGTTTGGCCAAGTGTGAGCCAATTTGGGGCCAACTCTTTCACCCAAGAGCCTGAACAAGTAAATAGATTAACTACTCGTACAAGAAATTTGTCTGCCAAAAGGTAATCTAGCTGAAGTACGGTGCCGGAAAAGTTATGCAACGTCATACCACCTACATTAAGAGTTGTACTTCTTGTGACAACAAATGTTAAGTGCACTTGATGTATTGAGTAGTTGTACTACGCTCATATGAAATACTTAAATACAGTCATTCCCTACAAGTGGACCAACTTGTGAAATCAAATGAACTATAAACATAGAGTTGAGTAAATACTTAGAAACCTTCGCTGGCATGTCCCTTCCAAATCCCACCCCTTTACTAGTATTTTTGAGCTATTTTTATTCGTTAAGGTTTTGAACTATCGTAAACTCTCCCTTTCGATGCTACCTATCAAAGACTCTAAAAAAGACACTATTAAAAGTTGTCACTGAGGATGCTAATGACAACAATATCGTTAAGCATGTTTAGCGACCCTGAGGAGTTACTATATGGAGAATTGTAGGCATCTTCTACGATTTAGTAATGGCCAAAAATTATACTTGTAGGTGCATCTTAATGTCCTTTTCGAGACATGATAGATACTTTTCAGTGTTGATGTCAAAACTGAAATAAAGAACTATTACTAAGAAGAAAAAGAAAGAAGAGAAACCCTTATTGCATGCAAGTTCTTGACCCGTGTTTCAATAGCAATGAGGGTGCGTATGGTGAACCGTCCCGAAATGGGTTTGCATCTCACGGCAGCAGTGGCGCAATGCGCCGGAGGCCATGGAAGGCCAACCTCCGCGTCGCTAAGCAGCGTTCTTCTTCGGGTTGCGCTGCCTTGGCCAGAGAGAAGATGAAAGAAACAAGGACAATGGCAATGGCAAGACCAGCCAGAAACAAGTAGACGTACTGGTATCTTCAACAAGAACAGCAGAGGCACTGGATTTCTGACAGTCAGCACTCTTGTCTCATGTAAGGTGGTGTGTGCCTCTTTCCTAACCCTCGTCACACTTGATTCACCATGCATGGCACAAGATCTGAACTGCCCAAGCAGGCAACTAGCATGCACAAATGTTCAACACCCAAGGAGGACTTTGACTTATTAGCTTGGATGCAGCCCATCCTTTTTGATATCTATCCGGCATGTAGTCTGTTTCACGGTTGCTACTTCGGAAACGAGGCATCCTCGACGACATTTATCTCTCGCAGAGGACCGATATTTTGGACCCATCTGATAACATACAGAAGATATAACTAATCTACTGGAGGACCGACGCCAGGCAAAATTTTATGTCCCCTTTTGACATAAGCAGCGATATAGAAATAATTATGTGACTCGACAGGAGCGAGGGGATGGGGTCTTCTCCTGTGACTGAGACGTTTTTGTACACTAATACAGTCTCGGGATGTAAATATTTCACTCGTAACCTATCACTTTCAATGAAATGCAGTTCTGGCTTAGAACAAGAAGTGGGGCTTTTAGTAAAACACCTTACTTTTCCTGTGGAGTGGAGCTGCAAGTTTTTAAGCATGTTACAGCAGACAAGAAGGCCCATAGCTATAGTCCCAAATTCATTACAAACTTCACAAAAGCCCCACCAGAGAGATCTCCTAAATCCAAACGTTAGCACAATTCATTTCACTAGGCCTACAACTTGAAAGGCGTTTCTATTAAATCTTCTCCGGATATCCTTTTCCCCCACTTTGTCCAGCAGGAAGTTGTAAGTTTTAATGAGCCACTTGCTATGTACCTTCTGCTGATGCTGTCGCACTGCAGAGGTTGGTCTCCAAGAATAGTCAGTAGACACCAAATGTGTACGTAGAAGGGAAATTTAATTCACAGAGTTCGGTTGTTGGTGTCATGAATTTAGGAACGTTTCTTACACATACGGCCGACCATACTTGAATGAAACCTCCAAGTCCTTTTCTCAATAGATCTCCCGAGTATCTAGGCGATGCTAGGGTCAGTGAAAAGCTCGCATTAGGCTGTAAGATTACACTCCAGACCTATGCTGTAACGTCATATATCTTCATGCACGTTCCTTCGCTAGACACCCGCAGCCACGGGTCGGAGACATGCTGCTAGTGGTGTTCCATTCTCATTATGTTGAGATTACTTTGTTTTTATGAGAAAACAGTTATGATTGTTAAACTTGTCCATTCCATTTAAATGGCTTTACTTATGTCCTCTTTCTGAATCATAAGTCCTTCCAACATTTTTGATGTCTCAGAAGGAGAGATGGAGCCTCAATTCCTTTTTGCCTGAAATGGTATTTTTGAGTATAAAAGGCACAAATGATCTCGAGGTTATGTGAAATGGCCTCCACTAGAAACGAAGTAAATATCGTATACATCTTATTTTTTACATTCATAATAGCGGGAACCTTGTGAACTAACTATACGAGGATTCCTCATCATGATCTCGAGGTTATTTTCAATTGATCTTATATATTTTTTTTCATGTGACCTCGAGGTTTATGCGATATGGCCTCTGCGAGAAACGAGGTAAACATCATATACATCTTATTTTTGACATTCCTAACGGCGGAACGTTGTGAACCAACTAATAATATTCAGTCATAGACTCATAGGAGGATTCCTCATTACGTTGTTGCCACTAAATGCTTAAGATCCATTTAAAGTCAAATGTTTATTTTTAAAAATATTAAAGCTTGACTCAAACCTGCATTTATTCATGTTAAGACACCGACGGCAAGAAGCATAGGTGAGGCTCTAACTGCATTCATGGTTGGCACAAAAGAGAGAACTACCATAAGACTCCTGTGAAGGCATTAAATCCTGTAACTATTCAGTACATGAAAAAGATGTACCAAGATTCTTTAGCGTTAAATGTATTTTAGCAACCAAAAATTGTTATTATAAATGTTGCTAACAGTTTTAAAATACTTATAGTGATAATGTTTTGCTACTAAAAAACTGTTAAAAGCAAGATGCTGTAAAGAGCGGAGAATCCTTATTTGATATTGTCAAAACAAAAGTCTGACAACCGTTATGACAAAATTTTTTGGGTATCGATCATTTTCATTTGAAAATAATATATTGAGATAAATTTTGGGTAGATACATCATATTATGGAACCACTGTCCAAAATCATAAACTCCAATAAGCATATGGTTGCTTAGTTTTATTTGGCAAATGTCCTTATCTATGTTTGAAGCTGAAATTGTATTGACTTATTGATTATGATTGATAGAGGTGTCAATGGGCCAGGCTTGAGCTGGCTCAGCCGAAAAAACAGGTCGGGTCCGGGCCGAGGGGGTGGGGAACCGGGCCAGAGAAGAGGGATATCCAGGCCCAGTCCAAGCCCTGGCCCTAGGCCCAATATTTAGGGTCAGGCTTGGGCCGGGCCCAACCCAACAAAAAAAAATGTTCCCCAAAAAATTCTTGTCATTCATTTTCGAAATCCTGAGATTATTCCTCATGGTCCTTTGACACTTCACTCACTTTATGGAATTAAATTTAGAATTCAATTCACCTTTTTTTGTTTGAAACAAAAAAGAAATTTAACTTACATAATTTTAATTTATTTATGTTTAGAACGCATATAAAATGAAAAATATGATAATTTTTTTTATAATTATTCCCTTGGCTTGTGATGCAGAATATAAAGCAAATTTTGTAACAGAAATATTAAATAAAAGCACACTAAAAAATTATCAAAAACATGTCATTGTCACCACACACCCACACTTCACTGTGTATGTTAAAGAAAATACTGATCATATGAATTCAATAACACCTCTAAAACTATTAATTTAACTAAAAAGATCCAAAATGTCAAAAAAAATTAAAAAATAGACTTCAAAAAAAAATTATGAGGGGCCAACGGGCCTGGGCCTTTTTAAGGCAGGGCCCGGATGTGTTTCCCAAATATTTCGGCTCGGCCCTTTGAACTAGGGCGGATTATTCACCCTTAAGGCCGGGTCGGGCTGGCCCCACCTTTTTATACCTCTAATGATTGACAGAAACTTGAAAGAAAAAATGGCTGAACTGTACGATGATAACCATTTGAACACAAGTTAATGCATTCAACAATACAATAATTTTAAAGACAAAGTTTCAGCAATGTGCCAACTAAGTGCAGGATACAAATATGTCTGCTAAGCATGTTATTGGTATCCTATATCAAAGAGGGAAGGATCGGCATTTACTGGAACAATTCTAGTTATAAGATTGTCATTAAAATCTTTTGTTGTTGTTGTTAAAATAAATAGTAACAATTTTTTTTTGCTAAATTGCATTTAACAACCTTCTATTATAGCACACGATCGTAGCACGGGTACGGAGGTACAAAAGAGAACAAAAATAAAGATGCACTTGATATTGCTCTACTTGAGAAAAAAAATGTATGAATGTAGCGTATCACATTGCTCACCTGTCTGCCCATATTGTAGTGGACGTCCGCTCCATAAAATAAGGCGGACCACGATTACACTCAAAAAATATAACGAATCTGAGCCACCCACCTCAATAAAGTGGAGGGTGAGATCGCGCTCAGGACAAGGGTCTTTTTGAAATCACTTTCCAGTTTTGATTTTCTATTTTAAAAAAATAAAAATCAGTTTAGTTTTTATTTTTTACAAAAATAAATGGGTGTTTGATTACCCATATGGGTACAACTTGGGCAGGCTGAAAGGGCCCCGAGGTTATACCATGATCAGTCCGCTTTTCAAAAGTCGTACACATGTCTAGCCCAGTCCATCTACGTGCCGAATAATATGTGTCCACGCCAAACCCAATAAAATTTTGGTGGACACGGACTGGATGTGGGCTATTCACGGATTGTCGATGGTTATGAAATACTTTTTTTTTTTCTAAAACGATTTTGAAACATATCATTGATAATCCAACTCTATAATTTAGTTATGATAATGAAAAAAATACATTAGCACTACAAGCAAGAAAAAGGACTTTTAGCGACGGATATTTCCGTCGCTAAAACCCTAAATCGGTCGCCAAAGACTTTTAGCGACGGACATCCCGTCGCTAAAAGTCCGTTGTCTATAACCCTGTTACTAAAATATTAAGAATTATGTCATCCGTCGTGACGGAATTATTTACTTTTAGCGACGGAAAATTCTATCGCTAAAAGTATTTTCTATATATTTTTTAAAAAATCTAAATTTCTGAAGAAAAAGTTTTAAAAAATATTTAGCAATTCACTAATTGACCGCAAGGGTCACCGGTCGTCGACACGTCATCGCCGGCAGTGGGTTCTTGGCTGGTGGAGTCCTCGCCTCGCCGTCGCTATTCACCGATCACTTATACTTCTAAATTGGCGCATCCACAGCTCCACTCGTTCCAGATCTGAGCCGAGCTCAATAGAGAGAGTCGACTCAAGGAGGCAGGAGCCCCTGCCGTGTCCGCATGTCACCGTCGACCGTCCCAGGTGAGAGGCCGAGTGGGTGTGTGCCGTCTGGGCCTGGGGAGTGGGTGAGAGACTTGGCGTAGAGAGAGAGTCACAGACTGAACTTTTTTTGGGAAGTCGAGGGGGTACATTAGCCCCCCTTGTTCATACGTAGCTCCGCCCCTGTGTGTCGGCGAGCAATAGAGGCGGCGGGGTGGGGGTGCGGCAGCGGGTTGGGTGTGTGGGAGGTGAGTGGTTACGATTTAGGGTTAGAGAGAGATAGACTGAGAGAGAGAAGAAGGAAATGCTGTGAGCGGCGGGGAGAAAAGAACGAAGGGGTAGGGTTTTTAATTTTAAGAACTTTTAGCGACAGATTTTGGCCGTCTCCAAAAATCTGTCGTTAAAGATCATAAAAAATTTTCAAAAATTTTGACTTTTACCGACGGATTTATTCCGTTGGCAAAAGTCCGTCGGTAAAAGTCATTTACAATTTTTTTTCGCAAAAGAAAAAAAGGGAGAAAATCAAAAATAAAATTTTGCCCTGTAAAAGTCCGTCGGTAAAGATCTTTACCGACGAAAAATTCCTCGAAAAAGTTTTTTAAACAACGGACCTTTACTGACGAAAATTTCGTCGGTAAAAGTGACTTTTAGCTACAGATTCGAATCCGTCACTAAAAGTCCGTCGAAAAAAGCTGTTTTTCTTGTAGTGTAAAATCTCAAAATAAACTTAAATATAAGCATGAAAATAAATATTTGGGATAAAATGAGAGAGAAAAAGACAAGAGTCTCTAATCCTATAATAAGAAATAAAGTAGGAAAAGTAAAATCTTCAAAGATCTCTAAACATGAACGAAAAGTGGGAACTATCGCTCAATCTGGTTCAGGAAAATAAGACAAAAATATGAGCATACCTTTGACTTTGTCAAAGTGGGGGTTGAGAGTTGAGAAAGTACAAAAAGAAATAGTATATATATATATATATATATATATATATATATATATATATATATATATATATATATATATATGGAGCGGACTATTTTTAGACAAAAAACCACGGTCTGTCCACTACATTATGTAGCGGATTATTGGGGCTCCCAAATCCTCTGTTTCTTTTGACAGATGTAGAAAACCAAGGTTGTAGTCTCCACGAAGAAGAAAAAAACCAAGGGTATGAGAAATTTACAATTCACAAATTTAATCTCCACCAAGAAGAAGAAATCCAAAACCACCTATCACCGCTAATTTTAGTCAACCATTAGGAACCACCCAGGTTCAATTTGTCTAGCTTAGGAACCTAACTTCACTAATTTTAGCTTCGCCGGTGCAATTGGCGTCGCTGATCAACTATGCCATCGACGACAAGGACCTGAACGTCGTGGCGCTGTGGGCCATCATAGACTCCGCCAGCGCCTCCCTCTCTTCTTCCGCCATCTGACCCCATAAGCCCTATTTTTAACACCCTCCTCAAAGCATCTCTTCCCTCCATTGCACCCAACTGGCACCACTATACCAAGCACCACCGAACCCCAGCCAAACCTCACATTTAGAAAATAACATTGAAAGCTCCCCCACAAATCTACTCAAATCAGGGCAAAATTATTTGCAAGGTAGATCTGAAAAAGATGTATAGGGCAGTAAGCTCTCTATCAACAACAAGACATGGGGGTTGTTCTAGAGATGTCAATGGGCCAGGCTTGGGCCGGCCCAGCCCGGGCCCAGCGGGCCAGAAGAGGGCTAGGGCCAAACCGGGCTTCTGGCCTTGCAAACTGGGCCGGGCCCAATGTGAGGATATCCTGGCCCAGTCCAAGCCCAAGCCCTAGGCCCTAACTTTAGGGTCAGGCTTAGGCCAGGCCCGGTCCTAAATAAAAATTTATTTGTTTTTTAAAAAATTCTTTTTATCCATGTTTTATGTTATGAAAAAATTAAATTTAAGATAAATTTGTTCATAGACCCTTTTATCTCCAAGGATAAATTCTTTTTATCCTTTTATCTCCATAAGCTTTTTATCAACTAATTTTTAAAAGGAAATTGTTCTATTATTGTTTTTACAAAAGATATTAAACGGGTTTTTGTCCTTTTATATTCACAGTGTCGACAAAACACCGAGGTATTGAGTTTGTTCAGTTGTAAGTCTCTGCCTCATTTTCTTTCCAATATAGATTCTCAAAATAATTTCTTACTGCAATGAAGCTTATCTTTAGTTTTTGGATAGCTTAATGTTGTATAGCTAGCTGAGTAGATATTTTTGTGGATATGGGTGTCACCTTTCTGGTGTTCCTTGTTAATACATATCATTACTTACTAGAAAGAAGGTAGATCAATTGTGCACTCATGAGTTGCACTATGATTAATTACCCACCTCAATTTTCTTTTTTCATTTTAGTTTGCTATTCAGTCATAACAAAAAAGGGAACACCAAAGGCTAGTACAAGTATGAGTCCAAGATTGCCTACCCTTTCTTCTATTCCTCCGTTTATTTATGTTTGGAATCAGGTGCGAAAGAAAAGTATCAGCGACGTGGGTAGAATGAAAATGCATTGCATGCTTGTCTTAAATTTCTTACCCATTCGAAATGATTTTCTATTCTTAGTGTACACTGCTTTTAGCGTTCATCTAATTGAAAATTTCTTGTTAAAGTTCATAGGTAAGATACCCAAGGAAATCGGGCCAAAATCGGGCAGGGCAAAAAATGGGCCATTTTAGGGCCGGGCCGGGCCCAGGCCCATTTCTTAAATTATTCAGCCTGGCCCAAGCCCTAAGGGTTAGGGCCAGTCCAGGCCCAAAAAAGGGCCGGGCCAACCCAGGACAAAAATGGGCTAGCCCGCTGGGCCAGCCCGCTGGCTGCCCAGCCCTTTTGACATCTCTAGGTTGTTCTTAATTTCATTTCCTTGCTTGTTTATCCAGTTTATGAATCATTCAACCGAGCCTACCAAAAAGATTTAGGTTGCAGGTCACGAATTTGTCGCCTCTATAGATAAGGCGGAGGGCAGCAGCTTCCCCCAATGTGCTGAAGTGAAGGCCTTTCCGGCTCAACCAACTAATCCTCTTCATGGTATAGAGAACCAAAAAATGGGCTGTGGAGAGAAGCAGCTTGAGGCTCTTTTGGAAGTCTTTCTTTAACTGTAAGTCCAAGCAGAAGCTTTGGTTTCTGAAATGCTCTACTTCTCACTTTCTCAATTATGTTGAGGCTAAAAAGAGTATTATATCATGCTTCTGTAAAGGCTGGTAAATCATGAGTTTATATCTAAGAACACTTAAAAGAAAATAACAGAACACCCTGGCTCTATGGATGAGAATAAGACTGGTCATTCCAGGACCCCAACAGTTGGTACGTATGTCATGTCCGTTACATGATGTAGCGGACAGAGAATTTCAATAAGTGATTCATTGTGGACAAGAGGTGTTTTTGTTAAAAAAAAATCATCCGCTACATTATGTGGCAGACGATATTAAAAAAAAGTAAGAAAAAATATCTGGATTGTCCACCGATCGCTTGTAAACGACCAGATTGCACGGGCAACTTGGCCCTATATATATTATAATTTTTATTATAATAGTTAGACGGACTGGTTTTTTCATGGGCTGGACGGACTTGCCCTTTGCCCATGTCCAGCCCATATTTTTTACGGGCTCAAAATTTTGAGCTCACGTCTACCACGGTCACTACAAAAATAAGTCTACGCCCATATTTTTGCTGGTTGTCTATGGGTTACCTGCCCAAGTTGCACCCCTAATTACTCAGTTTTTATTTTGAATTTTTTCTTTGGTAGTGGTTATGGTGGCGGTGGCCGGCTGGGGTTGGTGGCGACGAGTGGTGTGGGAAGGGGGGGGAGGGTCTCCGAACAAAAATCAAAATTAAAAACTCAAAACTCTAAAATGGAAGTTTAAAAAACAACCATGTTTTAAAAACTGGTTTTCAAAGCTGAAGAGGAAAAAAAAACAAAAATTGTGTACCAAATGCGTATTTTTTTTTCTGGAGAAAAAATTAGAAGCAGAATATATTTCAAAGTTTTAAGCGGTGAGTTTTTGTACACACATACATAGATACATTTGAGAGAAAGGAGAGTTCCCATCATGGGATTAACAAGAAAAAGACCTTTTCATGTGCATCATTAGAGTTGATCTCAAACCATAAACATTGCCAACATGTGCCTTAAATTTCGTGCATCTAATCTAACTAATTAATTAAGGACACTAATCAAGGAGATGACCCAAACTCCAAGAAATTACGCGTTGTGACATTCCACATTCTATGCATTAAATAAGGAGCCGA
This sequence comes from Escallonia herrerae, assembly GCA_033070095.1. NCBI lineage: Eukaryota > Viridiplantae > Streptophyta > Magnoliopsida > Escalloniales > Escalloniaceae > Escallonia > Escallonia herrerae. Next base: position 832,020 of record JAVXUP010000030.1, on the reverse strand, counting down.
ACCACTTAAACTAAGTTTGATTCTAATTTAGCTCGAGGCTTGGTCATTTGTGGGTCGACTCATCACCGGTCTCCAGCTTACTAAATCTGCCTTCCCGTGCAGGTCAAATTTGGCCAGACGTACAAGAATATTCCTTCAACGTCGTAAATAGTGAATTAATAATTATTAAATAATTATAATTATTTTTCAGTTAGCATTTTCAGCGATAATTTTTAAAAGTACTTTTTAACGTCATTAAACGAAAGCGACTAAAAATATTTAACGATCATTAATTATCACTATATAGAGGTAGAAGGAAAATTCCTTTGATCGGCTTAGCAGCCAAAAATTTTGATAAAAAATAAATGATCTTTGGATTATCAAATTCTTCTAAATTGAACTCTCGTTTTTTATCTGCATTTTGATGCGTTAACTTGTCCTTTTTCACGGTTTCGCTTTTGTTCCAAATCCTGACCCGCTTGTTAGCAGAACCGAACCGAACCGAACTTTCAAAGCAGTAGTTGAGCTACTCGAGGCTTAATGAAGAGAATCTTATTGCTTCCAAACTGCCAGTAAACAAAGCATGTACCAAATCGTGGACTGAAAACTCGTGGCCTCTTTCCAAGGTAGTTTCCCGTGCAACTGCACCACTAATTGTGTCATTTGTGTCTCTCTTTCCAATATTTGATCTGGCCTTTCCTCTCCGACCTTTTAAACAGATTTGCTCATTTGGGTACTACCAACGCAACACATAAAACAAGCTTCAAATTCCACCATTAATGGCACACCCCAACAAGAAATAGTGTCTTCGTACCACCAATACACAGCTATTAAACAAACCCACCTAGCATCTGTTATATCAATATCAACGGAAAAAAAGTCAATATTCACCTGCTATTTTGTTCCTTTTTGCGGTGGATCTGATGCCCTCTCACCAATTATACATTTTCAGGTGATCTTAACTGTAATTGGGTCCTCATCAGTTTTCTTGTTGATCACTTTGTTTTTCAGTTTTTCCACCTGGGATTCATTTGTTTGCATTTGCTTTCAGTTGGGTTTGTTACAGATGCTAAAAAGAGCAACTTGGTTGGTCACATGATGAGTGAGGCTGGCTGTTGGCAGAAGAAAAAAAAGAAGCCAAGAATTCAGGTACTCTTACATAATTCCCTTGAAAGTCTGTAATTTGTTGCAAAATGTTCATACTTCTCCAGAATTATCTCTGACGAGTAATGCTTTAGATCCAGCATGTCTAAACTCACAACAGTTTCTGTGTATGCTTGTTGTTGTGCGTGTGTGTGTGTGTTTTGTCTATTTGCGTACAATGTACCTCTTTGGGTTTTTTAGCATACAGTAATAGAGGAATTGAACATACCCAATTGCTCTATTCGAAATATTTCAACATGAAAGTGATATTTCTTATTTTTACCTTTTGCAAATTTTGTTCTTGATGGCGGCAACTGATTCTTTTATTTGCTTGGGGATCTAGTGACAGGGAGCTCCATGTTTGAATCCTTCGGTTAGAATATCAATTCATGTAAGTATATACTGAATTTTTAATCTGTTGTTTAGTTTGTTTTTTAGAGTATAACCTTAGCATCTGACTTTTTCAATGGAATTTTCTGTTTTAGAATATGCCTCAAGAGAGCCTAAAATCATCTGTTTTCAGATCATTTGTCACTTGTGATGACCCCAAAGGTGTTGTGGAGTGTCGGACAATCAGAAAATCCAAGACTGAGTCTCAAAAAGTTGAGGGTAAGGTTGAAAGCAAAAGGATCCCTAAGTTTCTGAATAGGTCTTTGTCTTGCAAGGAAGGAAGAGAGGAGATGGTCTCCAGAAAAGGAACCTCAGAAGAGTTTCATAACCCTTCTTCTTTTCAGCTGGTGGAGGTGGCTAGAGGAGCTAGAAAGCTGAATCATGTGATAGATTCCTGGTCTAAGGGGATGAGCTTTGAGGGGCAGTCCAAGGATATTGCGAAAGACTTGTTGAAAGGAGCTCTTGATCTTCAGGAGTCCCTAGTCATGCTTGGGAAGCTACAAGAAGCTTCCAAGTATATGGCTAAATTGAAGACAAAACAAAAGGATGAAGTGCCCATTGAAAGGACTACTTCTAATCGATTTGGAAATGACAACTGCCAGATGGGATCTCAAAATCCAAGACTTTCCGTTGATGGGTCTTCAAGGGACTGTTATGAGGAGCTTAGGGAAGTAATTAGAGACAGCTTTGCTAGGCAAAATATCTTGCCAAATGGTTCCTCGGAGCAAAAGGCTTTTTCGGACAGAAAAAAGTTGGATTTGTCTCCAGATATGCCGTCGACTAGTTCAAGCAGATCCTCGAGGGCTTTCTCCCGCGATTTTACCTCTTCTGACTGTTCTTCATCGTCTAAGGTTCCAGAAGAGAAGGCAAAGGGCTCGAATTTGATTGCGAAGCTTATGGGTCTAGAAGAAATTCCCTTGCGACCATTGCAGCCCGTGCCCAGAAAGCAGTTGGAGCGAGACAAGATTCTGAAGCAAAGAAGACCGTTTTTTGATATTGATATGCCAAAGGAAAGGAAACCTGAGTTTGTTGTTCGTAAGTTGGATCGTGAGCGCATGTCATTGGATGAAATCATTGAAGTTATGCAATTCAAAGGACTTCTGGAAAGCAATAAGCAACAAACTTATTACCCAAATGCTTCCCATTTGGAAAAAGGGCTTAGCTATGATGCCCCGCCCATTGTTTTAATGAAACCGTCACGTCCAGCTCTTGGGGCAGAAGAGCTTCGCACCCGTACCTCTGTTCCAAAAGAGGGATTGGGCAATGATGAAATGCGCAGTTGGAAAATAAAAGAAGAGGTTCCATTCAAAATAGGGGAACATAGCAGTGGAGCTTTGAACTCTCATGAGATGCGCAAAAAATTGCAATTGGAAGAAACACCAATCAAAAAGATTCGTCAGGAAAAAGGAGCGAAGGACTCTCAAGAGGTACTAGCTAAGCCAGAAGATAAAGAGGCCAGGATCAAGAAAATGTCATCCTTGAACAAGACGAGAGCTTCTGTTCGTGTAAGTCCAAAACCAGAGAAGGCCACAACTTCGAAGAAAGTTGACAAGATTCAAAAAGTGACACTGGGTGGAATAAATGCGGTAAAACTGGAGAAGGAGAAATCAACGAAAACTGATGGGCAAGGCAAGATCATTTCTACCAAGAAAAAGCCCGAGAAAGGGACCAACATCACTAGGAACCATATCCCTCAGCAGAAAAGTAACACCTCAAATTCCATTCCAAAGCGGGCAACTTCTTCTATCTCTCAGAACTCTAGGGATCAAAAAGAGAATGTGAAGAATGAAAAGCCTGTCTGCCAGATATTGGTAATCAACATGAGTCCTTATAATCCACCTTTTGAATTCTGAAAATGTACTTTCTTCAGGAACCTACTTTCCTCTGACATATGTAATCGTAGTATTGTTTTAGGCCTAATCAGTATGTAGGAATTCGAGAAGTGAACTGCAGAAGTTAGACTTCTTTGAACGGGCCTTTTTGAGTTTAAAGATCAAACAAAATATGCCATTGCAGGTTGAAAGTACAGGATTAGAGGATGATGACATGCGGAATGACCTTACATGTAACACGGAGTCTCAGATGGAACTACCCAGCACTAAACCTGCAATGCAAGTCCTTACTGAGGAAGAGCCAGATGTTTCTGAAATTCTTTCCAAAGGTTAGTTCCAACATCAGATATTGACCGTATAAGTTAGTTTCTTTAGTTGTAGACTAATTTTGTGTCCCACAATTTCATCTGCACCTTTATGTGTAAGCACACATCATGTGTAAGCCCATGGTTCAAGCATGACACTAATGTGCAAGCAGTGCCAGAGGAGATCTTTGGCTGGTCTTTCCGTATCCACCGTCGCAGGTTTCACACCGCCTAAAAATAGGATAATACAGAAGGAAAATGGACGATCAGGCAAGAAAACCAACAGTTCATAGAAACTGTCTTAGCTGTACATCGTAAGCAGCACATTCACCTCAATAGCTGCTGTCTGGAGTTGTGCCCTATATCCATGCTGTCACTTTCTAAATAACCGTATAGATAGTGGTTGTCTTTCCTTCTTTTCCGTGTATAGTAAAATAGCCTATATGAAGATTGCATATTATAATAGCCATATACATTATGCAAGGGAAAAAAAAAAACTAAAGCAATAGGTGGAATAATACGACTAAATAAGTACGAGAGATCTGTTTTTCTTAGAGTTCTGTAAAAAGATGAAATTTTTTATTGCAGATAACTGCGGCAACCACCGGAGTTCTCTGTTTGAGGCTCCTCCATTGACCACCCAACACGAAAGTAGCATTGGATCGCTTGAAGAAGCTAACAGTGACATTCTTCATAACATAACAGATAGCAAATGCTGCGAAACCAGAACCAATTTACCTTTAAGCAGTCCGTCATTCCTCAATCATGCAGGGGAGCTCTTTGATATCAATGAATACGAACCTCTAGTTTTGCAGACGACTGGATTATATGGTTCTGGTTCAGCCGATTCCAAACTCTTTCTGGACTGCGCAAATGAATTATTGGAACTTAGAAGTCTACGACAGACACGACCTGTAAATCTTTTGTTACAAAACAATACCTGGAAATCAAGATTTTGCATCTCCCAAGACCAGTTGGCTGGAGAAGTTCGTAAGGGGATTGAAAATCTGAGAAGCTACAGCAAGCTTGCCGCGGAGAGACTTCCTGCTGATACCGTTTATGCAATGCTTGAAAGGGATATATGGTGCAAGGGAATGGAAGGTGGAGCATGGGATTTTGGCTGGAGGGATGGATATACTGTAGATGAAGTTGAGATAGTTGTGGCCGACTTAGATAAGCTAGTATTGAATGAGTTGATTGAGGAGGTGCTTAAAGAGCATGTGCTTTAGCACATTTTAAACACATTGAAGCTGGTTGTACTATTCACTGTATACAACAAAAAAATTTCAATGCAAGAGTTGATAATGTTTAGAATTGGCCGGTTTTATCCTTATACTCGAGTAGTTGTAACATTCTGCTGGACACTAAAAATTCGTGTCATTGTTGACAATTATACAGATAAGTGAAAGTTTCGGTTACAGTTAGTTGTTTCAGTCTTGATATGTCTTCGGAAACTGCCAATATACATGTTTTTTTCAGTTTAGTCCTGCCTTCTTTGGAATCTACATGTATTGCAGGTAATTGATATGGTATTATATTTAGTTTTTGTTTTTCACGTCGTTGCTTTTAAATTTTTAATTTCAACACCGGACCTTCGACTTTTATTTTTTGGCAGAGTAAACTAAGAGTGTAAATAAATCGCTCGGGCTATTTTCTCTAAGCACAGCATTTCCAGGGAATGGTTTGTTGTAAAGCAAAGCACCAACAGTTTGTAAACGTCCTGAGAGATATGTTAGCTGTTTTCTGGGCATTGCCACATTAGCCGCGTGAAGCAGCACTAGAAATTTGGATGCCAAAGCAGAAGGAAGGAAGGCCAAATGATTTCACTGGATTCACAGTACGAGTTACCATCACCAAACATCTTGTCATTGGAGAAACATGTGTTAGACATAATATCTCACCGTTTCTATGCCCTTAATGTGAAAATGTTGTGTCTTAGAATCACCTTTAAAGATGCTGCCATTCTGCATTGCCTAGTTAGTAGCCATCAATCCTTCCAACATGTTTTTTTTTTTGTTGTGTAATTTAACTAATTGCTAAAATCTTTGTTGTGGCAATCTTTATGCATCAATCTTGAGGCGGACTTGTCGTTGCTGATTAAACAAAAACTGGTTTCTCCGTATGAACTAAAAGTAATGGGAGATCTGATCTCCAATGCCTGCTTGGCCATTGGCCATGATAGCAATTCATGTCCTGAGAATCAAACTGTTACGAAATAGCTCTAGATAAATATATATAGAACAAGATAAACAAACACAAAGAATCAGAAAGAACTCAAATCCACTTTGTACAAGCTAGATTTACAACGCTCCCTCACGTATATCTCTCAGTTGTCTGCCGTCACAACATACTATTTACAGATATGTCCAATGCAAGGAAAACCTAATCCTACTCATGTACGGACGCTCAAAAAATTTGGGTTCCGCTTACTCCGCTCTGGACAGTTCGGCCTACACCTTCTATCTTTAGCCATAAATACAAGATATATATCAACACAAACAGTCACATTTTTCATTTTCATCTACCTCTACTGATCTGTTTGTTTTGAGTTCTTTGTTTGCATTTGCATGGCACGAATTAAACACCACTTTCTTATCAGGAACAGAGATGAAAAGAAGAGGAGATAAATATGGACATCAAATAGGCAGCTTTCTAGTATTATAGTACAAGATATGGACTGCTGTAAAGCTCTACTAGAAAGGGACATTACAACAACCAGTCTAGGTATATATAAAGAACAATCTGGTTGTGTCCCTCTGTATTGATGGGTCGCAGGAAGGGGGGGCGGAGGGCATAGAGGGCACGGGACAATAGGATTCAGGAAGAGGCTCCCTTGAATATGAGAAAATTGAGCTTCTCCAGAGCAAAATAGATGAAAGTCCCTTGTGAGTGAGTGAAGAAGCAACTGAAGTCTGAACCCACAACGCATTGCCATCCACACCCATAAATCTTGTCAAATTCCTGCAGTTAAGTGACAGAAACTAATTTAGAAAAACGGGTCTTAAGTAGATATCAAGATGTACTCATGAATTTGGGATATGGTTGTTAATCACCTTCTTGATGTGGGCAGCTATAGAGGTGCTGTCAGAGACATCATAAAGATCAAGAGCTTGTGAAGCAACAGCCATAGCATGACTCTGCATCTTCACTGGCATGTCTGTCTCCTTCATCTGAGCTTTCCCTTCCAGCATCTTGGGCCTGTGTGTCAGTTTCTGTGTGTATGTTTCTGTGTGTAAACCTGTGCTTTTAGTATCCCAGAGAGGATCCTGGCCTATACTTGCAGACCAACCGCTGCACTTTATGGCTTTTTAATCATAGAGCAAATTCTGGGACCAGAAACTTCACTATCTAGTTGCCTTCAATGATTTTGATTCAGCTTTCTCTAGTCTGAGGACTAGAATGTGGTGCTAGGAAAGTTTCAAGGTGGCACGCACATATATTTCCAAAACATTCTTGTATGTTTCCTATAGACTTGACCTACACATACACTACAACCAATTTGGTTGGTTCTGAATAAAATGACAGCACAACCTCAATATTTGCCAGGTCAACCACTCCAATTACTCCTTGGTTGTATCCATTAGAAATGAGGCTTACTATCTTTTTTTCCTATCTCCTTGTGCTAACGAACTCGTCGTCCTAGGGATGATTGGCAAGTAGTACTCATGTCTATATTATGCAGTTCGATGAAGTTTTGCAGTTCACTTTCCTGCAGGTCATGAACCCCGTTACAAACGAATAAGGTGGTCTAATCGAGTTCTCTCTAGGTCCTGCAACGACACGAGGAGGTAGTGAACAGCCTGTGGCCAAGATAACGTTTGGCTGCAACGCGGATTGTTAAGAGCAAGATATCAATAGTTGTCCTTGGGCCCATCAGCCTGGTTGACTTGTTCAAGCTTTGAATGTTGACGGTGGTAGTTTTCCAGTTTGTGATGTACGCTAGAGTGGTCGTACATTTGATTTCACATGCAATCTCATAATGTCCCTTTCATTTTTGTGGCTTGTTTAACTAAGAAAACTGGCCTTGATTTATGGAAACCTTAACTAGTTGAAAGCAGGCTAATCATGCTTGAGGATATTAAACAGAGGCACAGGGCACTTCCAACTATTGGCAGCCATTATTTCTGTCAAAATTTGCAATTAATGGACTTCGTTTCTTCTCAATCTGGCCACCCTAGATGAATTTCATCACTCAAGACGGGAAGACCAAGACATATGAGGGACCTACAAGCGTTGTTCTCATTTACCAACGCGACCCGCCTCATTTTCCTTATTTATTTGCTAATTGATAAGAGAGAGCGGGAAAAAGACAGTCTTTACGGTTTTGATGAGACTCGAATCCGGCGTTAACGGATTCATGGGGCGCTTTTTTACCGAGTGGAGCTAACCTCACTGCCCATGCGACCCCTCTCATCTATGTAGTGAAAGATACTACTGCAACGGGAAGACCAAGACATATAAGGGACCTAGAAATGTTATTCTCATTTACCAATGCAACCCGTCCCTTTTTCTTTCCTTATTTGCTAATTGATAAAAGGGAGTGGAAAAAGGCAGTCTTTACGGTTTTAATGAGACTCGAATCCGTCGTTAACAGGTTCATGAGGCACTTTATTAACGAGTGGAGCTAATCTCACTGCCCATGCGACCCCTCTCATCTACGTAGTGAAAGGTATTGCCGCAATTTCCAATAACCCTCGTGGCAGAATTAAACGTAAGCACAACTGAATAATGGCTAAATTTTGTTTTCGATCATGCAAAAAATTGAACACAAGGCAAGCAGTTTATTATTATTTTATCACTATTAGTATTGTTATAATTATCATGGTTATCCTTATCTTGTTCTAGATGGTTAAACCAATCCAAATATACCACCACAATGAACTCCTAATTTGCGTTCCTCCTGTCAAATTGATTATGACTTTTTTGTTTTTAACCTTAATGCCTGGTGAGACTAGAAGGGAACGTCCACTTCATTTGCAGTGTACAGACATAGCACGGCACAACAAAATATGTACCATGCAACATTAACCAAACTGAGTTTGAGTGAGGTGGAGCAATAAATGTTTTGTGCTATGGAGACTCCGCTCTTGTAATTGGTTCTTTTTCCGTTAATACAACGTGTCTATCGTTGAGAAAAAAAAATTAACTAAAATGTTCGTACTGCCAAAAGCTTACGAGGAGACGCAAACAATTATACAGGAAAATTAAGGTGCTCCTTGGAGTTAGGAATTTTTAGTTAAGGTGGGCAAATTTGTAGCCAAGGTGAACGAGCTTCTCTTGAAAAACTAATTTGTTAGGAGTTGTAACCGCGTGTACGATCGATCTCAAGGTATCTACTTTCATGCTCTATTTTCATTAATGGCCATCACGAAAGCTATTTCTATTAATACAGATCAGTAGGGCCCATTTTTCTAAGCTCGGGAAGAATTTAATTGTGAAATTAACACGCCTTACTTTCAATTGCGTTTTAGTATTTGCAGACAACCCTCCACACCTACATCTTTACTAATTGACACTTTTCATGCATGCTAGACCATGGTATGATGGTACTAGGCTTTATTGGTCAATTCATTCTTGTGATCACTGCATATATACATAATATATACACATAGCACACTGAAAATATTTGAGATTTATTTTATAATTGTCAAACTTGATAAAATTTAGATTAAATCAGCTTTGAAGTTTTAAAGTGTTTGACAAGAAAAGATAAATTGATTAAATTTGCTTCAACGTGTTCAAAACTGATTAAATTCAAAATCCTTATTTTCTTGAATTTTGATTAAGTCAGTTTTAATTAGAGTTGACGAAGAGAATTAACAAAATATCTTTGCATGTGATCAGACATTAAATGTCCTCTCTAAATTTGAATACAAATATGATAATTTTATCATGTGAAACCTACTTTCATCCGCTTTTATGCAAATAATTTTGACAACTTTTAATTTATTATTTTTAAAATAGATTAAAGTTGATTTTAAAATTTGATTCTGATTTAATCGAAATCTACTTTTGAGAATGAATCTCAAAAGGAGCTCATAATATTGAATACGGTATCAGCCTCGCCATATATTGAGTTTAGAAAAAGACGAAGGGTTGTTTAATAAAACTAAAATTTAAGTGCTGAAAAGGGTTAAGCGCTGAATTTGTAAAACTGAAAATTTTAAGCGACTGAATTTTTACTGAAAAATAAGTTAACTTGTTTGAAAAACTAAAAACAGATGTCTGAAAATATTTTATTTATAAATTTATCTATTTTATCAAAATCATGCATTTATTGATGTACTTTATAACTCTCTTTTGAGGGGGACAAAAATCGTGTTGGTAGTGTGGTAGTGACAGTGAGGATGAAGTAATAGTGGTGGCAGTGGTGGCGGCAAAAAGGTGTCAATGATGACAGTATTGATGCGTGAAGACGAGGTGTTGGTAATTGTGATGATAGTAATAGCCGACGACATGATGGTCATGACATGGTTGTAATGCGGTGAATCTTTAAATGATTTTGACAGAAATGGACGTGGTGACAACAACGACGGTATGGTGGAGGTGACGCTGTCCTTGTGGTGGCGATAGTGGCTAGATCGTGATAATTGTGGTGATGATATTAAAAAGAAATTATAGTTGTGATGGTGGTCATGTTATGGTAGAGATGGTATTACTAGTAAATTAATTGAGGGGGTATAGAGGTGGTAATTATTTTTTTATGTAAAAATATGTTAAATAACTTTTAATCATCTCACTTAGAATTAAGTGATTAACATTAAGTAATTCTATTCTGACTTAAAATTTTAGTTTGCTTTTGGTAGGAATTAATTTTGTAAGTGATACAAAGTTTATCGTTATCAAACGCTCTTAATTGAAAATTATTAAAAACTTTAAGTTTTAAGTGCTTAATTGTGTTATCAAATACACCCGAAATGAAAAGTTATTATTTGAAAACTGAGTTGCTTTTTCTTCATTTTGAAAAACCATAAGAATTTTATGAATTTAACACGTGTGAGGTGACTTCCCACATCGGTCAAAATACAACTGGCTAGACAAACGAACGGGCACATGATCCCATAACCGGTATCGATTTTGCCAGTGACCTGCCTGTTTTGCCATTAAATCTACATAAAAGTTGATTTTTTTATACACATTCGTAATCGATGTCAGTTGCAAACTGAGTTGCCGCTTACTTCTGATTAATAAGTTACTAAATACGGAGTACGGTTAACGATACTTTTGTAAAAATCTCTTTAGCGACAAATAATAACGCGTTTCTTTACCGCTCGGTATACACCCGTACACAGCGTAGGTCAAAGCTGGCATGTTGTGATTGGCAACAGCTCAAACGGACATACACCGTATCGAAAAGGCCGAACCTGAGGCATCAGCACGGTTTAACGTTGAAAGTTCCGCATGATTCGCTATTTAAAATCACATAAATTTCCTCGAAGTCCTCACATGTTACGCAGCTTCTCCTAATAAGAAAACAAAAAGTTTTTTAAGAAAAATAAATCATCCGATAATGTCGAAATCCTCCGAAAAAAGGTTAGAGAGAGAAAGTGATCTGAAATATTTGAGTGAGGGCCGTTGAACTACTTTCTATAGAGAGAGAGAGAGAGAGAGCGAAGACGGGGGGGTTTTGTGCGTGTGATGGGCGACGATAAATCGTCGATGGCAGTAATGGCGAGCAGCAGAGAGAGAGATCGCGAGCTTCTCATACCGGTCGCCGATGCCGGCGACGATGACGTTTCGTCCAAGCCTTCCTCCTCAGCTTCTTCCGCTCATCACTCCGGCCGCGAGGTGAATACTTGTGTGCGCGCGTGTGTGTGTGTGTGATGCAAGTGGTTGTAGTTCGTTAGGTTATTTGATTGGATTAGTTTCATTGGAAGATGCGGCTAAATGGGGGTTTATGTGGTGTCCAAGTGAAAATGAGCTGTTTTAGGGTTTGTGATGGAACATCTTTTTGGTGGCCTTTTGTGTTTTTCTTATTGGTTGATTTTCCCTTGTTTAGTTGCTCAGTAGAGTGTATGTGGCTGTTATAGTGCTAAGTATAAAATTTCTCCGTTCCTTTGGATTTCCCTTTTTGACCTTGTGAGATCCTCTGATAGATTTTAGTACGCGTAAAAACATTGAATTAAACTCAAATAACGATCATTATGTGAATACTTATCTTTTGACAAGTCAAGCTAGAGTGAAAATGAGGACAGTCAACATTTACATGTTCTAAATCTATCTCAGGAATTCGAAGAAAGTCAAATCGGGAAAATCCAGTCAGTTTTTGTAGCCTGAATCGGAATTGATGAGTTTTGTTAGAAATTGATTCATTTTCCAATTCCTTGCAAAGAAGTGGAACAGTCCAGGGATTATTTACATAACAATTGCCCCCTTAATTTTGATGTGTAAAGACTCAATTAGTAGAGGCGTCTGAATCTGAGGCTATGCGCATACAAGCTAAGACCAGGATTCTGCATCGGATGAACTCAGCTAGAAATCCCATGGAGTTCATTGTACATCCAAACTAAAGATTTCCCAAACCTGTTCCCTCTTAATACCTCATTTCTATCAAACAGTCTCCATGGAAGGAAGAGTTTCTCGGGAACTGGAAACGTCTATCTTCAGATCTTATTACGAACACGCTTATTTGGCTTTAGTCATTTGTCTTCCTTTATCAGCAAAGTTTCCGTGATTGGCTCCATTGCAATCTTTGATCAACCTGTGCTTCATTTTTTGTTTGTTCGTTATCTTCCTGTCCCATTCATTTTATGTCTGCTTTCTTGAATTTTGGGAATTACCTTACGTATATGCTTACTAAAACGCGCTGAATACATGTGTATGTGACTCCCCTACCACACAACACCTGAATTTAGCGTATTTTAGTTATGACATATCGAGCAAGACATGATTTGAAGTGTTGCCTTTTTTTTTGCTTCTCGTGTTTTTTCCCCCTGATGAAATCTTTCTCATGTTCTAATCCTGTAGACTTTTTCCAAAGTTGTTAGGAGCTGGGCTTCTAAAAAGTTCATGACTGGATGGTGCGCACTCTTATTCCTCAATCTGTTATCTTTTCTTTTCATGTACAGTGATCTTGCTTATCTATTCTTTTCTTAAACTTTGAGATTTTGCATGAAGTCATTTTTTCGCCTTTTTGGTTCTGGTCTTGAGTTAGTTTTCCCGTGTATGTGTTGTCTATAAAACTTTCACAGTCTTTTTATGATGCAATGGGTACGAGTTAATAATTGGGCAGCTGTGACAGATTGTATAATCGTCTTTATTATAGTCATGAAAGTCATCCATACATGCATAATTTCTGTGTGGGAAAGGATATATTGGCTTGAGAGTTCAATCGTTAGTCCAGAACAGGTCGTATTGTCTGCTGGAAGCTGGTTTCTGTTTAGATAATTCTCGAGGATGATGTTTAGAGCACAGCAATACCAGTGACTAGGCCAAAAGAATTTTTTCTCGGATAAAGTTGCTCAAAAAAATCTGCAAAATGCAGGGTCTTAGAAGCTTGCCATAGTTTAAAGGAGTTTATGTTACTTAGGAATCTCTGAATATATAATGGCTTGAGAATGGGATTCGCTTTTATCATGAAGCAGTGTTAGCTGATCACATTTGTATTTACTGGATTTTCTATAACAGCATCAGTTTTTTAGCTTTTGTTCAAGGGATTGGAGACGTAAGAAGTATCTTCTATCAGACTACAATACTTACGGAGAGAGAGAAACGAAGGCTGTACTTTGTTGAGGAAAAATTAGGAACATCATAGGCAGCTACACTAGGAGCATCTTTTGAAGATCGAAATGTTGAACTAAAGGAGTGATTAAAAAACTAGGATTCTTTCTGGGACTAATTTTTAAAGACATGAAATTAATGCCTCCTGTTTAAGGGTTCAGCTTAATTCATAGTGGCTTTGAATAATTGTTTTTTTGGTATTTCCAGTCAACATTGCTAGTGAAGGTTTGGCTTTGGCTTTTGTACTTGCCTTTTTTATGAACGAAAACGAAAAGGAAGGGGAGAAGTTTAAACAAAATTGTGACTCTCAGTGGAGTAGCCAAGAAAAATCTGTTTCCTCTCAAGAGATCAGAAAAAGAAGTAAAGAACCTGAACATATCATATTGCAATACTGTAACTAATGGCCATCAATGATAACAAACCACGCTGTATGGTAGAAAGCTGCCTTCTTTATGGTCTTTTTTAATATTCTGTGGTTGATAGTTCTCACGATGAATTTGTATATGCTAATCATATTGTAGTTACTTCTGATGTTTAATCAAATATTATGATATGATTGATAACTAGAATCGCAACCTTGAAGATGGATTGTATCTGACACTTGGGCTGTACTTCTTTGCACTTTGCTGCGATTGCTGTTGCTTACTCTTTGCCTTTTGCAGTGTCATCCTGTTGCCAATAGCCATCACCTTCTATATAACGTGGTGGTTTATTCATTTTGTGGATGGATTTTTTTCTCCTATCTATGCTCAACTTGGAATCAACATATTCGGTAAGCATTTTAAATATTCTTATCATCCAGATTCTTCATTCTCTGATACAGAGTAACAGTTTTCTAGAATCTGTTCTCTTGAAAATTTTGTAGGCACAAAATACGTTTTTCGACTTAGTCGTCTTATATAGCCTCTTGAACTGATTTATCTTTCCTACTACCTGAAATTAGTTCATCTTTAGAAGTTTTACTACACCGTTTTTAAATGCCATGACCACCTTTTCTTCTATATTCAGATGTCCGTTCGTTTATTTCTAAGACAATATTATGTTGCCAAGGGCTCCATAGATGGCAAGGATTTGAAATTGGCCATGGAGATCTTTTGTAAAGTTTAAGCGCCACATGGTTCCCCTTCTTAATTCAGTTTTTGTCTTTATAAATTTTTTTTTGATTGTTTACCATCATTTCGTTTATTCTTTTTTTTTTGGTTGGAGAAGGAAATCTAGAAGCTTTACTATCCACCAAAACTTGGCTAAAATGGTTAATATAAGTGACTGAATCTGGAAAAGATGTAAACATGGTTTCCTGTTTACTATTCAAGTCTTCATGAAGGGACAACTTTTATATTTTATGGCGTACAACAATTGTGTGAATGATAAAGAAGATAACCATACAACCTGTTTGTGAACCAAAAAGTGGAATACGAAAGTAGGAAGTGATTATGGAACTAGAAAATGGTATCTTAAATGTCTGTAGTGCATGGCTTTCCCCCCTTTTTGGCATTGCAATGGATAAATCTAGGGTTAAATACACGTTCGTACCTTGAAAGTACCCCGAAGTCTCACTTGAGAGTCCCAAAGTTTATTTTTTACACATAAGGGTCTGTAATTTTAAATTTGCAATAAGTAAGGACATCCGTCCAAATTCCTAACGATCTAGCCCTTTCCGTCAGGGGCAATTTTGGGATTCCATATTTGGTATTTGGTAATTCTTAACTTGGGTTACGAACACAATTCGGGATTTTAGGTTAGATGAAAGGTTTTGGCCGGCGGGGTGGTTGGCGGTGGTCTTGGGGAGTGGCTGAAGCTGGGAAGGAAGATGGAGCGGAGGGGGGAGATCGCGCGGGAGGGGGTCGCCGGGGAAGGGGGGTTTGGTTTGCCGAAGTGGAGGATAGGAGGAAAAGGAGAGATGGCAGGGATGCGCGGGACCATGCGGGCTTTGGTGGTGGATGTGGGGGTCGCATGCAGGGAGTGGGGTCGGCGGGGGTTTGGCCTTGGTGAGTGGCCGAAGCTTGAGGTGAAGGGAAAATATGGTGAAGGGGAAGGGCGGCGCGGGGCTGCTAGCGGGTAGGGCGGGGGATGATGGAGGGAAGAGTGGGAGAAGGGCGACGAGGTTTGGGGGATGTCGGCGATGGGGAGGCGCGGCAGTGAGGCTGTAGGGGCGGCGGCGGCGCGAAGAAAGTGATGAGGGATTAGTTTTTTTTTTAATTAGGGTTGAGAGGAGAGAGAGAGAGAGAGGCAGTGTGCGGGTGAAGTGGATGGGTCGGGTAACGGGTCTAAGATTGGATCCTGGCTTCGTTAAAGGAAGAGATGGGTGGGCAGGTCACGCGAAGGTCGGGCATGGCTGCCGGGTCACGTGCGGGTTGGGCAGGGCGGGCGGGTCTGCCCTATGTTTTCTTTTGAATTTGAATTTTATTATTATTTGTTTTTGGCAGCCCCAAGGAGATTTTTCAAATATGGAATCCCAAAATTACCCCTAACAAAATAGATCGTTAGGAATTTGGACGGATGTCCTTATTACAAATTTGAAATTACAGATCCTTATATGCAAAAAATAAACTTTGGGATCCTCAATTGAGACTTCGGGGTACTTTCAGGGTACCAACGTGTATTTAACCCATAAATCTACTTTCAAAAAATAAGTTATATCAGAAAGTTACGTGGTTTACTGGCCTCTTGTGTAATTGTTCCGTTACAGTGACTAAATACTTAATGGTCAAGTTAAAGCTTTGCTTTAGTTGATAGTTGCGGGGGATGCGAATTTTTTTGTTTTATATGTTGTAACAAAGGGCATTGCATAGATGTAGCTTTCGTCACACTGCTGCAATCTTTTCCCAGAAACATCAGTGGCTTGGCATTTGATGTATAAGCTTCTCTGAAGAGTCTCACTTTTAGAAGTCAACCTCTCAGTATTTCCCGAGGAATAATGTGCTGGTGCATGCTAAAGAGCAGATACTGGATTCTAGGCATACGTATTCTAGGGAGGGAGGGAGCTATCATCAAACTGTTGATGATAAACCTTTATTTGCTGATGTCTCAGTGGATTTCTTGGCATACGTATTCTTGTTGATGATTTTTTCAGATTTATTATTGACATACTTGTGAACAATTTACTTCAAAATGCTTCTATTTGATGTTTGCGCTTGCTCCCAATTGTATAATTTTTTTTCTTTTTTTTTGATGAGTTGCTCCCTTTTGTATAATTAGGTCTTGGATTTGTAACTTCCATCACTTTCATATTCCTGGTTGGGGTGTTCATGTCATCGTGGTTGGGGGCCTCTGTTTTGAGCCTTGGAGAGTGGTTCATCAAGCGAATGCCATTTGTTCGTCATATCTACAATGCCTCTAAGCAGATTAGTGCTGCCATATCTCCAGGTAGTGCTAGTCATTTTTATCTTCCCCATCTTTGCAATTAATGACCTTTCTAGGGCAAATAATCAGCACTTCTATTTTCATCATTACAGATCAGAACACGCAGGCTTTCAAAGAAGTAGCCATCATAAGGCATCCGCGAATTGGTGAATATGCATTTGGGTTCATCACGTCATCTGTTATTCTCCAGGTTTGCCAGTTACCTTGCATTCTTGTCATCACTACTTCTATGAAAATATCATCTCCTTGCACCCTTAGAAAACCTAAAAAGTTGTTGAAATCAGTGGATTAATCATATCTACATTAGACTCTCATTTGGCTAGTTAATTATCATCATGTAATCCCTGAGACGTTCTCTTATTTTTGCCCCTGTGCAACAAAGTCTCCCATGCAGGGTAAAATTCTGGCAAAAATTCTTTGCTTTCTTTCTGGAATTACATAATATTTCTTTCCCCACCCCTCTAACCCCTCTCTATACTGAAAATCTTGTTGGTACCCTTTGGTGATGCCTTTCTCAGTACCAGATAGTAAGTAAAGATTCACCGAAAATTCCTAATAAAAAAAAATGAAAAAGAAAAAGCGCTGTTCAATTACTTGGAATCTCTCTTAAGGGATAACATTCAAGAGCACTCTAATCAGTTTGTAGTGCATCACTTTTAAATCTTCCTTCCCCTCTCTCTATAAAAGGAGTTAAAAGATGTATTCTTGGTCAGTACAAAAGATGCAACCATCTCTACATCTTTAGGTGAAATGCTACCATCTTTAGCATTTTATCTTTTGTACTGTTAAGTGCAAAGCCATCTTTGCATAGACTGGTAGAGCTGTAAGTGCTAAAGAGTGCTTTATCTTTTGTACTGTAAGTGCAAAACCATCTTTTACATCTTTAGCATTTTACATAAAGATGTTATTTTTGGTCAGTACAAAAGGAGATAAAGTGTCATTCTTAGGCTTCTGATGCAACCAGAAAACTGCAAGACAATCATAGGTAAATGCTATCAATATGAACCCCCCCTCCCCCCCCCCCCTCTCTCTTCAGAAGCTTCAACTAGATATAATTTTTGTTTCTCCCTTGGTTTCTGCTTGCAGTACTCCTAAATGTAGATATAAGCATCTATTCTAAGTTGTTTTTTGCGCTGCCCAGACTTGACTGCAAGATTGTTAAGTTCACGCCATGTTTATTAACACTTTACGTTGCCTATTATATCCAATTTTGCCTGTGACGTTACATAGGCACTCGAGTTTTGACGCTTGCCTTAAGATATGCTTGTGTGATGTTTTTATAGAAAAAAAGAAGCTTGCTTCATCTTAATGTGAACCATTGAGAATATATGGAATGAGTGATGAGTTGCTGCTTGACATGAGTCTTATCTGATCCTCAAACTATCTGCATTAAGTGCCTTATTTTTTCATTCCTTTGAAATCCAGAATTATACAGGTGAGGAGGAATTGTGCTGTGTGTATGTTCCCACGAACCATCTTTACATCGGGGATGTATTCTTGGTCAGCACGAAAGATGTTATTAGACCAAACCTGTCAGTTCGGGAAGGAATTGGTAAGGTCTGCTTACTTTATTGATAATTTTTAGTTGATCAAAACAAATCTTCCATCTCTTTGTCCTGGCATATTACCTAGTAGCATGTGCGCAACTCTATCTTATGAGTCATCCCCATCTCTAGTATCATTCAAAACAGAAATACTTTTGCTTTCAGTCTACTGCAGCCAACACGTCTATTTCGTTTTGGTTTGTGCAGAAATTGTTGTGTCTGGGGGCATGTCGATGCCCCAGATCCTATCGACAGTTGATCCAAGGATTATTCAGGTGGATAGAAGTAGAACCGACAGAAGCTGAGGATTGAAGGCTATAGATCTACCTGAATCACCCTCTTCTCTGCCGGTTGAGTCGTCCGAATGGCCAGGAATCTGCATGTAGGTCTTTATTGCATAGACTCTGGTCACATCTGTAACATTGCGCGCAATTTAGCATGTAGGAAAATAGTGGTTCTTGCTTGGAAATATAGCGAGTTTACATTTCATGTTTTTTAGGGTTTTGGTTTTCAACCGCTCCATTTGAAGTTGATTAGCTGTGCTTGATGTTGTTCATCTTTCTTGATGAGGCTCTCAACTTCTGATGTCAAACCCCAGGACCTCGTTACATGTGTAGATAGAGGCTTATTTATCGATTGTTTTTTTTCCCAGTGAGCGACGTTGATAGATCGTGGATTGTAATCGTACTGTGGCCGATGCAATGTTTGTTCAACTATTTTGACATGCTATGATCTTAGCAATTAATCTCTTAATCCTGGCTTCATTTTTAAGCCTTTTGTTGAAGTTTGGCTTATGCATTTCAAAGAGATTAGGTCTCTTAAACAGCGGATAGGGCCTGTCCGAAGGTTTAGCAGCTGTACGTTACCAATTTTTGTTTATGTTTTCACAATGATGGCGAAAAAGATATTTTTTTCGGTGTACATTTATAATTTTTTGTATTTATTTTGGATACGATTATCCAAATAATGTCAAAAAAAAGTGAACTCAATGTGAGGAAAAACTAAAAAAGTCTCTCACTAATCTGACACATCAGATTCCTGCTCTCTCACCATCATGGCACCACCTCAGAGAATTCGACCAATCACTGAACCTCCATAAAGAATCACAACACAACAACCATAAACAACCACTATGCCAGATCGCACCTTTATAACGACAACGATATTCATATAGTTGTCACTCCATCACTAAACAACCATCGTAACACCGTCTTCTCCAATCGCCACCCATGATGGCCAATATCTAACCACCGTAACACCATTTCAAAAAAAAAAAAAGAGATCTGGTAGGTGAAGAGATAAATGTCGTTGTGTACTCTTTGTGGCGTGAGGATAGATATTGCACCTAACACTTCAGATCTGACATTCTTCGCTTCGTTTATCGTCATTTAGACCACTACCCATCTTGGGGTGGCGGAAGCCATGGCAGTCGCCCATCTTGAAGTCCTACGTTTATCTGGAAGCCATGCATAGCTGTCGCCCATCTTGAAGCCCTGCGATTATCCGAAAGCCATGGCAGTCGCACATCTTGGGGTGGCGGTAGGTGGAGAAGCTCGTTGGAAAGGGCAGAGAGGGGGAGGGTGTGGGTCATGTAGGCTAGCTTCATATTATAAATAATAAGGATAAAAGTACAAAAGTGAAAATGAAAATGATATAAGTACACCAACCCGACATAAAAAGTCGCTAAACTTTTTTAGTGAAAATGATAAAAGTACAGAAACATATTTTCTAACTGAATATGAAAAACAAAAGCAGAAAATGAAAACAGAAAACGAATAAGCTCCTTAAATTATGGTTAGATTTAAAAAGTAAGCATTAGGCTGTCGTGTCAATGGACCTCTTCTTAGGCCTCGGCTAGTACCACCCTGTGCATTGGGGCCTGTCGCACGAGTACTGCTTGCACAATTTTGGCAGCCAAGAAGTTGCAGTTAGAAGTAGACTTCAATCCTCATCACAGAATATATGGTGGCCGATGTGTTCTTATTTTAACATCAGGCACGCGAGGAGGCAACTATGTCGGCCTCTGGAGAAACTCTTAACTCGGTAATGCTTTGCCAGTTTTCATGATCCGAGCTTTGGACGGGGCTTGAATATGAGGCATCCCTCAGCCTACCCTTGCATTTTCAGCCGTGGGTTAGTGCATGAACTTGTGAAGCGGAGAGTAGACAGCCGAAAATGGCGCCATGTTTTTATTTATTTATGTGTAATCACAAGTTCGTTATGACATTGCAAGCTCAAATAATTATTAAAGACAATTTGACGAAGGCTCTAACAGTTGCTTAATCGACTCACACCCACACTGGATATCGGCTTACTTGGGCGTGTCGTCCGCGTAGATGACTAGAGTTACCACAAAAGAGAGGTGAGAACACATTGTCAATCTGATAGTTTTTTAGATTCGATGTTTATTAGTCGTAATCTACTTTTGTCGTGCATGTGCTCTTCAAATTTGTAGCTAAGGCTTCGTTTGACAAAACTTTTTTTTTTAGTTTTCAGTTTCTAAAAAATAAAATTAAAGAGCAGTTTAATTATTTTTTTTTTAACAAAAACAAGTAGGAGTTTGATAACCCAGTTTTTTTTTATTGAGTTTTTTTTTTTTTGGTGTTTGACAACCCAATTTTTTTTTTGGTGGTTTGCGGTGGCGGTGGCTGTCGTCGGCGGTGGGAGGGTGGTGGTGGTCTAAGAAAAAAACCAACACTAAAAAAAAAAATTTAGTTTTTGAAAATTTTAAAAACAGCCTTGGTTTTAAAATTGAGTTTTTAAACTAAAGAGAAAAAAGAAAAATAGTTATCAAATGCAATTTTTTTTTCTGTTTTCAAAACTAGAAAAAAAACTGTGTCAAATAGGGCATAAGTCTTGTTATTTTTCTATTAATAATGAAGTTCTCAAATATGATTTTGGCGTGGGGGAGAGAGTGATTAGGGCCATGGAGCAGCTAGATCAGGTAGCAATTACGGTTTGTACGTTTGACTTTTTCAACGGTACAACTCCCAAGCGTTAAATGACAGGTGAAACCCTAAATCCCCTCAAATGCCTCGCTATATAAGCAGCAGCGAGCACGGCCCCTCCCTCCCATCACTCTCGAAAGCCACCTCAGTCGCCTCTTCACATCTCAGCCCCTCCCAATTAGGGTTCTAGCCGAAGCCGATCCACACACCTCTACGTGTATTAATCACCAACTCTTTCTCTCAGACGCACACACATGCACACGCACAGTCACGCTAGCGAGTAAAACCCTTCGTGCCACTGCCCCAATTAGGGATGTTGAGATGGATCTTACATTTGTCAATTTTTTGTTTCTACTATTCCTGCTAATGGGCTGTGATGACTTCATGTGATAAGGTCTCGTTCGTCGTAACGGCGTAATTTTACTATGCCTTGCCGACCATCCTGATATATCACCACCCATAAACTGAGGCCTAATCCATATCAGTGTTTATGCTTATATTGATTTCTCTATATTTTTATTTTTTTCTTGTAGGGGTTTATTCCTGTGTGTAGATTGGCCTATGATTAGAATACATATTAAATAGACAAGCATATGTCTGAAATCTTGTGTTGAATATCTAATCTTCTCTATGAGGCCAATTTCAAAAAAAATTTCTTTTTAGTATTTCTGATATTTTTGTTTTTGGGTTTCTCGTGTTCTTGGATACACTATTGCCAATGATGAACTTAGTGTATCGTGTAATATATGAAAAACCATGATTACGACAATACTACTGCCTTCCTTCTGAGGCTCTTACAGTCTTTTAGATTTACTTACATTTTTACTGTTAACTGAATATACTGGTTATCGAGGCTCTTTCATAGCCTTTTTCAAATTTAGATAGATAAAGGGGGTCATGTGATGATTAGATGCATAGTTCAAATGATAATCTTTGTGATTAAAATTTCTTGAATGTCTTTCGCTCCTATCTGATGACTCCCATACAGTAAACACAACACAGTTTTTCATCTTCTTAGGAGATTAAAAATTACATGTTTTTCTATTTACGCGTGTTTGAGAGCTAGTTATTGCTGAAATGTTGTGTCTGTGTGCTTCTTGCGTCATTGTTTGTGTCCTAATTTAGTATTTTTCATGGTCCATAACTAGAATAGTGGGACTGTGATGACATTCTATGATATAGGTCTCGTTCGTCGTAATGGTGAATTCACCTTGCCGACCATCCTGATATATCACCACCCATAAACTGAGTCCCACTACTTATCTAGATTAGAAGAAGTCAAGCTTTTAATTAAAAAAAGTTCGACCATCTGTTTTCTGATGTATATATGAATTGTTTGTTTGTAGAACCTTTACTTTTGTGGTGTGTTGTATTTGATGTTGTTCTGTCTGTGTAGTTTGTTAAAAGATTATGGTTGGTGCAAAAACACATACTGTACATTGTTGGCCAATGATTAAAAATAGTTCATAGACAAGCATATGTCTGAAACATAATTGTGTTGACAAAACTAATCCCAGCTCTATGAGGCCTTTTTTATTTTTTCTTCTTGCCTGTTCATAGGTTTTATAGGAAATGTATGATCTGCAGCGATTGGTTTCGCAGTTCATTTTATGCTTGGCTCAGGTGAAAACTTGATTTTTTTGTTGAATATGTGGCCAGTGATTATAAATAGTTCAATGACAAGCATATGTCTGAAACAATTGGTGTTGACAAACTACTCCCAGCTCTATGAGGCCATTATTCAATATTGTTTTCCGGTGCTTTGATATGGTTCCTATAACCTTCTTGAGAAATGGCATGATCATTCTTGTTTAGCTTAGCATTTAGGAGAATTTGTATGATGAACAATTGCATAGTTCAGATGACTATAACATGTCTTTCGCTCCTATCTGACAATGAGACTCATTGACCCAATTGATCAGTTGCTCCTTCCCTTTCATATACTTAGCTTTCAATGAATTCTGGAGGTCATGAGTTGCACAGGAACAGACCAGAACTTTATATAGGGGTGCAACTTGGGCCGGGCAACCTGTCGACAACCCATGCCAGCCCGTAAAAATATGGGTATGGACTTACTTTTATAGTGATCATAGTGGATGTAGACTCAAAATTTTGGGTCTGTAAAAAATATGGGCTGGATATGGGCAGATGTTTCTACAGAAAACCAGCCTGTCTAACTATTATATAATATAAATTATAATATATTTAGTATATGTATGTGTATGTATTTATGTTACAATATATTTATTTTGTTTATTTTAGTCATTAAAAATCATAGATCATATAAGTTTATACAATCTCGACCGTCAAACTCTTAACCTAATAGAATACAATTTCTTTTTCAACTCTTAACTTAATAGAATACAATTTTTTTTTCGTATTTTCTGAACTCTCAGTCTCCATTTCGACAAAGTCAAAATCTCAAAGTTAATAGTATACTTATATTCTTGTCTTATTTTTTTAAATTAAGTTGAGCGACGTTCTCACTTTTCATTCATGTTTAGAGATCTTTGAAGACTTTATTTTTTCTATTTTATTTTTTATTATAGAATGAGAGACTCATGTCTTTTTCTCTCTCATTTTGTTTCAAATATTTGTTTCTATGCTTATATTTAAGTTTATTTTGAGACTTTAATTTACTTTATTCATTATCATGAATAAATATTAAAGTTTGATGGTCAATGATATATTTTGAGATCGTTTTGAAAAAGGTAATTCATAACTATGGACAACTCACGGACAACCCGCATCCAGCACATATCTAATAAAATTTTGATGGGCTTGGCGTGGACACATTATTTGGCCTGTAGATGGGCTGGACATGAACACGACTTTTGGAGAGTGGACTGGTCATGGTCTAACCTTTGAGCCCGTCAGTACGCCCAAGTTGCGTCCTTTATGTACTTTCCTGTCAGTGAATCTTGAGATCATGAGTTGCACTTGAACAGACCAGAACTGCTGCAGCGGCGGTTGGTGTTGATTCTATGACTCGGCCTTCCACTGTTCATCAAGTGTAGTCTATTTTTCCTGTTTTGGATACGGTTGTAATGACTGTTTTTCTTTTGGTAAATGGTAGAAACATTTCGTTTGTAAAGGCTTTCATAAAGTTGTCTGGCTTGGCATTTAACGGATTACATAATTGATGGTATTTAAAGCTAAAAACGATATGAACTATCATTTTCCGCTCAAATATTTGATTAGGCTTGACTTGTACACTTATTTTAAAGAATATGAATTAATGAAAGATTAAATGTAGATAGAGAAATAAAATAAAAGAAGGTAGAAAGAGTTAATGTATAGTGATAAATTAAATAAAAAGGAGGTAAAAATGAATCTTTTTTGGATTAAATCTTTTTTAATTTCAAAAGTGAATAGTGATTAATGTTCTTAAAACAGTTCTAAGAAGGTATAGTATCCATTTTTTAAGGAGAAAAAGAGTATTAAAGTTAAGTTTATAAATATCTAATTATGGAGGATTTGACGGACAAGATACCCATATTCTTGCAACTTAATCCAGTTCGTCTAAATTCACAATCCTGTGTCACTTCCAAGAAAACTGTTGTGGTTGAGAACATGATGAAGTTGATATCAAATGCTTTCTAAGTATTCATTTAATCATTTCGTCCACAAAAGTTGATCAGGTTTCACAAAATTATTTAAGTTTTTAAATTAGATATTTTTTTCATATTTATGTTTTTTATTTTATTTTTTTTCTCATTTAACTTTTCACTAACTCATTTTTTCATCTCTTGATTCATTTTTTTTCTACATTTAACATTATACCAATTAATTTTCTCTTTCTTGTTTTACTTTCCTTTTTCTGTTTTTCTAAATGATAGAATAAGAAACACACAATCAGGAATAACAATAAGATCCGCATTGGACAGATCTTCGAAGCGGCCTGATCTATTAGGAGAGGGTTATTTTGATTTTGACCGGGTCATGCATGGGACATGTATGGTAATTTTTTTAAAAATCACAGTGGGTTAGAGCCAGATATGATATTCTTTCTAATTTGTCTCGGTATACTAACCCTACAAATCGGTTCATCTTAGCGTATACACACACACACATACACATATATACATATTTTCTCATAAACCCTAAAATTTTACTCTATGGCCTCTGCCGACTAACGCACCCATACCCCACCGTTACGACGCTACCAACTTCTCCTTCCCTTTCTACGACTCGTTTGACTTTTTCGACTTATCATGCTGGGATCGCCACCACTTTCTTCTCGCCCTCTCTCTCGAACTGTCAGAGATTAGTCCCCACGGCTATGGCTCCACCTCACACCACTATTGGTAGCCCATCCCAGTCACCAAACCACCTAACAAGTGACAAAAGCACCAAAGCTGCCCACCTCCACTCCACCTTCAACGACTTTCTCCCTGATTCAAAATTTTAGATCCCGAATCCGAAGTTGACGAAGCTGATTTTCCAATTTTCATCTTCAATATGTCTGGTTTTCCAAAGTGCAGTGAGGATAATATTTGGTTTCCCGATTTTGAGGTCTAAAGGGCAGGGTGGGGCAGGGACAAGTTTTCTAAAGCTTAGGTCGATTATGGTACTGCAATTATATGACCCCGTAGGTGGGGCATCTTTTCTAAAGCTTAGGTCGAATATGAATTTTATAAGATTCGTATCCGACTTTCATTGTTATTTTTACATATAATATGACTTGTATCTTTAATATATGTTTCATATTAAATATAATCAACTTATGTGGGACGTGAAAGAAGGGCATAAGCCATTACTGTAACTGAATTTATCAACAAGAGGACCCATCGGGCCATCACATGTCAACATGATACAGAACACCCAAAGAACTGGCAAGAAAAACTATTTTTCATTTCCCCTTGAGAAGCACGCATGTCAAAGCTCTGAAATAATAGCCCCAACACTTGTCAAACACACACATTCACTACGCCTGTTCTGAACCGGTCTCTTCACTCCATTAGAAACCGTCTCTTCAGTTCCGGTTCCCCCTCTCTCGCTCTCGCAATCAAGACCAAGTGACTGATATAAACTATATGAACCCACTACAAGTAATATAATCTCCCTCAGATTTCAGCGATTTCCCGATCAGTCGTCTATTTCACCCACATTTCGTCGTGCCCACATCACCTATCTGTAGTCTTTGATCATCCCACCATCTTCGGTGTTTGTATGCATGTGTATGTGTGTGTGTGTGTGTGAGTTTGTGTAGATTGAGATAATTTTCGGCCAAGACAGAGGAGTTTCTTGGATCACTTGATTCAGTGTAACCTTCTGTCTAGTTCCGAGTCGTCTAATTTGTCACGTACCCACGTCTTCTCATACCCCATCACCCACTTCGTTTCTTTTGCGTGTTCGCTTGTTGTTTATATATCTATAGGAATAAAGCTGGCTACTTGATTCAGCAAATTTTCAGCAAAAACAGAGGAATTGTCTTGGACCAATTGATTCCGTGTAAGTTTCAACCTAAGTTTGTTTCATCGGTTAAACCTTGTGAAATGAAGTGAAGTAAAGGCCTTGAATTCATTGATACCTTGTGTAATGTTCATGACCATCCATTGAATTACTGCAGATTCTACATCTTTTTCGATAAAGAAAGAAACTATGATACATGCAAAATCAGAATCAGATTTCACAAGCCTAGCCCCATCGTCACCCACATCACCGAAACGCCACCAGGCACCGGCATATTACGTCCAAAGCCCTTCTCGTGATTCTCACGATGACGGGGACAAATCCTCTACAATGCACCCCACCCCTACCAACTACAACAGCAGCAGCAGCCCCATGGACTCGCCCTCGCACCCTTCGACGTTCTTCGGCCGCCACTCGCTGGCTTCGTCCGCCAGCCGCGTGTCGGGCGCGTTCCGCAAGAGGAACGAGTGGAGACACTGCAATGTGATTGATGAGGAGGGGCATTGTGACGATGCCTTTGGTGATCAAGGGTACACGCGGCGCTGCCAGTTTTGGATCGCGGTGTTGGGGTTTGGTGTGGTGTTTGGTCTGTTTTGTTTGGTCATTTGGGGTGCCAGTAGGCCTTTCAAAGCTCAGGTTTCTGTGAAGGTAAGTCCCAATTCATGTTTACTGTGTGTGTTAGTGCATTTCACATAGATAAAGATAGTATTGCCTATGCATGGTTTGTTGTCACACTGGTTTGAAAGTCATTGTTTTGTGCCATAAGGTGGTGGGTTCTTTGTAGTTTAATCAGGAGAATTGCAGTAATAATAGTCTGTGCAAGCACAACGGAATACAAGACCAGTATTACAACCCAATCGAGAGGATGCGTTACTAACGTTCAAATTATAACAATATTTACGTCTTTATAGCAATAAGGTGGTATTTATTACTTTTTCCTTGACTAAAGTATCATTGAACTGTAAGTTTGTGACGTGGGTTATTTTATGATTTCCTACTGGTGGTGATATTATCGAAGGGTTTTTATAATCGTAGCTCGTAAGGCAATTTCAAACACAAATACCGCCTGTTTACTTCATATATTTTGTTCCTTGGCATTTGAAAACTTAACTACACTAATCGTCTGAACTCTAGTTTGACTTGTCTTAAAATCCTGGTGTATAATGTGTCATTACTATTTAAGTCGGACGACAGAACGAATAGCACTTCTTGGATTTCGGTTTTCTTCATGAGAGTTTATGAGGCGATTGATTCAAGAAACTAGTGATCCACAGCACATGGTTGGGCGTGTGAACTATTTGGTGACGTACGAGGTGTCCCTGAGTTCCTATCAAAATAACTTGTGAGATTCCCTGTGAACTTTTTGACCTCTTTCCTTCTTTTTCTGAACCCTAGCCCCGTTACGTAAGTGACATTTCAAGGAAAAGAGAAAACCGGCTAAAAAATTGCCCTTGAATGTAAGAAAGCTCGGTTAGGTCTCTCGGCCTTTGGATAGATTGACAGGAGGTCCAGATCTTAATTATTAAAATCAAGTTGGTGATCAGCGGGGACTTCTGTGTATGCGTTTAATTGGTGTCAGCGGCCTTTAGCTATGAGATCTCTTGAGCAAACATATGACCTCCAATTTTTTATGTTAGGCCCAGTATTTTTACCTTCATCTTTGCATTATGATGTAAAGCTTGGGATGAAACTAAAAAGAACAAACTTATCTTATGGACTGCAGAATCTTACCAAACTTTTCACTAACCAGGATGCTTCTGATAATTAATGCTTTGCCTTGATTTGTGACATGGTTGCTTTTGAGAAGCTCAAGTAACCTTCGTTGTTTGTTCATCTTTTTTATGTTTGTCGCTTCGGGTTTTCTCAAGTACTTTTGTCATCAATATCTTCCTCTGTCATTGTCAATGTCTCGGATTTTTCCAACTGATCATTTTTCATTAAGAGCTTGACAGTAAACAACTTCTATTCTGGCGAAGGATCAGATTTCTCGGGCGTCCCAACCAAGTTGCTAACTATAAATTGTTCCGTGAAGATGGTCATACATAACCCGGCTACATTTTTTGGTATTCATGTCAGCTCAAGCTCCGTTGATCTCATGTACACGCAACTCAAAGTTGCCAGCGGTCAGGTGAGACTTCTACGCTGCCTGTGATTATATATTGGTGAACAACTAAAAGGCTCCCAAAATTAGTGGTTATATAGTTTCAAACTCATCTATACCTTTCAATCAATACTTCTAAGTATTCAAGATCAATGCACAAACATCTTCGGAACCAACTTTTCTGTTACCAGAATGCTGCAAAAAACATTACTCTTTTCGCTTTCAATTTGTAGATTTCTTTCGCAATATGGATAGCCGGGCGCATAGTAGAATCCTCTGGACTTCGATTTACTCGTATAGATACATTGGATGTCTTAGTAACTGGGACAAAACTGCACTAGCATTCCTTACTGCTTTTATACGCGTGAAATCACACTGTATAGGCTAGCTTATGGCCGATAAAATCTTGACATGCGCATCTGCTGTTGCAGTTGAAGCGATATTACCAACGAAGAAAAAGCCACCGAACTGTCTCCGTGAACCTGGAAGGTAACAAGGTTCCTCTGTATGGGGCTGGGGCAAGCTTTGGAGCATCAGACAACGGCGGCGGGGTTCCATTGAAGTTGGTGATTGAAATCCGATCACGGGGGAATGTGGTGGGGAAGTTGGTGAAGTCGAAGCATCGCCGGCATGTTGCTTGCTACCTGGTCATTGCCTCTAGAGGCACCAAAATCATCAAGTTCAAAGAGAACTCTTGTACTTCCGATTGAGAAACCAGGGTCAGTGCAAACCAGTGAAACAGTGGAGGCAGCTAGTGCTATAGAATATCAGAACCTAAGGGCTTTTGGTTTACGATATTTATTCTTCTGTGTTTTTCGTTTTCATCATTTTCGTATCCAGCTAGGAAATATGGTTGTGTACTACTGTGTTTTCACATTTTCGTACTGTTCGAGTTTGATTTTTTTCAAAACAAAAACAGTAAATGATAAATATACACGATAAAAAGAATCTTTTTAGTCATCGTATGCAAACAAAACCGAAAAAGAAAACGGTAAACGAATGATTATTCATCGTTCACCGACCGCTTGTTAGAATTGCAGCTTGTTACAATTTCTTAATTTATAGAAAAAATAACCACTCCAAAAATTTTATGGTTTTTATGGTAATTAGTCACCATAAATATTTAACTCTGAGACATACAGACAATGTGTTAAATATTTGAAAGTGTGTTAAATACAGTTCCTAAAAGGTTTAATTTGAAAGGAAAGTCACGTTTAAATTGGAGATAAAACAAAAAGAAAGCAAACAACCTATGTCCGCTTGATTTTTAGATCTGAAATTGAATCGTTAAATTTATTCTAAAATTCAAAATTTATTTTGTAAGTAAGATATGTGAAAGATTCTGTTAGTAATTTGTCACCTAAAAAAGATTATCTTGCGCTAACGTCAAATATAAGATCCGTCTTAAACTCGCTCCGTTCTTGCTCCCATGATTCCTACTCAATGATAACACATAAGTTTTAGCGACAACACTAGGATGACGAAACAGCTCAAAACCCCCAAGCTCTTAGCACGTGAGGGATCGGAAAGATATATATACTGAAAAAGAAAAAGAACTTCGTATAACTAAAGATTTCAATTTCAACGAACTTTGGAGGGTAACAAGAGATGATATCTTTGAAGATTGTCCCTCCATTGCCTTCACCCCAAAACCCGAGTTACACCTTCACACACTGCTTCACACCCGCCACTCAAACCCCTAATTTAGTCACCCTCAATTTTGCCCCATTTTCAAGAACCCTGAAATTCAGCCAAACAAGCTTCAAACCCTTGCTCAAGAACCCAAATTTCCTTGTCCTTAAGCACTTGAATGCCAAAAGTCGCTATCACAGACTAAATTGCAATGGGTATAAAGATTCTTCTAAAGAAACCACGGTGGGTTTGGATTTAGGTGGTGGTGGTGGTGATGATGGTAGTGGTGGTGGTGGTGGAGATGGGGATGATGGGGAGGTGGAGAAGAGAAGTGGGTTCTTGCCAGAATGGATTGATATTACGTCGGACGATGCGAAGACGGTCTTCGCCGCGATTGCTGTGTCGCTTGCGTTCAGGTCGTTTGTCGCAGAGCCTAGATATATTCCATCATTGTCTATGTACCCTACGTTTGATGTTGGTGACAGAATTGTAGCTGAGAAGGTGAAATCTTTAGTTCTCTGGTAGTTCTACTTCAAATTTTCTGCTAATGTTGTATTCTGGCCCATCAGGTTACTTTAGTGCTATTGTCCAAGTCTGTAATTGGGTTTGTGTATGCGTAAGTCAAAGTTGAGTGCTTTGTCTGATACAAATTGCAGCTTAGATTGTGATTTA
This sequence comes from Escallonia herrerae, assembly GCA_033070095.1. NCBI lineage: Eukaryota > Viridiplantae > Streptophyta > Magnoliopsida > Escalloniales > Escalloniaceae > Escallonia > Escallonia herrerae. Next base: position 800,976 of record JAVXUP010000030.1, on the reverse strand, counting down.
TTATTTGATTGTGTGTGTTTCCACAAGTTAAAATGAACTAATTGGTATGATGAATTTTGCAATTTAGATTGTAACTTCTATTCTTTTATAGCGATAGAAAGTAGAGGAGTGTGTAGATTCAAGTGTTGGATTTTTCCAGGTAAAGCTTTTCTAACTAAAGCTTGAGTATTCGAGCAATCTCCTATCCAATCCATCATTGTTTTTTTTCCTTTTGCTAATATTGCTCCGAGTTGAAAGAGTAGTTTGATACTTCCTTTAGTCTTTGATGAGTCTGAGCCAGCATTAAGCTGCAGTGAACTTTGACTTGTTTGTCTCAAGTGGTTGATCTTGCTGAAACTTTTCTATCTGTGTGAGCTAGCTAAGCTCATGGTTTCCCCGAAGCATCCACAGTTTCAGGGAAGGCTAAAGGTTGCAACTTTAGAGCTCTTTTTGGTCGAGTGGAGAGCAAATTTAGAGCTTTCACGAGTATATGAGTAACATTTTTGGACTTAATTTGGTACCAAAGCATATTTTCCAAATAACTATCAGAGATTCAAAATTATGTAGAAGCTCACTTGTGCTTACATATACAAACACACATATATGTGTGTGTGTATATAATATTTATGAAGGTTTTTATCAAGTAAGAAGTATGGAAGGATCAAAATTACGGAAATTAAGCAGAAACACCCCCTCCCCCCTTCTCCAAACCCCACACACACCTACGCACACAAAAAAGAAAAAAAAAAGAAGATGATCATCATGCTATTATCTAAATTAAAATGTCAGTAGCCAACTCCCTGAGCTAACCAGCAAGAAATTAGCTTTCAGAAGCTATGAGGGCAGAATTTAAAGAGAAGGCAGATACGTATGATATATATATTCCTACTAGCCCAACTATGTATCAGGTAACAAGTTTCCTAAGTTTCTCTCTTTCTCTGAAAGAGAATGAAAATAGGAGGGGAAGGAGGAGGCATGCAACAGGTCAAGAGTGTGAAGCAACCTTTTCATCTGTCTTTGTTTAAAGAATGGGAAGAGGGTAGAAAGGTGTATTACTGATATTATTTTGGATGTTTTTAACTCCTATGTTAATACTACAAAAAGAATCGCTTGGTCACTTCCTTCCCACTGTTAAGACGATTTTTTTTTTCTGCATGGATATTTACTCTCTTCTTCCCTTTAGTTCTCTATTTTCAAATACGAAATGAAGCCTTCATTTATTGCGCCTGTACCCCTTGGCTTTCATTTCAGTATTTTACTCCTACTAAAAGTCAAAGGGCCATAAAATTATTGTTGTTGGAACTGAAAATCTTTTGAGTCAGTCCAAAGCATTAGTTGATTACTCGAAAGAAATATGTTCTAAGCTGCTTTAGCAACTTGCTTGAAATATTGCTCACATGATGGTTAAGGCACGCTCAATCTAGACATCAAAATACAACAGCTGGAGAACTTCTTCTTACTTCTGACCTGTGTTACATGGACTCGGTGTCGGTGTCCGGATCGGGTACGTATCCGAGTGTCGGACTCGCCTATTTTCGAAATTTTAGGATACGTGGACACCGTCCAAAATTTTAGGATACGTCGTACATAATATATATTACATTTATATTCCTACTATAGTGCGCTACTAAACATCATATATAAGTATATAACTAATTACTATAGTATACATAAATATTCTGAATAGAATGCTAGGAATGTGAGGTAGAACATCAAGATATGTGTTAAATTGGACTATTGGAGAGGGTTTTTCTTGAGTTGTCATTAAAATTTATGAATTTAAAAATTGAGCTGCCACTGTCAAAAAGTAACATATTTTAGATTTTTAACATAGTTGAAAATATTGTGCAGTTAAAAGGCTGAAAGAGCATTTAAGAGGCCATGCTTTGCATCCCATCTCAGGGATGTGTGGTACAACAGTACTGGGCTTGTGGCAGATAAGACAGCAAAAAGGCAAAAAAATAAAATATTATGGCCGATTGAAAACCCCTCCTCAGTCGTCATTTCAACTTGCAAGAGTGCAAGACAAGTTTGTGCGTCTCTCGAGGTGAAGTTACAGAGAAATCCTTCTCTCTCCCTTGTGCTGCTGCTCTTCCTCTTCCCTCATCTTCTGCTTCTCCTTCTCTTCTTCTTCTTTGTGCTGCTGCTCCTCCTCTTCCCTCATCTTCTGCTTCTCCTTCTCTTCTTCTTTCTTCTGCAGGTTCATTTTTTCCTTCATTTCACCCAGATTAAAAGTTGCCCTAGAATTTTCTTCATCCTCTAAGTAGCCACAGAGACATGAGCCGTGTCCGATCTCAATCCAAAGGGTCCGTTACGGCTCCCGTACCCGTGTCAGGGTCGTGTCGTCTGGACACCGCCCCTTCACCCCAAAGTGAAGGGTCCATGTAACATAGCTTCTGACAACTGACTTATGTTATCCTTAGGATACTTTTACTTGCATGAGCTGTGTCTGAAGACTGCAAGAACTTGGTCTCCTTTTCCTTAGGTATATAACTGTTTCTTGCAATCTAAATAAGCATGTAGGGTTTAGTTCTGAATCCGCACCAGTTGAAAGCATGAGATTTCTATGTATACTTTTTAACTTCAAGACGCTGTGAATTGATAAGTTCTCCTGATTCGGCATATAGTGATGCATCTTTCAAGAATGTAATATTAGGCTTTGTTACAACTGATATGTTATTTACCTTGAACATTCCAGGTTAGTTACTACTTTAGAAAGCCTTGTCCAAATGACATTGTGATATTTAAAAGCCCACCAGTCCTCCAGGAAGTGGGTTACACTGATGAGGATGTCTTCATCAAGCGAGTTGTTGCAAAGGCAGGTGATATTGTTGAGGTGAGACTGCTATCTTTGTTTCTTCCCCACGCAAATAAAATGCTCTAGGAAGTCACCACTATGGTTCTGCATTAAGCCGCCCTCTTATCTTGAGTTCTCTGTGCACTTTAAGCTCTCCAACAATTTTGTAAAATTTTTGAACATGCCTGGTATAAGAATTTGTTGAATTATATAGACATTTATGAAGATAACTTTTACTTTCTTAGTTGGTGAAGAGTATCCTAACTAAACTAATAAACTGACATATGGTTGATATACGCCTCTCATGGAATTGTGTAAAACCAGACCAGGTTCTACCTGGCAATTTTATAGCTGTGTGCGAAGGAGCGCCGCATCTCTCTCTGATACACCTGTAAATATTCTCTACTGCTGAGATAAAATATATATTTCAGGGCTCAGTATTAATGCACCAAAATCTTTTGAAAGTCTTTATGCTTGCCAAAAATGTGCTGTTAGTCATGCATAGCAAGGTCTGGTAGACGGAATTTAAAGTTTAGTATGTAAAACAACCAATGGCATGTTAGGCAGAAAGTTGAAATTGAGATATTGGTTGTTGAGCTCTGTTAAGCATGATACGCATTGTTGGGCCCTTTCTTTAGAAGCTTAAATTGTTTTGAGCAAAGTGGTAATGTACCATAATATCGGGGCTTTGGATCTCAAGGTGTTTGGTCCCCGGTTCAGTTTTTTTGCTTGGTTGTGATGCACCTTGATTTGTTTTTGGTTGATTTGTCCCTCTGAGATCAGTTGGGTGCTTGAACGTGAATGATATGCACTTTTGAGCCCATTTTCTAACAGCTCAATCTTTTAGAGCAAGTGGCGACTTAACAAACTCTTTACGTCTGTCTTGGCTCTTATTTTCATTTTCTTCATGTAACCAACAAGCCTTCCTGCAAGCTGAACATTCAGCATTTTCCAGGCCTTGTCCAAATCTTGGATTTCAATACCACATTATGGTAGTCTTTAGTAATTTAGTTGTTGAAAATGTTAAAGACTCCCTCCCTGAACTGTAAACTAAGTTTGCTATTAGCTTGATCCAAAGGCTTTGGACCAGATGCAAAGCCTAATAGGACATAGAATTTAGGAACAAGAAGGCCAGTTGTCTACTTACATACAATAATGCATGAAAACCCTGCTTTGCCCTTAGATCGTTGAATGCATTCAAATATGCTTTAAGAAGCAGATATTAACTTATGCATTAATGTGGTAACAGTCTAATAACCTTGTTTATTTAGTAGCAAGACGATGCTATCAATAATGAAAAAACCTAGCCTTTGCCTACAATAGTACCTCAACAAGATAGGTCTAACCAGCCAACTAACCTTGAAGGAAATTTTAGCTGCTCATTAAGTTTCAGATGGCAATTAGTCACCATTGTATAATACTCGTCCTGATTCTTCAGTTATTTGTATTTGATGTTTCTCAATCACAGCGACCTCAACTTCGTCTTCAATTCTCCATATTATGAAAATTAAAGCATACCCAAATGATCTTTTGCATCTCTGTTCTAGATTTTCTTGTTGTTGGTTGAGTTGTTACCTGAAAAATCTTGGAGTTATGATTCATGGATCATTCTTTTGGCATGGCAGGTTCATGAAGGCAAGTTAATTGTTAATGGGATTGTCCGAAATGAGGAGTTTGTTCTTGAAGCACCTAAATATGAAATGACCCCAGTTGTATGTTTCCTTTTCTATGTATTGAAGTCTTTAATTGAAATCCTTTTCTGCCTCTCTTTTTTAAAGCAAGCTGCATCGAAGCAGCTAAGGCTGTTTCTTCCAAAAAATTGGACTGTAAACTGATAATTGTGGCTTACATCTGTGGTGCAGCGTGTACCGGAGAACTCGGTTTTTGTGATGGGTGATAACCGTAATAACAGCTATGACTCCCACGTCTGGTAATCTTTCTACAATCCTTAGCCTCTCAGGTGAAGATAAAATGTCGTCTTCTTCTGAAAGTTGCTAATTTTGGACTTCTGTGTTACTTAGGGGTCCCCTTCCTTCGAAAAATATAATTGGAAGATCTGTAGTGCGGTATTGGCCTCCAGCTAGGCTTGGTAGCACGGTTCTTGCTGATGGCTGTGCTGTTGACAAGCAGGAGAGCTCTTTAGCACCCCAATGAAATACCTCAATCCCGTCTAGAAAAAGGTGCATTTTGCGATGCGATCTCTCCCCGTCTCTCAAGTGTCAATAGTGTTTACATTGTGTCATCGTCCTACATGTACTTCTGTAAAATACATTTTTCTTGAAAGGAAAGGGGGAATCAGATGACATAGTTTCTTGAAGCTCCTTGTGTGATGTGTACTTCTCTTTATCTTCTATAGGTGTACCTCTCTCTTCCTCCCTCCCTCTCTCAAGCTCAAGATCAAGATCCAATTGGTGGCGTCTTTGCTTAATAAATGTTATTCAAATTTTAATACAATTAACAATCTATATTATGAGAATTATTTGCATGGAATACATATACACACATATGAACTGTCGTCTATTTGATATTATATACCCATCAGCTCTATGTTTTTGTTCTGCAGAAAATCTAATATTACACGTGAAGTACTTACCTCAAAGCTTTTTGATGGATAGATGAGAAATACAAGAGCCTGACGTGGCAACCCCCCAGTCATTCGTCGTATGACACAAGAACCATGAAAACTCACTCCCATGTATCTAATACTTGGTTCTAATTCTTTCTGTTTTCTTGTTTTGACTTAGTAGAATGAGAAAGAAGCATGGAGAATGAGTATACTCTTGCTCTTTCTATAGAACTCTAGTATGGTGAAACTTATCTCTTGAACTTGTGGGTTGGATAAATTTATTACCTATAGTATGGTGAAGCTCTATATGGTGAACTCTAGTATGGTGAAACTCCTCTTTTGAACTTGTGGACTTGGATAAATTTATGAATTTATGACCTAGAATATGGCTGTTGTGGTTGTATCGCTCTGAAATGTTTTGGTCTCCCTCTATTTGCGACCGAGGGAGATTACAGTATCGTTGGCAAGAATGCTTTTTTTTTTCCCAAGGAAATAAATCCTTCAAGCGTTCACAGTTTGTTTTGTGACCAATAGGCAGTAATGAGAAGCGCTATTATATGCTATGAAGGCATTACGGCCACGGTTATGATAGTTATCAGAACTGAACCTGAGTGGGCGATGTCCCGAAAGTTTTGCATTTTTTGAAAACGGTCTTTTGTAAATGGCCTTTAAACGTGGATTCAAATGTTGTTTTTCCTCTTCAAGCCCCAGGTGAAGATTGCCAAACTTCCTCCCGCAGTTAGCTCTTCATTTTTTTTTTGCTGCGAATCCATTCTTGGTGTTTATTGTTTCATCCTTCGATCCTTGTATTCGCTGGAAGTACAAAATTGGCGCCTCGTGATAATCTGGTTGGACGCTTAAGAAGTTCCTCAAGCTCCCCGTTCTGTCACAGCTATTAGGCACTCTATTTTGGGTGAAGTAGTCTGGCAGGCTTTCGAGGTAATGCTTATGAGGCAGGTCAGAATCCTGTCTAGTACGTAAGGCAACTGGCCGCTAATTCAAGCGATAATCTTGCAACTGGCAATAAAAAGTCTACGGAGGAATAAAATAATTCATTGTAGTTGCTCCTTGCAAAGTTACTGAGTATGCTGGCCCTATAAATGAAAGCATTTGCTTCGCCAAAGTACAATCTAAAAGCATGGCATCAGGTAGAGGCAACTACAAGAAGCTTGAAATGTTAGAACTTAGTCCAGCGTTACAGTTGATGAAACTGGATATGCTTCCCTGTTATCATGGTTGAATCGCCATTGCTCATGTCGAGTGTTTAGGCTTTATCACCTTTTTCGTTTTGTTGATTTTTAAGTTCTAAGACGCAGCACTCCCAGTTCATAGAACGACATAAAGTTGGCAATTTCTTCTGTTTCCCCATGAGCTTCTATCTGCTACACGACCCTTGAAAAGTTTGTCACCACGTTGAGGAACGTCGTGGTATGTTGAATCGAGTGCAAGTTGTTCACGAATATAGCTAGGCAGATTTTGATACCAGTTTAAATATAGAACACCAGATTCTGCAACGCATCCCTCTCAGCTACTAAATCTTCCCTAGCCCTGATTTAGCTACAATTGCATGCATACACTTCCGTGTCTAGAGACTGAGTTTTGCTATCTGGTTGGGCATGGCTGTTCCTTTTGGTCATGTCCTCCTCTTTTTCCTCTTCTTATTCACGTGAAGAAGCAAAAGAACTTGGACAGCAAGATGAGCTCTAAGGAAAAACAATCATACTCACATTGCTCTGAAAGTACACAGTATCTTTCCTTCTGTAAAACAGAATTGTGGACAACAAAAAGTATGGACACCGTAGTTACAGGCCTCAAGACTACGAAGGAATTTTGTGGTCATCTCTATCTCCATATGCTTTTTCTCAAAAGTTCAAAAGACCACTTTAGATGTATTTGAATAGCAATACGTTCCAACCTGCACTCGAGATTGCATGTGGAAAACGCACATCGGTTTCACCCCAAATCTGCATGTAGGAGGAGTGAATACCATTGATTTAATTGTTAAACTAGAGCTTTCAGACGATAACGTGGACCTTTTCAGCTCCATTCTACTTTGTGTATTGATAATAGCTGATCCACTCTGATTCGAAACTATGGTGTCATTGTCCTGAGCATTTGATATAACCATATCATCATCTTCAACGTCGCTCATGATTTTGTTGGCTTCGTTCACAAGACCAATGCCACGCCATGCCTCTGCAACAAGCCGAAAAGTGTTCTTCTCAGGAGTTACGCCCTTCTCTTCCATTATCTGAAGCAGTTCTTCTGCTTTTCATGGTTGTTTTGCTTCTCCATATCCCCATATTAGGGTGTCGAAGGTTTTCATATTCGGGCTTATGTCCATTTCACACATGGTCTCGTACACTCTCTCAGCATAGTCCATTTTACCTGCACTGCACCAGCCACTGATGACAGTCGTGAAGATCACAACATTTGGGTGTACACCAGATTTTTCCATTACTTGCAAGAGTTCTTCGGCCTTTTCAGGATTTCCAGCACGCACATAACCTTTTGCAAGGATGCTGAATGCATGAATGTCCAGTTCTATGCCCGCCTTGACCATGTTATTAAAAATCCCTTGGCATTTTTCCATGAGGCCAGCTGAACTCCATGCATTCATGATAGTGCTAAATGTTACTACATCTGGTTTGACCCCATGCTCCTCCATAAGAGTTAGGGTTTGTTTGACAAAATTTTTTTTTTGGTTTTCAGTTTTTAAAGAGCAGCTTAATTTTTTTTTTTTTACAAAAACAAGTGGTTGTTTGATAACCTTTTTTTTTTGAGTTTTTTTTTTTTGGTGTTTGGTAACCCTTTTTATTTTGACTTTTTTTTTTTTTTGGTGGTTTGCGATGGCGGTGGCGGGGCGTGGCGGTGTTGGTGGTGGGGCGTAGCGGTGGTCGACAGTGGTGGTGGCCGGTGGTGGCTGGTGGTTGCCGGAGGCCAGTGGCCGGAGGTGGCTGCCGACAGTCGCCGACGGCCGGAGGTGGCGCCGACAGTCGCCGGTGGCTGCCGGCGGCCGGAGGTGGCCGTCGGCGGCCGGAGGTGGGTGCCGGCGGTGGGAGGGTGTTGGTGGTGGTCTCCAAAAAAAAAAACCAAAGGTGAAAAAAAAAACCAGTTTCTGGAGTTTTTTTTTTACTCTGCAGTTTAAAAACTGGTTTTTTAAATTGGAGAAGGAAAAAAAAATGGTTACCAAACGCACTTTTTTTTTCCAGTTTCCAAAACTAAAAAAAAAAACTGGAAAAAAAGCTGCGTCAAACGTGGCCTGACAATTACATATTTTTTGTTTGGTCAGAAGAGTCCTCCGAATATTTTGGTCTTGGATTAGTAATTGGTTTAGGCTTCGTTTGACAAAATTTTTTTTTTGGTTTTCAGTTTTTAAAGAGCAGCTTAATTTTTTTTTTTATAAAAACAAGTGGGTGTTTGATAACCCCTTTTTTTTTTGAGATTTTTTTTTTGGTGTTTGGTAACCCTTTTTATTTTGACTTTTTTTTTTGGGTGGTTTGCGGTGGCCGACGGCCGGAGGTGGCTGCCGGCAGTCACCGGCGGTGGTGGCCGGCGGCCGGAGGTAGCCGCCGGCCGGCGGTGGTCGCCGGCGGCCGGAGGTGGCTGCCGGCAGTCACCGGCGGCCGGAGGTAGCTGCCGGCCGTCTCCGGCGGTGGTCGCCGGCGGCCGGAGGTGGCTGCCGGCAGTCTCCGGCGGTGGTCGCCGGCGGCCGGAGGTGGCTGCCGGCAGTCTCCGGCGGCCGGAGGTGGCTGCCGGCAGTCTCCGGCGGTGGTCGCCGGCGGCCGGAGATGGCTGCCGACAGTCTCCGGCGGTGGCTGCCGGCGGCCGGAGGTGGCTGCCGGTGGTCGCCGGCGGCAGGAGGTGGTTGTCGGCAGTCTCCGGCGGTGGTCGCCGGCGGCCGGAGGTGGCTGCCGGCGGCCGACAGTCTCCGGCGGTGGTCGCCTGAGGTGGCTGCCGGCGGTGGGAGAGTGGTGGTGGTGGTCGAAAAAAAAAACCAAAAGTGAAAAAAAAAATCAGTTTTTGGAGTTTTTTTTTTTACTCTGCAGTTTAAAAACTGGTTTTTTAAATTGAAAAAAAAATGGTTACCAAACGCTCTTTTTTTTTCAGTTTTTAAAACTGAAAAAAAAAAGAGGGAAATTTTTTTTGTCAAACGGGGCCTTAGTGTCTGCACAAGTCATTCCCACCACGTGTAAGAAAACCAGTGAAAATGAAAATTTTCCATTTTGTGTTGATTAATTTCATCAACATCTCCATAAACAAAACATCTAGATAGCAAGTGCAAGAAAGGCTCCGTGAAGGAGTCTTTGCTTGTATTTTATTTCAATATTAGAAATGGGCAACTTATCGCCGCGAAGGATCTGATGGAACAAAATCAAATGTCATCAAGCAATCCAATGATTCCAGTTTCACCAACACGAATACCGAAGACCTTTCGCTTACCTGATTCTTCTGTTTAGGAAAGGAGTTATGTGCGCACTGCGCCCCTATGGTTGGAGCACTTAACTGGGCCTCATCTTTGTGGCAAGGGCTGGGGGTCTCATACTTGAAGTGGAGTAGCACTATACGGTCAAGCAAAAAGGGAATGAGCTAGTGGTTTTGAGATAAGTGGTCAAAGGCCCTTAAATGGAAACTAGAGGTTTGAATTGAAAGTCAGGCACATTCCATCTCGGAGCTACCACCAACCTGGCTTTTTTTTGAATGGTGCTTGGGAGGTTTAGGCATAGTTTGACGACTTTGTTGCCTTCTGCTGTACTAAACTAAGAAGTTCGGCGTGCGACGCTTAGTCTATGCTAGTTGTCTATGATAAAAAAAAAAAGAGGAAGCTTCAATTATCCTCACTATTATTTTGCTTTTGCTTCTGATAAAAGTGTATTAAGCAACCCAAACAACTGAGCTCTTCATCATTTTGCATGATTTTAAAGTCATAATTAGGAGTTAAACATTCATTTGACTTTGAAAAACTAAAAAAGATGCCAACTTCAGCTAAATATGGAATTGAAGGTAAGATGTGAACCCCCAAATCCAACCCCCAGCATGACATTCCTAACCAAATTCGCAGCGTTCATCTTGCTAAGATGTACGTTTCATGGCAGGCCTTCTACTAGTTCTTATTGCATGGATAGTGACCGGTCAGGCTCTAAATTTTTTCTTAAAGTGAGGACATTTACAACATTTACAAGAATCATGTACAGATAAAGTATAATGGAAGTGATAACATCGACAACCAGCAACTACAAGAATAACACTGAAATGAAATCATTGAGGCAAGAGGCTAAAGTACAGATCCTTGAGAAAGTAAGATGTAAATTAAGTATTCTAGGTCCCAGCATATGAGCCATGAATTGTTTTGCATGAAAATTTTGAAAAAGAAGAATGCTTCTGGGGCTTGCATTGCGTATAATTCATCTGAACAATTTTCACAAATTGAAACATACCTCATCAACTCCATCAGTATCCATAATGTCAAGAAATCCTTTGATAAGAGAGTTGTAGACGATAAGATTCGGTTGCAGCCTCATATCCCTCATTCTGTACACAAATCTGAATGCATCTGCCATATTGCCTTCTTTACAATATCCGTTGACGATGATACCACAAGTCCGCTGATTCGGTTCTACTCTGTTTTTCTGCATCTGAAATATCATTGCTTCAGCTTTGCTCGTATCCCCATTCTGAGCATAAGCCCTTGCTATTGTGTTGTATGTCACCACATCAGGTTTCATACCAGACGCAACCATTTTGTACACCACGTTCCATGCTTCTGTTATGTTGTTCTTACTACACCAGGCACGGACAAGAATATTATATGTTCTATCATTGGGCTTCACGTTCTCTTCGAGTGACATTGCTTCTAACAGTTTCAAAGATTCTTCAGGCTTGCCAATAATTCCGTACCCTTTAATCAAGGTATTGAAAGTGGTGGTGGTAGGCTTACATCCACCTTCTTTCATTTTGTGGAATATCTTCATAGCCTCCTTGAGATTTCCAGATTCTGAGAAAGCATTGATCATGGCATTGAAGAATATGGAGTCTGGTTTCAAACCATCCTCTTCCACCTTAGAAAGGAAGGAGCAAAGGAATGGACTTGAAACGCTTCTGTAGAGTCAAAGCCGCTAAGAGAGTTGTGTATGTTACAAGAGTTTACCCCTCTCGATCAAAATATTCATCAGTTTTGTTCTTGAACGGACTACTTGACAGCTATTGTTGTTTAAACAGACAAGGCAGCCCGATTGAATTGGAGAAGTGGCGGAAGCGGAAATTGGACGTACTTGGTCTTTCTCATGCAGATGTAATTCCTGCAAATATTGAGGGATCATCAAATTACCCTCGCACCGACAGAAAAATGCATGAATTAGCATATGACTCATACTTGTGTAGATCTGATACCATGACATATGACGAGGCCTAACAAAAGCAGAAACAAACCCCCTTTATATTCAGATAATAAGCAAAGGCAAAGTTCTGGTTTCTGTTAGCATGAGACACATCTTTTTATGTCCACTTAAAAGTCTACGCCTGTACGCTGATTAGAAGGAGGTTAACGCATGGTCAGAAAGGCAATGATAGAGGCATACTTGTTCATGTTATCCCTTAACATAAGACTTAAACAATCGCAAAAAGTCTGATTGTTTTCGAGGGTCGTAGCGCTTTCAAAGCAAAGCATTGAAATAAGACAGGCTGCCTTTCCCTCTTACAGCAGTTACATTTGCTAGCAAGATGAATCCCAACTATCATGTGAATGCATGATATACAAGCTTCGAACCAAAGCTTAACATCTTTGCGTGGTGGGAAATTCTTGCTCCAAACTGCTTTTGCCTAGTTGACTCAGTTCTATTGCGAAGTAAGAAATTGAAGCCAGTTCAGTTCCAAGAAGAACAGAAACTGATATAATATGGTTAAAAACTAGTTGTTCCCAACCTATCTTGGTCGGACCCAAGGGCCCAACTAGGGGTCCCGCCTCGCGCCGACACGTCAACGGTCAAACTTCCAAAGCATCGAACTGGTCAGCGCACGCACGTACAAGTCACGTGCGTCTTTCGCTTCACCCGTTTCGTGTGCGACTTAGTCACCAATTATTTCACATTGACGTCACTCACGGTAACACGATCGTCACGCCACGACTACCCGAACACCTTTTCATCAAAAACATCGACCAGTGGCGCAACCGGAGCAATGGGGTCAAGGGGCAAAGGCCTTGGCCAACCCCTTGGGATCGGCCTCGGCCTCCATGGGGGGGGGGGGGGGCGGCCATGGCCTCCCCCCCCCCCCCGGTTGTTCACTTTTTGCGCAAGGTCCTTTTCGCGCTTTGTTCGCTTCGTACGCTTCATATGTGACTTTGGCACCTTGTTTGTCATATGGGTACGACTCACGGCAACATGCTCATCGTAATGCAACTTCCGGATTCGTCATTGCCCATAAAAACACCTACCATGGGCGCGCCTGAAGTTCACCGAAAGGGGGAGTGGCCTTAGCCTCCCTTCATGGGAGTTGGCCATTGGCCTTGGCCACCCCCTAGGGTCGGCCTCGGCCTCACCAGGGGGTCAGCCTCGGCCTCCCCATGGGAGGTGGCCTTGGCCTTCCCCCATTTTTGGCCTATGGCCTCCCCCCCCCCCCGCCCCCCGCACTCACTTGTTTTATACGGACGTTCACACATCAACCTCGCGACGTCCGTCACTCCGCGACCCCTGTCGCCCGGACGTCACTCCACCGCGCCCGTGCGCCGCGCCGCTGAAACAGCACTGCCCCCGGGCTCTCTGTCACTCTATAGTGCCCTCGACACCGTACTCACTCCGACGCGCCTGTGCGTCGCTCCGCTGATACAGTCGTGCCCCCAGGCTCTTTATCACTCTACAGTGCCCTCGGCACCATACTTACTCCGCCGGGCCCGTGCTCCGCGCAGCTGATACAGCCGTGCCCCCAGGCTCTCTTTCACAATGTCGTGCCCACAGGCACCATACACACTTCACCGCGCCTGTGCGCCATCTCCATGACATGTGCCCCGGCACCAGGTATGGTCTCGCGACGATCGTCGCCGCGCCCGTGCGCCACTTCCATGACATGTGCCCCCAGCACCAGGTATGGTCTCGCGATAGTCGTCGCCGCGCCCGTGTGCCACTTCCATGACATGTGCCCCCGGCACGAGGTTTGGTCTCACGACGGTCGTCGCCGCGCCGCTGCGCCACTTCCATGACATATGCCCCCGGCACCAGGTATGGCCTCGCAACAGTCATCGCCGTACCTGTGCGCCACTTCACTGACATGTGCCCCCGGCACCAGGTATGGTCTCGCGAAAGTCGTCGCCGCTCCCATGCGCCACAATCAATGTCTCGTGCTGTAGGCACCGCGCCCAAGCGCCACAATTGATATCTCATGCTATAGGCACCGCGCCCATGCGCCACAATCATGTTACAGGCCTCCAGGCATCACATTTATTCACCACACCATTCGCCCCCGCCATGGACGTGGAACATGCTTCGACCCACTCTCCGAATGTGCAGCATTCCGGAGGGCTCCGCTTGTAGCGCTCCGGCACAAGGACCCCTCGCAGTGGGATGGGCTTGTTACCACAAAGCCATCGTCGTCTTCATTTCGGGGGGCTCCGCTCGTAGTGCTCCGGCACGAGGACCCCTCGTAGCGGGATGGGCTCGTTACCACAAAGCCAACGCCGTCTTTATTCTGGGGGGGCCCCGCTCGTAGTGCTCCGGCACGAGGACCCCTTGCAGCGGGATGGGCTCGTTACCACAAAGCCATCGCCGTCTTCATTCCGGGGGGCTCCGGCACGAGGACCCTTCGCAACGGGACAGGCTTGTTACCATAAAGCTATTGTCGTCTTCATTCCGAGGGACTCCGTTCGTAGTGCTCCGGCATGAGGACCCTTCGCAGCGGGATAAGCGACTCTTTCAGGACATTATCTCCGTCAAGGTGTCTTCGTGAATGGCCTACGTGCTCCGGCACTGGGGGCTAGCGTCGGCACCCCTATGGACTATGACCCCCGGGTCACTCAGTGACGGAAGCAGGTCTTTGAAGGGCATCGCGCCTAGTCCGCCTGGCAGTTGGGCGTCGGGTCTTCCCCACCACTGCCAAGCCTGTGGGACTCTGCAAGGGCCTGGATTGGTGGCTAGATCAAGGGGGTTCTCTAGCCACACTGACGTTGAGGGAGCTAGTCTTTCCAGACAGACAGAGCGACGTTGTGCGGGACAGGCCAGGTGAATATGTGATCCGACAGTCCGTGGACCCCCCGTGACGTGTCACTCCCGGGGAGCGCCACGTATCGGTTAATGGCATCATCACCTCAATCTCTATAAATAGAGGTCTTAAGAATTCATTTGGACGGTTGGACATTTTCTGACAGTTGGACATTCTCAAACTTCTCACTTTCTCACTCTAGAATCCTAGAGAGAGAAACATACAGGACCCTGACTCTGGACCTAAGCATCGGACTGTGACTGTCGTGTATTCATCCTGCGCCATCGCCCTGGTAGCACTGCCACCCTCAAGCTCTGTTTGGGAAGCCCTCAAGCTCTGTTTGGGAAGCCCTTGGTCTCTGCCTTTGTTCGACCCTCGCTGTGTCCCACATTAACCTACTTGGTATCTGACTCGGACTGCATTCCTTGTGGCACCTCCACGTTGACTGCGAACTCACTTTCCTTGGCATCACTAGTAAAAGAAGCGATCACACTGAAATACTTGGTAATTAGTTCCAAAGAGACACAATGCTTCTTGGTATTGTAGATGGAACCAATCCCGGCCTTAAGAAGGAATTTTTGTACGCTTAATTTTCTGAATGAATAAAAGTTAAAGCGGTTATCAGTTCTTGAAACCACTTGGTCTCACCATTGTTCAAGTCCATATAGTACCTGAGAAATTACTCTTGACTTGTGAATATTAAGAGGGATTGCCTAGTTGCATAGAAGAATTGTTTATAAACAAAATCCAAGTGATTTCACCAATCAGGGTCATGAAATGCATATAATGGATGAAAGAGCTGATCGAAAGCAGACTACCCTTACAAGCAAAGCCCAGATTATGCCTAGATTATGACATGAAATGCCAAACAAGTGGAAGAATTCAAGTTAAATTGGAAGTACCAAAGGTGATAATATAACCGGGCATCCTCATAACAATGCCAGTATATTCAGAGTGACGAAAGTAAGCACATCACAAGCATGTTAACAAATCATTTTCTGAAGGACAAAGGGTACCCAATACATATAATTGAATGTCTTGATGAACTTGAAGCTTGAATGATAAAGTGGCCAAACAATCAGCAAGGCACCAAAATGCACAGCCAGTATGATTATTAATTAGAATCAGTTTACTGATGCTTTGTTAGATTATTGGGAGTGAACCCCAAATGCAGACAAGATATTTGGGTAACAAGGACGAATCATTACGTTAATGAAATACTACCATGGTGGTTGAAGCTTGAATCTGGGACTTGCTCATGATTGTTCCATTTTGGTGCTTCAGAGTGCTGAGAGGACACTTGGAGCTTCCTCTACCAAACTCCCCCATTGCTTTCCTCCCTTCTGATCTCCCAGCAAATTTACAAGTTTTGAATTTATAAAATCATCAGGATGGCAAAACATCCAGGACTTGATTTCCACCCCAGAATCATGTCACATTAGAGAAAGAATATTCTCCAAGGACCAGCCCAAGTATTGACAACTAATTGATTGGGAGCATGAATCATTTCAATGGAAGTCATCAGTATCTCCTTTCTATGGCCAATCTGTATTGAATTAAGAATCAATTAAGTAAGCGAAAAGAATTTTCATATTGATCTAAGTTTCTGAAAATTCCAGGTCTAAGATTGTTTTGAAGAAAGTCACCTTGTTTACAAGTATTCCTACAGAACACGATGAAGTGACACACCGCAAGTCAGCACAATTCGGTTTCGGTAACCATAGAAACTACACAGAGATGCAAATAACCCAAGCACGCACAGACACTAGATTTCAAGACAGCAACTAACAATAGCTGTGACTCAATTGTTTAGAGGAGAAACTTTTCAGTGCAACGGTTGTAACTTACACGTGTGACAACCCATGGATGGGATTAATGAGTCGTACAACGTGATCGTTGCAAAGCTTGCGCTGAAATTCTCTCCGTTTACATAATGTGGCTAAAGTAATCCTTCAAACAGGCCTAATTTACCGAATGGATGCTGAACTCCGACTTCATTACCTTAAGCAGACGATTTGGAAAACACGAACCCTACCCTGCTATCGTGTGTTAAGTTCCTCTTTGGGAGCGCAACTTATGAACTGTAAACTTCCCAAGAAACTTCTTCACCAATTTGGCCTAAAAATGATTATATCATGTTCCAAATATCTCTTCCACAACAATTTCAAATTAGGTTAATCAGGATACCTATACAGCCTAAATTTAGACATTGGACTACTTATCGATTCAATAAAAAAGGGAATGTGTACTCAAAATTTCAAGAACATCTCAAGAAGGAAAAAGGGCCTCAAATTCTGGGACAGAGGCAGAGGGTAGTGGCACATGGCAAAAAGCAAGACACCAAGTAAGAATTGATCAAACAACAATCAGCAGACAATTGGGTCCTTCAGACTGATACCAATTAGTCAGTCTGGAACTACAAAAACTAAAACTTAAATCTTGGGAAAATTAACTGAATATGGTTGATGGAGGTACTTCATAAAAAGAGCAAGCAGGGTCAAATTAGCAGAATCATACACTCAAAATTGAACTCAACACCTAAGCACAATGGTCCAAACATAAAAGGGTTTTTGTGGTGGTGATGGTGGTGGTACCTCTCGAGTCCTGGATGAGCAAGCGGCAGTGAGATGGGTGTGCATGGTTGCAGCGTAGAATCTGCATGTAAGACACTGCGTTGTTGTGTAGCGACATCCATGAGGGAATCTTATCCACGTATATTTTCATCAAGAATGGTGATGAAAATTCCATACCCGGAGGCTGGAAGGGAAAATGGGCAAGTGATGGTGGTGTACACCATTGGAGCTCATTGTGCCACGACATGCTGCTATGAATCCACCAAACATTAAGATACAAGAATCTATCTCCATATCTCACTTTTCAGAAAATTGCTCAATCTAACGGTACCCATGATTTCGATCATAATTTAAGATCATTAAATATATTATAAAAATTAAAATTAATTTTTTTTTTTGTAATGTCAGGTTTTTTTTATTAACTTAAAGGTTCTAAATAATTTGAAACCATATAATTTACTCATTCATTCACAAGTTCATGCACACAAGTATCACATAATCATGCAAAATACTACTCCTCCTATATAAAATGGGCATTTTTGAGAGATAAATAGTTATATTTAAAAAGGTTGGAAGTCTCAAATAGGAGAATCAAACCCATTTTCAAACAAAGAGAAACACTACTAGCCCATCTAGGATCCCCCACGTTAAGCCTGTAAATGTTTCCGTTAGAGTATTTTGTTGTGACAAGAAAAGGTATTTGCTAGTCTTTTAAAAAAAGAAGGGATACCTTTCTATTTTCTCCAAAAAAAAGTCGGGTTTAGGACGCTCATTGTTAGCTTAGTTCAAGGGCTTTCAGTCCCGGACCTTATTTATTATGGTATGGATAGTATTTCTGATTACAAAAGATATTGGGTGCTCTCTGATCAATGGTTCAAACCATCTAGAACTGTTAGATATGTTGTCAAAAATTACCCACGACTCTATTAGCACCAATCATCTTGATCCAACAGTGTTAAATAATTAAGTTGTATCATCTGGGAGCATGCAGTATTTACTGCTTTACTTACAAAGGATGGAAGTAAAGATCACAATATCTACCTCTAATTTGCACAAGATTGAAAATCTTTCGCCACATGGTCTTGAACTTTCTCTTCCATAAAGTGACAACTTTAAAATTATCAAAAATGATAAAGAGACAACCTTAACATGAAAGTACATCGTGTAGGAGATACAACATGACCAAAATTAGGTGCCTCTAATCACTAATCTTAGCACCCCTAACTAAAGATGAGCTACATATGTAGGAGATACAACGTAACCAAAATTAGGTGCCTCTAATCACTAATCTTAGCACCCCTAACTAAAGATGAGCTACATTGTTCTCGGATTAGCCCAAAAGGCTATTTCCATTTATTGAGACTCACAGCTCCTTAATAAAACATTAATGACTTGGTCACACACAATATATTAAAGGAAACACTTCTTTAAATTCTTTTGCATATATTAAAGGAGTTAGTGGGGGAAGTTGGTGAGAGAGCCAAGGGAGGTGGGATTGTTGATATTATGAGTGAGAGAAATTAGGATTGTAGGTTGTGGGATTGTATTAGAGATTTAATTTAATACAATAATGCATGCGTAAATTGAGGGCATGTTCTTTTGCACTTTCTATTTTTTATTTTTTAGTTTTTATTTCCTATATTTGTATTGTGAATTTTGTTTTGAAAACCAATTAAATAAAAATAGTATCTTGGTTGTTTACAGTTTTTCAAAAAGTATTTGATTTTACTTTTTTTTACGTAATTTTGTTTGCATGGCCATGTTGGCAATAATTGATTTTTGCAAAGTTTCTATTAGTTATCTCTCTCTATGATATCCAAATTATCGTTATACGCAGCCTAACATTCTTATTTTTTCTTTATTCAGGAGGTTTGCCAAAATTCTAGTATTTTGAGTGATACACGAATAGCGTGTATCCCAAAAATTAGTAGTACAAAAATTCATCAAAGCAACTCAAGGGATGCAACATCTTGGTATTCAAGCAGAGAGGATCTTCCTTGTTGAACAAAATAACTTGCCTCTTTGCATGATTAGCCCCCACAGAAACATTAGCTTCAAGTACATAAACTTGTATATGGTTAGCTCACACCAAGTATGCCGTAGAGCCATGAACATGGTGCAAACTCTTATCATATCGGTCTCCCTCCATGGCTTCATCACTCTCTCACAAGGGTATAATAAGAGACTTTCTTCTTTGAGTCAAGAGGCACAAGATTTCTCTCTGTAAGTAGACTACTTTGTATCTTTTAGGTAAAGGGTCTGCTGGTGTAGATGATCAGTTTGATGAGAGTTTATGATGTCATTTGTCAAATCCAGCTTATGGAAAGCAAGTAACACTTGCATGGTCTGCTCGTGGATTATGGTAAGACATCCGAGATTTGGTTCCTAATCTAATGTCGTCTTCTTTCTAATTCGTTCTGTGTGATTATTTTCAAGATTGGCCTTGGTATATATAAGCTTCTATATATGGCTTCCTTGAGGACTAACTGCTAAAAAGTCATGAAGACTGCCCCCGATTGTATGATAGAAATCCGACTTCGTTGTTAATCTGTTGGAAGGAAGATGACTTTTTAACTACGCTTTTGCACCATTTATTTCTAGTAGGCATTCCATCAGCGCCGTTAGAGCAAAAGTGTCCATATAGAAAATATTGATCCTGGTTCTGATTATTACGACCGTTCAATACATGATTTATTTATCTGCTTAAATCAAAGTTGACATCGAAGACCGAAAGGAAAATTGGAAAACGGAAGACAGAAGGTTTTAAATTATGTTGTCTTCTGAACTTGAACAATCCTCCCAGGCAATTACTACCTCAACAAAAGCCAATCAGATATATGAATGCTTCTGACGAAAGTGGTCCTTAATATATACCCTTGGGCTGGAAACCCAACCCAAATCCCCCAACACACGCACACACACACTTTCAGATTTTGCTCCTTAACCACCTTGCTGCCTTCCTCACTGAACAAAGTGATAAATCTTTTTGTATGACATGTTGAAGCTGTGGAAATGGTACCAGGACTGCTTGGCTGTTCATCCAGTTAAGACCCAGGTCATTAGTTCTGGAGTTCTCTGGGGTGTTGGAGATATTGCTGCTCAATCCATCACACACTCCACAGCAAAGAAGCATCTTCAAGCTCGAGTGAGTACCCTTATCTGCAATCCTAGAAATTTGGTTCTTATGCCTGTGCGGGGTGTTTTTTTTTCATGTCTCCGTGACTCGCTTCTGTATTGGGTGTGTAAAACCTTATCTTCTATTGAGCACCCTAACTGCATGCTATAAGGAATATAAACAGAAGAATGTATTTAGAATTCAAATTCAGTTCATATGTGTTATTATAAAGCATGGCCGTATCAACACACATGCTTTTCGATTGTTCTTCTTGTGGAGAAGTTCTGGCGTCTGCTGGTATTGCGACTTCCCCAATTGCTATGGTTTTGCTGTTATAACCTGAATCTACAACATATAAGGATTGCCAAAGCTCTGAAATATTCTATGAACGTGTATGAAAGAACATGAGTAATGTTCTTGTTTCATGTCTCAGCATGCAGATGAAGAGTTTAAAATTCACTGGAAACGAGTTGCCATCACAAGCATCTTTGGACTCGGCTTCGTCGGACCATTTGGCCACCTCTGGTTGTCTTTTGCTCTTTCGTGTGTTGACATTATGGCGTAAACTTCATTTTTCTGCTCGTATTATGCTTTTACGGAGGCTTTTATAAGCATACCCACAGTGTTAAAAGGCTATGGCATTTTATAGATCGGCCAATTGCATTTGCTAACTGATGTATTATCATCTCCATGGAAGGTATGAAGGTATGGATCGATTCATCACGCACAAACTTAAACTGCAGTCAAATTCAATAGGGTTGGTGGCAACTAAAGTGGCCATGGATAGCCTCATCTTTGGACCCTTCGATTTGCTTGTGTTCTTCGCGTACATGGGATTTTCGAATGGCAAGAATGCTGTTCAAGTAAAGGAAGACTTGAAGAGGGATTTCCTCCCAGCGCTGATGTTGGAGGGTGGTGTGTGGCCAGTTGTCCAGGTTGTGAATTTCCGATTCGTTCCTGTGGCGTACCAGCTTCTATATGTAAATGTCTTCTGTTTGATGGACAGTGCTTTCTTATCTTGGTTTGAGCAGCAGGAAGATGCACCGTGGAAGCAGTGGTTTACTCCATTTTCTTTCAAGAAGGAAGAAGGGCAAGGCAGATGATGATATTCCTTCACATACATTTTTACTGACCCTGATATTACTCAGAGAATAACATTCATGTCAAATTTTGAGAACTACAGAACTTCAGATGAATCCAGGCATACCCTTTTTCTTCTTTCAAATTCTCTTCTACTTTTCGTATTGTCAGTTCAAGATTATGTTCAAGGAGAAAGCTTACTGTAACTGCAATTCTGGAAATACTCATGAGTTGGTCAGCTCGGGAGAACCTACTATCCATAAACGATAGGGCATTTTAGCATGTCATGCCTTTGTTTCGACGAAGGAATCGTGCAAGTACAGGAAAATTTAGGCAAGCAGAACCCTGATGGATCATAATCAAATGTCAAGAAACCAGTGGCCTATGGTTATTAGCATAATCAAACTGTGGTAACCCAATTGATGTTTCAATGCTGAATGAGTGGTGGAAGAAGATTCCAACGCTATTCATTTAAGACCACCTCCATATATACAATCAAAGCAACAAACGTTCATCCAGAATCCAGATTCCATACTGTCCGAAAGGCACATTATTCTAGCAGGCCTCTGTTTGCAACAAATACGCACTTCATCACCCTCTTTAACATTGTTCTTTAAGCCATGCATGTATACACCAATGGGCTTACATTCAAAGAAGAAAATTTTATAGTTTATTGGCAATCGGGATCACCCTATACAGGCAAATGTAACAATCAGGCTCTTAAAAACTAAATTCACAACCCTTTTCTGCAAAGTGAATACAGTGCACTTGTTTCCTTCCAGAGGAGCTCAGCTCCACCAGGCTCAATTATTCAAAGAATGCAAGTATATTACAAGAAAATATCTGAATATACTTGAACAAAATCTTAGTTTTGGTCTTACCTATCTGTGAGGTACATAAAATTATGCAAGCCCCGTCGATATGAAGCAATAGAACTAAACTTAACCGGGACTAAATAAACGAACTATGGCCTCCACCAAGAGGTACAATTGGCTTGAATTCAGCAGATACATTCAAGCAGGGGCAATGATTGAAGCAAACACTCTGCAGGAGAAGAAAACGGAAGCATGTTAGGTCACGAAGGATGAGATTAAAGACATAAAATGAACTTATAAAGGAACACCCAATACTACATGACGAGATATCATGGGAGCCTGTTTGAGACAAGAATTTCAATTACCGATATTTTACTCAATTCAATTTCTCAGCTTTTTTCTATTTTGTTTGGGGTGGGGGTGAGGTTGGGGTTGGGGTTGGGAGGGAGGATACACTATTAGCCTATTAAAGAAGTAAAGAGAATATCTGCAAAATTTGATTTACTTTGACTTCGCATACAATAGTGGAGTAAATTCAAAGATTTTGTGGCCTTCCGATCAATCACTAATAGAAATGCTGAAAAAGTTACTCAAATAAGTATATCCAATAAGCACCAGAATGCACATTGATGCATGATTTAGATGAAAAGAAGATGAGCTAGTTTCTAGTAGGATCAGCATGGACTTGCAAATGGACGGGCACAAACAACCCCCGAAAAGATGCAGCAAAGTTGCAATGGATGGAAAGGAAGGTGCATCTCATGAACAGTCCCTCATCAGTTGGATCCACCAAAGATAAAAAGTTGAAGGAAAAGAATAATCGTGTATACCGGGATGCTAAGTAACAGTCCTTGACGACTGACTAGGACAGGTAGCCCTCTTCTGGCAGCAACAGGGATAGACTTTAATGTCCTGAGAGCTCTTTGTGCTGATTTTCTTGTGTAATTTGCACATACATCTATAGTCTCTGTTCCTTGCTCCAACTTTGTAGCAAAACCAATTCTTTGCTGTTGAGAATTTTCCTCTTTCCCACACTCCAATAACTTAACAAGATACAACCAATCAGCATCAATCATGTGGCGCACCTCAACCGCAATGCCATTATCAACTAAACAAGACCTACAACAGTAAGGCTGACTTTCAGCTCCAGAGTCCCGGTCAAAATCACCTTCATCCAGGAAATATGCACCGTCGGGGATTTCTTTGTTTAGTTTCCACCTTATCAAGAATCTGTTCATGAAGTATCCAATTTGGCCAGGAAGAAGTGTTCTGCTCAAGGAAGAAGCAACAGGTTCTACATCATTCCGTAACTTACAATCAGACACTTCATTTTTGGATCTGAAACGTACAGTTTCGCCTCCCTGCAATGAGGCAATGCTCCTATGGGTAGATTCACTAATAATCTTGAGTCTTTTTGCTTGAATTAGCACGGATTCAGAAGAAATCTCATCCAAAAACTGCAAATCTGAGGCATCTGGAACCATCTGATCCGATAATGATTCCCCATCCGCAATAATTTGCTCTACCTCACTAGAAATGTAGCGATTGTGTCCTTCATAGGTGTCTGTATGTAACAATTCCATCCTCGAAAGGAAAGAAGAATCAACACAGCAACAAACCAAAACTTTGGTACCTTTAGAACCAGGAGCTGCACAAAGGTAACAACCAGCTGCAGTAAGGGACGTCTGCAAAATTGCCAGAACAGTTCTGTGAATCAGTTCATTCATAAATCATCTCACTACTAACACTCAAAGTAACTGAATTTTTTAGCACAGAAGACTCAAATTTCTACCGCAACTTCTCTCAGAGTTAAGCACTAGGCAAGCAACGAAGCATTTCAGTAGGAGGTAGAGTTTATCCCAGGCTTCAATATGATGAAAAAACGGTGCCTTTAATACAATTTTATGTCGTGTAAGATTTTTTGTGTACTAAGGTAAAATTTAATAAACGGGAGTAAGTAAATGTCTTCTGGAATTTCTGGCAAACTACTGAATTTTATTGAAAAGTTGAAACGCCTATTTCATGCATGACAAGGATTACGATGTCCAGAGCTGATAATAATGCAGCTCTAATATTTTGTGTTTGTAAGACCTGTTAAGTTGGAACAATAAGTTCCGCGGGAATGCTCTTAAGGAAAACAACCCCCTATTTCCTTCTCTCTTCTTCTGTCCTCTTTTGTACATTAGGAAGAAAGGGAGCTAGTCAGCTGGATGCATTAAGAATTTAAAAAGTAGTGAAAGTAGGCTTAATAAAACAGTATACTTGAAGACTTCTTCAAAATCAACGGAGCAACAGATTAAAACTTCTCTAGCAGATACACCATTACTTAGAAGCGACACACTGGAGTGGTGAATGGAATGCACCTTGCATGGGAAAGTACGAATGTAGTCCAATAGCAATTTCAATGCACTACCCCTGACTTGCCTGTGCCTTTGTGAGGTGAACTGGCATATCCAAAACAGAAAATATTAGCACCATCACTAAAAGTTGTAAGAGATCACAAGAGTTCAAAGCAGACAACTAAGACCAGCATCTGAACAATCCGCATGTAAAATTGGGAGTACCTGCAATAGCAAGGAAACAAACTTTGACAGGCAGACGTCCTTGATATTTGATGGATCGAGAATCTCCAGATCAATAACAGCATAACCTTGCTGCAACAGTAAAGAGGTAAAGTATCACAAGAGAGAAGTTTTTTTTTTACCTATGATTGACATGACTTCAAAATGTAAAAAGCTATCGTATTTATATCTAAATGTTTCAGGATAAGTAAAGCACTTCGATTCTCTTTTCTTTCTTGTTAAACTCACTCAATTGCTTGTTATAAATAGGTATACTAAAAAAATCACTGAAATAGAAAAGCACCAAATGCCAGAGAGAGAGATTTACCAATTATTTCGAATAACTTCAAAATGTAATGAAGTATCATTTTTATAGGTAAATGTCCTATGATAAGTAATCTAATTCGACTCTCTTTTGTTTCTTGTTAAGCTCCTTTGTAAAAAATGGTATACCAAAAATTGACTGAAATAGACAAGCTCCAAATGCCAGGGTGAGATGCAACCCATGCATACAGGAAGCCTCTCCCTTCCCTCCTGTCAAATCATTGATGCTGTCATGGTTCCAATTTCCAACCGCCAACCCAATTGAACAACTAAATCATAACTCATTTCAAATTTCATTTGCACGTACTCTTATATTCATGTACACGTATATTCATGAACTCTTATATTCATGTACACGTATATCATAGTTCATCTTCTAATTTCCATGTGCACGTACTTTTATTTTCTAAATCCAGAACAGCTGAAAATTCATGGATCCACAATTAACATATGTACCAACTGAAGTGCAAGGATCAGGCACACTAAATAGATAAGGATCCCAAGAGTCAGGGTAATACTTACAGGCATGATGCTCACAGCCTGACTTATTAGTTTACGACAAACTTGGTCAACATATGACCTTGTTTTCCGACAGGACAAAATAACTGATTGCAACTCAGACTTGAATTTACCTGTAGAAGAAGAAAATGTTTCAGATGTCAACCCCGTATAACATTCTCGTAAGTCATAAAACACGACATAATGTGGGAGAAGATAAAACCGCGTTATCTAGGAGCTATGGGTAGTAAGAAGTATAGTACAACTTTGTTCAATAAAGAAAAAACTACTACTTTTTCCACCACGACTCACATGATGCCAAGTTTTTCAATGACATTCGGATCCTATTACGAACAAACAAGGGACTTTGATTTGTCGGGTCTTCCACCCATTCCTGATTTGCATGTTGACATATCTGCAATACGAACAAATGAGTCCATAACTACCTCAAAAGAGACCAGGAAAGATGGGAAACAGCACAGTAGCGTATTCACATCAAGGCTGTTACTAAATACAGCTCAAGCTGACAGTAATTCAGCCCGACGAGTTAGGTGCCGGATTGGCTATTGGCTACATGGAACTTTCTTCAGCAGTCGGCTCTTGATATAGATAAAGCTTCTAAATAAAGTTAAGTTTCACAAATTCCCTTATTTGCAGTGATTTTGCTCCCATGTTCATATGCTAGTTACTCTGAAAATTTAATATGTAGTCTGCACCCATATGCACAAAGCATACCAAGGAAAATTTTCCAGAGAACTAAAATTTGATACTCCAGGCAAGTTCAATGATACTGCATGATAACACGGTACTGATACAAACATAACAAACCTTGTACATGTCTTCTTTTGAAAACTCTAGAAGTGGTCGCATCAGTACAATGCCATTTGAAGATTTGCCATTAAAATTTGCACAAGTAGGGAACAACTGAGAAGTAAATGCCATGCCAGCTAGTCCAAGCACACCGCTATTGCGAGATAGTCTAAGAATGAATAACTCTGCCTGCATTTGTTCGAGCAGAATTACAATATGCATGAACTCTGCAAGATGTCTAGGAAATTTAATAGTATTTAAATCTTGAGCCAGTAGTTAAGAAACTTAAATTAAAAGAATTTTGATTAATAGCCCAAAGCCCCAAACCTGGTCATCTGCATGATGAGCAACAAATAATACGCCAATCTGATGTTGCATGCAAACGCTCTGAAAATTTTGATACCTTAAGATACCCAAAACCAAGACAAGCTGTTAGCGATGTCAAAGAAAAGAACACATGCAGACAACGTTAATCATCCTCCTACCCCCTACCCTTCCCATCCCCCGCGCTCCCCCCACCCCAAAAAAAAGCTAATCATCTAGATAATTAAATACATTCAAGATATAATCCTATAATCCTGACTAAATTAGAATCATCAAACAATGAAGCATCGAGATAATGTCATTATTCTGAAATATCACCTCACGTCGCGAGCTGCTTCTTGCAATTGACCCAGTTTGGGCCTACCATCCGACCAATCACATCCAGCAATCTCACATCTGATTCCTACACACACCCTACATTAACCATCTATTATCCCAGTAAAGTTTGAAAAAGACCAAAAATGAATCCACAGCCAGACAACAAAATTAAAGTCTACCCACCCATATTCAAAACTCGGTGGCGCACAGCATTTGCCTCATCTTTACTCTCAACACGGAGTCCATGATCAACAACTATCGCCAAAAGTCCTTCGACAAACTCGCCACTCTCCTTTGTCGCAGCACTAAAACCACCCGTTTTCCAATCAGCAGTTAACACACAAAGCGCCATACTATCAGGCCCACCAGAAACTCCTAGAGCTGAAAATAAAACAAAATTCGGCACTTCACCTCCTTCTGTTAATTTTTTAGCAAGAAAAAGCAGACAATTACATATATGTATGTGCTTTTACTAAGATGCAATATGCACAATCTTGCTATTCATATATTGAACTATTTTTAACCTAGGCTTCAAAGTACCAGCCTTCATCTTTCTCTTCTTGGATTTTCACACATTGCTGCTTGGAATTGCAGCGCAACTTACAAACACAAAAGATCAAAACTTTAAAGCTCAACATTGAGGTATCAACTTACCCATATATCATTTCCTACTAAAAGGTTAACCTATTACTCAATGAAAGACCTTGGTTTTCTTTTCTTCACTAGGTAATTACAATCAGCTTGGTTATCAAAAAACGTATAATAGACAAAAATCTCTCTCTCTTTCTCTCTCTCTCTCTCTCTCTCTCTCTCTCTCTCTCACACACACACACACACACACACAAACTCAAACCATTTTTCTTCAAACGGAATTCTTTTTTTTTCTTGATGGGCGTATTTAAAAAACACATAAGCAAGGCTCTTGCATACAGCATGCAAAGTGGGGGCATGTTTGCCTTTGTGTGAGCAAATGAGTGACTGACCTACACGGTGGTGGGGTTTAAGGCCGGCCATGGCCATCCTCTTGGCAAAAGCCTCTCTGTACCTTGACATGTCAATTGGGTCATTGCAATGCTGTGCAGTGGAGCAATTGCAGCATAACACGCGATTGGAGGGATTGGAAAGAGATGACCGCAGGAGATTGTTCGGTGAAGCTGTTAAAGGGTTTGTTGTGAATTTGGTCAGTGATGATGAAGCCCTAGATATGGAGGTGAGTATCAGGTGTGACGTCGTTTTGCTGTGTGGGGAGATGATGAGCCCTCGAGCCATCTACTGGCTGAAGTGCTTGCCCCCTGTGTTTTGGAGTTTCCAGCTGAAGAGCATAAAAGAAGGCGAGGAATGCCCGCGACGACACAATGCAAACATAAAAAGGCCCTATATATTACTGGTTAAATTAAATAACAAATTTG
The DNA here is from genome assembly GCA_033070095.1 of Escallonia herrerae. Taxonomy (NCBI): domain Eukaryota; kingdom Viridiplantae; phylum Streptophyta; class Magnoliopsida; order Escalloniales; family Escalloniaceae; genus Escallonia; species Escallonia herrerae. Next base: position 772,618 of record JAVXUP010000030.1, on the reverse strand, counting down.
GAAGAATCTTCTTCCAACTCCTGTATAGAGTGACAATTAGTAGTTGTTAAATATTTTTAGTGATTTTTCTTCTAAAATTTTCAACGACAATTATTAGCAATATTTTTTTAGCGTCACAAATCAAAGCCTAATGCTACATACCTTGTATTTTTTGTCATGGATAATTAATGAAAACTTGTTTTATGAGTTTTATTAGAAATAAAAAAAAATGAGGGAAAAACATGATAAATTTTCACTCTATATCTAAAACAACTTGGGAGAAGGGTATTAAAAAGTGATGAAAGAGACACGGTTTATGTTTGTGGCATAATGCAACTATTTTTGGTAGTAAGCACTAATGAGATGACCGGTGTGTATAATTTTAACCAAAACATTTATACACACCGGTCATCTCATATAGAATAAAGATATTTCGAGTGTCTATAGCTTATGAAGTTTTACGTTGATTATCATCTCTACTCCTCCTCTTCTTCCGAGGCTTGGAACCGACAAATATTAAATTCAAACGGAAGCATTATCTTTTTGTTCGTTATGTTACTCTTTAAGAAGCTCAACCAATTGAAAAATAACTCGCGTCATAGTTTTACTCTTCGCTACTTGCTAGTTTTACTCTTCGCTACTTGCTTAGAACGCTGATTATAATTTGTACTAGGCACACACGGTACTCTCGCTCTCGCCGACAAATCCCACTGCAACTCGGTTCACGACTCACTTAGAATGGTGATTATTCGTTACTAAAGCAGATAGCGCTTCTGCTCCCAATCTCGCTCCCAGTCACTGGGTTCGTTCGTCGAATTTAACGCTCAAGCTAATATTAGTGACTTAGCAGCAGGGGGGTGCAAATATTCCACTCCACCATGACAAGTTTCATCAAACCCAGAAAACAGTGAAACTCTCATCGGCACGCTGTCCCTGCACATCGCCATCGGATTCATTCAACATCTCCAACCCAAATCTCCACGCACACACACCCATGTCCCAATTTTCCCGCCAGTTCAACTGCCGGTCTTCACCCTCACCATGACCACCACCACCACCTCCCCTTCAGTCACACCCTTCCGCGTGGCCATCCTCTTCCTCCTCATCTCCATCTCTATCCTCCACTCCAACAAACCCGACCAAACCCTAAGCCCGAACCCTAACCCGCAGCCCGTCCCGCCCCCACCCGATCACAATCACCACAACTACATCATCAGGTTCGTGTCCTACAAGCAAGCACAGCACCACAAGGCCTACCTCGAAGCCAACGTCAATTCGAGCAACTGGCAATGGATAGACAGGCGCAACCCAGCCGCCGAATTTCCCACCGATTTTGCCTTGGTTTCGATCGAGGGCTTGGCTCGTGGCGATCTGATCGGCGAATTCGAGGGGCTGGAGCTTGTGAAGGACGTTCATGCCGATTTGAGCTACTCGAGGAGGCCGTTGGAGAGAGTCGGAGCATTTGTGGACGGGAAGAAGCGTCCGGGGAAGATCTTCACGGCGATGTCCTTCCGGGAAGGGGAGAGCATCGTGGCAGCCGCGACTAGTAATGCCACGATTAGCTGGAAGCGGCAGCTCTTGATGCAGGTGAAGCGGAATGAAATTGCAAGATTTGATATTTTATGAGTCGATATCCGTTTTACTTGCAACTTATTTTTTAAAAATGTTGCTACTTCGCAATGTTTAAGTGGTTTCGTTATCGCTGTTTAAGGAATGGAATTACTTGACTAGAATACTCAGAAAACACCTGTTGCATTACTCTTTGTATGTGCTTAGGAGTAGTAAAATGTTTTCCACCTAGAGACTTTGATTGGTGAAGCCCAATTAGTGTCAATCCAAGGGTGTACAAAGGTCCATTCCCCGGCATCATACATAAAGCCCCTAGTATAAAAACATAAGTAGACGATGCAGTGATGAGAGATTTTGAAGGAGGTTGATGAAATGGAAATTGATAGGTAGACATAGGTTGATCAAAGTCAGGCTCTAGACTGTTTAGTTTTGTCTTCTTGGTTAAGCTTTCCGTCTCTGTTCGCAGAAGAAATGTAAGAGGAATGGATTTTCTTCTAATAGGCGTTAGAGAGGAACCCAAGTACTAGTTGTTTTGAATTGAAGGAGGCCTTACTCGAGCTAAGCGGATAGGGTGTCGGGAGACGGGAGAAGAGAGTTCTTAGTGAAAACTTCTAAGGAAATTTCTTAGGAAGGTATCAAACTATCACTTATCCGTGGAGGATGCATTGAGATGGCCGAATCTTGGAGGAAAGCTATAGATGGTTATGGATGTTAAAAAGCCTCACTGGGATGATGTTTCGAAAGGCCTTAGAAGAGTTTCAGATTTAAGTGTTGGAGAGTTAAGAATAAGTTTTGGCACGGCTTGGAGTTGGCTTTAGGAATTATTTGCAGACCCGTTCATAAAGGTGCTTCTATGAGGCCGATGGAGAGAGGCGTGGTAGGAACACTGATGCCTGTAGGGAGGTTCGTAATTGAGTAACATGGGCAGCGGTGAGTTTCATTATGTTTTACGAGCAGGGTGCTTGAGGGCGGGAAGGGGGAGATGAGACCGATGCAATGCGTCTTGAGGTGGAAACTTTGATGTAAAGTCATTTTATGGATTGCTTCTTAGAACAGGGATTAACTATTCTGCGGAAAGCTGTTGGGGAAACCAAGAGCCTCTTTATATTAGATTGCTTTGCGTATGCCGCATTTTTTTTGAATACCCTTGACTATTGGGTATTGACAAGTTGTTTAATGGGAATAAGGTGATTCCGTGCTGGTGTTGCATGTGTTCTGTGTAAAAGTATTGAGTGGGAAATGGATCATTATTTTTTCGCTGTAGTAAATGAAGGAGACATGGTCTCTTTAACTTTTTTCATTTTGGACATTAGAGCTGCCCCATTATGCCCCAAGTGATTTATTTCAGAGACATGTGAGAGTAGTCCTTGCAAATTTGGTCGACGGGAGTGTAAGCCTGCTCCCCCTTCCCAAGGAAAAGGATACTTCCTGTGGAGTCTTTGCTAGTTTAGTCCCCTTCTTTATTTCCATAAATTTTGGATGTATATCTTGGCAACCTACAGAATGCATGACATGAAATTTTTTTTCTTGCAGAAATCTCAAATTACATCGTTGTTTGGAGCAGATAAGCTTTGGTCCAAGGGGTACACCGGTGCCAAAGTTAAGATGGCTATATTCGATACTGGCATTCGAGCAAATCACCCACATTTTCGCAATATCAAGGTATTTTTTAGCAGAAAAGATATCTGCAGTAGTTTCTTTGGTATCACTAGTAACTAAAACTAAGATTGACCTGGACTTCCTTCGTTGAACGAAGTTAGTTTGATTTTGAATGAGCATTTTATGGAATATCTGATCATCATCATGAGAATACTGTAGGAACGCACGAATTGGACCAACGAGGACACACTAAATGACAACCTTGGACACGGAACATTTGTTGCTGGAGTTATTGCTGGTGAAGATGCAGAGTGTCTTGGTTTCGCGCCAGACACAGAGATTTATGCTTTTCGTGTGTTTACAGATGCACAGGTAATTCTTTTTTGATAAATAAAGTATCCTAAAAATGAACCAAAAGTGGGGAGGGGAGACATGATGTGCTGGTATTGCATAATGTCCTCTAAGTAAAATGTTGTATTAATCATTTTTTGGTACATAGAGTACTTCTAGTAAAGATCAGATTGAAAATGTTAGACATGAAAATCCATCTCATAGATGTATTTGATATAGTAACCCACAAAGGGTTCAAGAATGCGTTGGTCTTTTTCTTTAAAAGTTTCTGATAAGTAGGCACGCGTCGAGCTTTTTAATGTGTTTGCTTTTGGTTTTTTGTTAGCTACACTATAGAATTCTGGCAAGACTATGAGAAGCTTGTGTTCAGCTTACTTCAGGTATCATACACATCGTGGTTCCTTGATGCATTCAACTATGCAATTGCTACCAATATGGATGTGCTGAATTTGAGCATAGGTGGTCCTGATTACTTGGATCTCCCATTTGTAGAGAAGGTGATATACATAAACTTCTGATTAGTATTAACTCGTATTGCATCTTTGTAGAAGACTTTTATGCAAATACGGTGTCACATATGTGATTCTTGGAGTCTGCCCCTTTGAGTTTTTACGGTATCTTCTTCTTTATGACCTTGGAAAACATCTGAATCCTGAATTTTGAAATTATCCTGAAACTTGTTTTACTGCATTTGTTTCTTCACGCTGTCGCATAATTGCACTAGGTTTTAAAAAATACGGGACCATTTTAAACTAAAGTATTAAAAGGGATTCAGGATGCCCTATTTACCAGATGGAGATTCGAGTTCTGCATCTCTGCTTTTGCTTAGCTGTCCCAACTCTTTCTTTGTGATGGAGAACTTTATAAGCCAATAATTAATTTACAATGGGACTTATCAGAAAATTTGGTACTATAAGATTAAGAACTTTCATGTATCTTACTGCCATTTACTCCATGAGGCTATATTTGCTTAACCAGGTTTGGGAATTGACAGCAAATAATATTATCATGGTTTCTGCAATTGGAAATGATGGGCCACTTTATGGGACATTAAATAATCCGGCAGATCAAAGTGATGTTATTGGTGTTGGTGGGATTGATTACAGTGATCACATAGCCTCGTTCTCATCACGTGGCATGAGTACTTGGGAGATTCCTCACGGGTAGTTATTCTTCGCTTTCTGTACCCTCGTTCCGCTTGCCTCAATTCATTCTTGATTTCGTTTCTTCTTAATTAGACTACAAAACACGAAGATTTTTGCCCCAGAACCTATGGCTTAAACCTCTACTAGATCAAGATTTTTAACTAAAGCTTCATATGCTGAAGTTGTATACCACTACATGGCTCTGTGCAAACTTTCATGACTGGTCCACGGGATGACTAGCATATGTAAATAAGGAAGGTTTTATTTTCAATAAAGACTGATATTTTTACATGTAAAGGTTTTGCACCTCACAACACTGTTAAGCTTAAATTCCGAAGGCATAAACTGACAAAAACTTGAGGCTTTCAGCCTTTGACGCAGTTGCCTGTGTGACATGGACACTGTTAGTAGTTTTTTCATTAAGTGACTCTTGAGCCGTGACCCTCAAGTGTTCAGCTTGGATGTAAATTATTGTTTTTTCGTGTTTCTTACCTAGAATCATAAATCAGGTGATACTAGTCCAGTTACGAAGTTTTTTTGGCAAAGAGGTTCATCTCGTTAAGTGTTTTAGATACTCTGTCTTCTCACTTCATCTTTTCCAGAGATTATGTTACCTGCAATTTCTATTGTCATCTTTTGTTCAGTGTATATCTAGATCTAGCGACAAACTCATTCTTAGTCATGAAGATTGTTCATAACCGTGTTTTTATATCTAACTATGCTGACGGAGTTGCAGTCTCAAAACTATGAGGTTTTGTGTTTGCAGTTATGGTCGTGTGAAGCCAGATGTTGTTGCGTATGGAAGGGAAATTATGGGATCCAAGATTAGTACAGGTTGTAAAAGTTTGTCAGGTACTAGTGTGGCAAGTCCTGTGGTAGCTGGTGTCGTATGCCTCCTTGTTAGTGTCATCCCCGAAACGAAGCGCAAGGACATTCTGAATCCAGCAAGCATGAAACAAGCTTTGGTTGAGGGGGCTGCAAAGCTTTCTGGGCCAAATATGTATGAACAGGGCGCAGGCAGAGTCGATTTGTGAGTTCTCTTTGTGATTGGCCTATACATGTTTTCATATGCTGTTCTTTCCCTCATATATGTAGATCTTAGTGCTGCTGGTTGTAACGCTTGATTTTTTAGGTTAGAATCATATGAAATACTGACAAGATACGAACCTCGAGCAAGCATCTTCCCAAGTGTTCTCGACTATTCAGATTGCCCTTATTCCTGGCCTTTTTGCCGTCAACCGCTCTATGCAGGTGCAATGCCTGTTATATTCAACACTACCATTCTGAATGGCATGGGTGTGATTGGCCATGTTGAAAGCCCACCAATGTGGCATCCTTCAGATGAGGAAGGCAATCTTCTTAGCATTCACTTCACCTATTCCGATGTCATCTGGCCATGGACAGGTTATCTAGCTGTGCATATGCAAATCAAGGAAGAAGGAGCTCTTTTTTCTGGAGAGATTGAAGGCAATGTCACCTTAAGAGTATTCAGCCCACCGACTCAAGGAGAGAAGGACCGTCGAAGTAGTACCTGTGTGCTGCAGTTGAAATTAAAGGTGGTTCCAACTCCTCCAAGATCAACACGAGTGCTGTGGGATCAATTTCATAGTATCAAATACCCTCCAGGATATATTCCAAGAGACTCCTTGGATGTACGGAACGACATTCTTGATTGGCATGGGGATCACCTGCACACGAATTTCCACATTATGTTCAACATGTTAAGAGAAGCAGGATACTATATTGAAACTCTTGGTTCTCCTCTTACATGCTTTGATGCTTACCAATATGGAACACTTCTGCTGGTGGATCTTGAAGATGAGTATTTTGCTGAAGAGATAAAAAAGCTTAGTGATGACATCATTCATACGGGGTTGGGTCTTGCTGTGTTTGCTGAGTGGTATAATGTGGACACAATGGTAAAGATGAGATTTTTTGATGATAATACTAGGAGCTGGTGGACCCCAGTCACTGGAGGTGCTAATGTACCAGCACTAAATGATCTTTTGGCTCCATTTGGGATTGGTTTTGGAGATAAGATTCTGAATGGTGATTTTTCTATTGATGGCGAGCAGAGTCGATATGCATCTGGAACTGATATTGTAAAATTTCCGGGAGGTGGTTATGTGCATAGTTTTCCTTTCCTAGATAGCTCAGAGAGTGGGGCTACTCAGAATATCCTAATCTCTAGCTTGACAAAGGTGAGCAAACAAGGCTGCCCTCCTAATTTCGTTCTGCCTATGAAACTATGACCATACTTCTGCGTGAATACAACTTTGTGTGTGTCGAATCTGAGGATGTCCCATAGTTATAACAGCAGTCCAACAAGCATATTCAATTTTGTTTTTTTGACAAAATTCCTGCCTTGAGGGAAACCTATAGTTCCCCTCCCATGTATCTTGTTATGAGGTGAAAGGAGCAAGTTGCTCTTGGGTAAGGAGTTTTTCTAATTTGGCACTGTCGATAGCTGACCTATGTTGCTCTTAACAACTTATAAAGTCTTCATTTTATGTTTTTCAGGACAATTAGAATCCCTTCATTGGCATATATGTTTCTCATTGAGATATTTGCTGTGCTATGTACCTTAAAGTTGATTATGAATGCAGGCAGACTCTCCAATTCTTGGTCTTTTGGAGGTGGGTGGTGGTCGAATAGCTGTCTACGGTGACTCCAACTGCTTGGACAGCAGCCATATGGTTACCAACTGTTATTGGCTTTTGAAGAAAATATTGGATTTTACGAGCAAAAACAGAAGAGATCCTGTGCTGTTCTCGGACTCGGTGAAACAAGATAAACCCTTGCACCAAGAAGACAATCAGTTACCATCCCGCAGAACTGACATCAATTTTTCTGCATATTCTGCAGTAGTTGGGAAGGAACTGATCTGCAGGAGTGACTCTAGGTTTGAGGTGTGGGGTACAAAGGGCTACGGTATACAGGTTAGGGGGAGAAACCGCAGATTGCCAGGTTATCCTGTTATTGACTTGGGTAGAGGTTTAAACTCTACGACGGAGGCTTCCGTTACCAAGAGTTCGAAATCAACTGACAAGAACACGGATACGTCTTCCGGAAGCAAGTACTTAGGTTTATTCAACAAGGATGATGTAAGTAATCATAATTATGTATAGCTTCACTTTTTACTTAACCATTGCTCATCCTTCGTTCACCCAAGAATGCTGAAAAATGCCCCGTTTTACTCTTCGTACTTGCAGCTTGACATGCCCGTGGTAGTTGCAAGTCACTGGATTGTGCCTGCTGTTGTTGCCACTTCTGGTCAGTCATCTCTTCAAGTTTTCATTTAGCAATAAACTTATGAAATCCTATCAACATAGTTTCGATTTTTGACCAACCTCTGCTGTTTCTTAGGCCTCCTGCTTCTCTGTAGCTTTTGGCGAATTCGACAGAAGCGACGTAGGCGGAGAAAAGGATCTGCCTCGGGTCGATTAACCAATCTGTAGCCATTGCGTTTTGCTTCTGTAACATTAGATCACAGCGTATAGGTCTTTTCCCTCTGATTATCAGCGGCCTAAAATGGAGCCGGAGTCATCAAGGGAGGGAGTTTTGTAGAAAGAGTACTTAATTGTAGCATCTTTCTTCATTTTAGTGTTCTTGGTACCACGATTATGGTGCAAGTGATCATGGTTCTCCTCTAAGCCAGTAAAAGTATACTTTTAAGATATACCTTCCACAAACATAACGTAGTCGTTTGATTTCAGATTTGAGCATTAAGTTGATCAAATTGTACAGTTAAGTTATTAGCTGTATCCGGCCGCCGACGCTGGCTGGCCCGTAGGCGCTGACAGACAGTATGGACGGGCCAGATTGCAATTTTTTTAACCAACTTTTACCGTCTGCTACAATTGTTGCAGGCTGTGAAGTTTACCAATTTGTCCCCATACCCACTTACTTATTTGTCTTGCTTCCCTCCAATATTTTGAGCAAAAGTACCGTCTGTTACATAGTTCAGCGAAAGATGGAGAGATTTAAATGGAAGTCAGATTAATTCCGTCCATTCGCGATAAATGGACCGCCAATTAAGTTGCCAGGGCTGAGAGCGGAACAAGTCAGCTGCTCGGTATTGGATTTGGTATTGGCACGAGTTTTGATCCGATATATCATGTGGTTATGCAGGGCTTGACTGTGTTTATTAACTGTACTTGTGTATGCAATCGGATGATTACCATTTCAGTAACTCTCAATTGACGCCATTTTGGTATAAAAAGTGTAACTAATACCTCATTCATAAAAGAAAAACATAAGATTAACTTCAACACAGGTAGTAGAAACACAAAAGCTGAGGTAACAAGGAAGGAATAAGTTCTCAAGCAGGATCTCAGAAAGCAAGCAACGTACTGATGAACTGAATATAATAAAGCACACTTCATAGCAGTTTCTTCCCCCCGGAAAAAAATCTGAATTACAGAATAACATGAAGAAAAAACTATTTTCTTGGATGATACATGTCATGCATTGGCATGGGAACAACCCAAACTGGTGGTGGCTCAATCCTTCCCGAATCACAAGGATAAAACCGCGTAATCGATCTGCTTTCCAAGCTAAACATGCCCAGATCATGGCCTCCATACAAGTAATCTCCGTTCATCCGCTCCCAGTAATCATCAGTAAAGTATATCGAGTTCGCTTCACAGGAGAACTCCTCAGCCGAGAGAGAGACCGATTGATTCCCACCCAAAAACAGCGATCGACCGCCTAAGTCTGCCACTTCTTCCCATCCGTTCTCATCAATATTCAGCCTATAAACTTGAAACCATAATGTTTTATAAGGACAAACCAATGGTTGGGTATCTTCATCAGTAAGTAAGTCCGCTTCGCAGACCGGAACCCCATCATGCCTTACAAACTCACCAACAAACTTTGCAGCTAGCAGTACATCTCCAGCTGATTCCACCAAGTAAAAACGGCTCGAATAAAGACCTCTCGAGGATTTCCATGTGTCGAACGTGCTTCGAGGAAAAGATGCTTGTATGATGTTCACTACTTTCCTTGGAAAATTAGAAGCATTGAAGTCCCATATCTCGATCGTACTACTCTCGGATAAAGCCAGAAGCTTATTGTCATGGCATACAATGTCGCTATAGGGTTTATGCCTCCCTCCATGATCAAGTTCAGTCCATGTATCGTCTCCGTTCTTGAAAAAGGATAGCTTTGATTCAAGACCATCAATAATAATGACACCATAAGTAAAAAAGGCTGCTTTGGAGACCAGACATTGTTGCAGCTCCTTCACTGTCATCGATTTGGTAACCAAAGAATTTCTGTACTCGTACGTGACCATAAATTGGGAATCATCACTCTCGTCTTTTTTCGAGACACTCACTATATGTGGGAACGTTTCTTTTGGCGGGAGTTGGACCCGAGAACCCAAGAAAGGGTTGAAGAGTTTAGGGTTTGCTTCTTCGTCCAAAAGAAGCAGCCACCCTTGAGACGAACCGACACAGACTGTGCTATCAAGCTCGAGGGCAATGTGTTTAGGGATGTGAATTACCTTCCCTTGAAGACCAAAGAAATATGGAACGTTGCTGTTTCTTGCACCTTCTTCTCCTTCTACTACTTGAGGAAGAACCAGCATCAGTGGTGCTTGAACGTTATTAGCCATGGCTGTGAGATGATGGAACAGAAGAGAACAGAATTGGTTTGTGATGGAAGGTTGGCAAGAGCTTCATGGATTTATAGTGCGGTGTGTAGGCGTGTGTGAGTGATGTGCAGTTCGAACCGGACTTGGAATCCTTTTGGTTTGGGGAGAAGGATATTTTTTTTTTCTTTTTTCCGTTTACGTTTCAATATTGGAAAGGACTAGTAAGTCTATTTTTTTGGAAAATCACGTCAAACTTGTCCCTTGAAATTCTCCTTTACTGACGATAATTGTCTCTAATTACCGTTTGCGGCACTTCTAGAGTTCTAGTTGTGCCTATATGGACATATCTTGGCAACAATCATTTTGAGTGTCACTGAATATTTTACCAAAGTTTTTGGCACTTAAAACGTTATAAGCACCTTCAGACCTACAAGTTGAGGGTGGCTTCTTCTGCTAAATCTGACCATCCCTGTGTGTGTACAGGTAATTAGGTTCTGTGACCAGTTTAAACAATGAGATTGCCAGTACCCTTGATCAACAATCAATTAGGTCAAAAAGGTTCATTCTTTCGTTGAACATATATTGTATCATGCATGGATGAAACAGTGAAGCCGATAATAAGGTTACAACATACAAAGTTTTTCCTACAAAATAAGCTGAATATTCCTCAATAACATAGGATTGATGAAACAGTGCTGTAGCAGTTTGGTATCCGTATGGCTACATACAACATGATTCATAGGCTTAAATGGCCTTATGGCCGATTCATTTTTTTAGACCATCGAATGAAAAAAAAATAGATTTCAAGAATCGAAATCAAGAACATCCGCATTATGAGAAGCGAAACAAATGCCTTGCACTGACCGAGAGCCAAAATGAGGAAGATCCCACCTCAATTGGCAGATTCCTGGTAGGAGAATCTGCCGAGGTGGGAGGATGTAGTAGACTACTGGATGCCCGCAAATACAATCCACGGCGTTAATGTACTCCGCTTTGATTTTTGTGGCGATGATCCGATCTGGTGGAACGACGAAATCAACAATTTTCAAGGAGAAGCCTACGGGGTCAAGGATACAGAAGGATTGCTCCACGGATGATCAAAGAATATGCCTTTGCAGCTATATATTATCGCTGTTTTTCTTTAACCAAACTAGTCACACAAAAAAATGATGTAAATAATACTATTGATCACAGGATGTAGAGCTGCAATAAAAATGTGGTTATATTTCTCTTTTGCTTACATAAATGCCCTGCAATAACATGTGAAAAGTCACGCTAATATCCGTCCATTTTTTCCCATTCTTTGATTTTTTTTAATTGTTTAACAAAAGCCACTGCGAAAATATGGAACAAAAGAATTTATACAACCGTATGACCATCACAAAAGGGGAAAGGCATATGTGCTGCACGACACAGCGACTCCCAAAACCAGTTAATTAGATAGATTAAAGACAAGTAATTAAGAATGATAGAGCATCGAACAGGGTAGAAGACATGCTTCCTGCTCCTGCCAACTTGAGATATGCATATCGCTTCCAGTCAAGTCCAGTTTTCCTTGTGACAGCTGAATGGAAAGATGAACTGCACTAACATTCACAGCCTGTCGATCTTTGTTGCCGTCCATCAGCCACGTCGATGGTGTCAGGGAGGTATCTTCATCATCGACAACAGGATGAAAAGCTCGTTAGCACAAAACAAGAACAAGATTCTGAAGATACTCGAGAAGTGAAACGGTTTCTTGAAAACAATATTCTAAAGAGACTCAAAAAGTAGAACCGTTTCTCAAAAACTGATCACCTACTATCAACTTTCAAGATTTAGACCTCCATGGTTCCAAGCATGCCAGAGATTCTCATGATTGGATCTTTCAAAGAATATACACATGCGTAGCAACAGAACATTGCGTATAGAAAATTTTCACAGCTAGAAAAAGCTGAATCTTTAGGGATGAATACGCTACGCATTAATAATTAGGAATAAAATGCAATAACAACTAGGCATGGATACCAAATGCTGTAACAACTCATATAGTATATGTTCTCGTAGAATCAATAGGTAAAAGAAAATTTGAAGAAATACTTACATTTCTTCGTCAGGTTCATTTTTAAGAGCATTTTTGGCTATGCACTCGAAGGCAGCTTCTACATTAAAACCTTCCTTTGCAGAAGTTTCAAAGTAAGGAATATTCCCTTTGGAGGCACACCATGCTCTTGCCTTCTTCTCAGACACCTGAGTATTGACGTACAGAATCATAAAGCTGTTACTTCACTGCAACATATTTCTTACCAGTACACCCGGTGGGCATTCCAAACAAACCCAACAGTAATGGAGTTTAACACAGCTTAAAGCTTCAAATACCCAACAAATAATCCCTAAATGAAAGATTATTTACCACTCGGCTATTGCCACCATCAACATCAATCTTGTTCCCCAGTACGACAAATGGGAAGTTTTCAGGATCAGGAGGGCTAGCCTGAATATAATATCATTACAAAAAAAACCAGAGTAATAAAATAATCTGAATATACTAGGAGTGCCAACAGATTGTTATCGAGTAACACCTGAATAAGAAACTCTTCTCGCCAGTTGTTGAGGTTATCAAATGATTTCATGACATTCACATCATACACAAGAACACAGCAATCTGCACCGCGGTAAAAAGCCACGCCAAGGCTTTGAAATCTTTCCTGTCCAGCTGTATCCCATATCTGAAATTATGAGCAGTTGCGTCAAAACGATGCAGTAAATACAGCTCAAAATGGCCAAAAATATGTCCTTTATCAGTTCATGGAAAATAAAAATAAAGAAACCAAAAAAAAAAGAGCCTAACGATTTCAACCTTCTTAGGGCAACTGAATAACATCCCTCTCTTTGCTGCTTTATACTAAACAGAATAGAGAGCACAAGAAACCAAATAAGCCCATACATTCTTTTGTCCACCCGATGTACTGTGGAGCATACTAAAAGACTAATTAAGAAAGGATGCCATGACGGCTAGATGCACAAACTGTAGTTTCTACGTGGTTTCTCGAGTCACAGCAACCTATAAAGTGAGCAATGCATTTTCCAAGAGAGCCCAATGGCACGTTAAAGTTTGAGACATGCACAAGAATAAGGGGTTTTGTTTTCAAATATCTCCATCTATTATGGCTGGCACAAATTTAATAATATGAAATTTCCAGGCTTCAATAGCTGAAATAATTAGACCCAAACTAAGCCTCTTTCCACAAAAAATAAGATTAGGGAAGGTGACGAAACCGAAGAGAAGATGATAAAGAAATTGCACCACATGCTTTTAAAGGGTAACTCTAGCAACACCTAGATCTAACACAACTAGTCACCAAATGCTTCGGTTTGGCACCTGAAGAACAAGATAAGTTTGCCCAAATGCATATTCCACTCGTTCTTTGAAGTCAATGAAACAGCATTTAGTAGAATAAAAGGACATTACTACAGATTTGGTTCCTACTTAACATGTCTGAATGACAGGGACTGAACTGTGAAAGTAAGTAAGCCAAGAGAAGATAAGGAAAGATACTAGCATTAAGGTCGAGATGGATGTGCCTAGACTACCACGTCTTCTAATGAAAGTTAGAATAGCATTAAGGACAGATAACTGGGAATGGGGCAATTAATGCTCGGGCTATCGCAGGGATGAAGAGTGACCGAAGCCACTAGCGCAAATATGCTGTACTCCTCCTAGCCTTGCTACGAAGGATGAAACCAGGTGGTGGCCTTTTGATAAAATAAGAAGCGGGAATGTAGTAAACTGGGCACTATTGAGATTAAGGAAAAAACAGATGAGATAGCGTAAGAATTTTAAACATTACATATGAAGGTCAATGTTGCATTAGAGGAACAAATCAAGGAGCAAACAGAGCTTATTACATTATTTGGTCGTGGTGTTACAAGATACAAGCATGCAGAGAAAAAATTTCAAAGGGTGGCAAAGTTGCTAAATTAAAGCTTAAAATGATACTAGTATAGGTTACATAGAGAAGATATAGAGGAAAATAGAGTCAAACTGGCTATACTAAGGAAAAGCAAAGCGAGATTTAAATGAACTCAAACCTAGAGAGGGTGATTCTTTAAGGCATAAAGGTCAACTGTACAAACTACAAAGTCATTTGAACAAAAATCTCTTCTTACATAATTTAGTTGTGGTGTTACAAGATACAAGCATGCAGAGAAAAAATTTCAAAAGGCAGCAAAGTTGCTAAGTTAAAGCGTAGAATGATACTAGTATAGGTTACGTAGAGAAGATATAAAGGAAAATAGAGTCAAACTCGCTAAACTACGGTAAAGCAAAAAGAAAACACGGTGATTATTTAAGGCATAAAGGTTAACTCATTTAAACGAAAATTTTGTGAACTAACAGAATAATATCTTAAAAGCTTGGTAAAACAGTAAAATAATACTGCATTAGATTTTGGATTCAAGAATGACCAAAGCACTTTGATTCGTTCCCAAAGGTTAGTCCTGTACCAACTACCCACTGTACCTCTCCCAATGCCTTTATTGGTGGATACCACACTTGGGGCATTAACTAGAAGAACATAGCAATCTTGTCAAACTAGAAACTGCAAGGTGTCCATAGTAAGAAGTGCCTTGTATCAAAGACATTTTAGCCAAGATGAATACAGACTTGAAGTGTTTAGGGACAAGTAGAGGCTACGATGAGAGAAAAGATGTTTGATCAGTTGTCAAATCTCATTTGCCATAGGTATGTTATTTCGGCATATTTGCAAGCCTGGGTTTTCCTTTCTTCTGTCGGGGCATTTCACTTTTTAAAGTGTGCGCCGACTTTCTCATTCTATATGTTGTTTCTCAGTATTACAACTAACAATAATTGATCTCTCTATGGACAGTTTAATTGCGTCATTAAAGGGATTCTATGTTTTAAGATGATAATTATATTACGTCAACTAAGACCCTATGACGTGTTCAAGATGGTATTTGGGTGGGTCTAAGTCCACTCCCCTTCCGCAACCAACATCCTTTTGTCAGTAGAAAGTGCATTAGTGGCAATATAGTTACAGAGTGTGGACTAAGTCGCACCTATTATAAAAAGATCCACAATATCTTACGATATAAAATACGATGAGATAATCAATACACAGAAAAACTTTGATACAGAATATGTACCTCAATTTCACAATTATGTATCTGGGCACTACTATTTCAGGGAGTTCATAAGAAATGGAAGTGCTCATGGAACTAAAGCATGTAACTTGAGAAACTATCATATTTTCTGCCAATGGTTGTACCTTCTGCATTATATAAGAACCTATGTGCTAAGAAAAGCTGTCATTCTTTTTTGGTTTCTGCTAAGCAGTGCCTTTTTACTAATTTTCACCGCTTAGAACATTATGTATTATGACCATTATACCTGCAGTATATTGGTCTTAGCAACAGGGACTCTGCAGCCCAAGAAAAACAAGACCTAGCTAATTCTTGACCTAAAAATTCCTCATATAAGAGAAAAAGGGTCTACGTAAATTATAAGGGGAAAAGGGGAAAAATGGTCTATGTAAATTATAAGTAGATAATGCATATTTTCAACTCATAACATTGTCATCGTACTATGCATATAACAATGGAAAAGCTTATACCATATAGAAAGAAAGAAAAAAAAGATCCTACTTCACAGCTAACTAGACTTGAGGATTGCTTAGTTCCTAGATTCCACATAATAATTCAATTACACTATTGGCAGGGCAACTTTTCAGGACAGGGTCTTCAGCTTAAGTAATAAGGATCCGTCACTTTAAACCTATTGCAATCTAGATCCTGTTATCAACTAAGTTGAGAGGACAACTCAACCTCTTCAAATATCATTGGATATGCGAAATGACACTGCATATGTTTAGTGCACATGATAGTTAACATGCGTAAAGAGGATGGCCGGGAATGGCGGATGATCATGCTAAATAATTTTTAAGGAATTCTCTCGTATCCATTTAAGAGTGTTTGCTTGCCGTAACTAGATAAATTTATCTTACCAAAACCTTGTAAAATATGCATATGAATCACTTGGATCTTATCCATCTATGTCAAAACATTAGCATTGAATAGGATTCCAAATACAATTTCCCATATACAAGTAATTTAGGGGGGAATCAAGTAACAAAATGTGACACGTATAGGTTGAACACGACATAAATACGCAACGTAAAGTTTTGACCTGCAATGTGAAAAGCCTGTCCTCAAACTGGACTTCCTTGGTCAAGAAATCGGCCCCGATCGTCGCCTTGTACTGATTACTGAACTTTCGATTCACATATCTATTCGCAACGACTCAAGGCCCAAACAAGATCCCAATAATCCCCAAAACACCCCTCAATTCGCCAGCAGACACAAAACATCACACACAAAACACACACATAAATTCAACTACAATTCAAACTAAAAGGATACTGGTTCATCAGAGACGTCTTCCCAACCCTGCCAACAAAAATCAATTAAACACCCAAAAAAACTGAACTTTGATTCTCCATAAAGAGTGTGCGTGTGTGGGTGTGGGGGGGGGAGGTGGGTGAACTGACCCGCTGTCACCGAGAATGATGACCTTGAGGAGCATCCGACGACGAGACGCCATGATAATCAGAGGTGTGGGATTTGGGAATTCAGGAATTCGGGATCTAGGGTTTATGAGAAAATCGAATTGAAGAAAAAGGGGTGTTTTACTGATTTTTTTTTTTTTTTTTGGGGGTAAGGTGAAATATGGGGAATATACAGGAGGGAGATTCTTTGAGAATAAACAAGAAGAGAGATCAACTACCAGCCTAAGCCTTAACTAATTTCTGGCCAGTAACAGGTTACCGCCTTTTTATTTCTTTTTTTTTTTAATTTATTTATTTTTTGTCAAACTGACTTTTTGGTCAAAAGGACAACCAGGCAAAACCACATTGACAGGTCGACATGTGGGCCCCACAAAGGAAATTACTAGAGATATTTTTGAGAAATGATTATAATTGCCAAAAAACTAATTTAATTTTGAGATAACTTAGTAAAAGGTTGCTTGATTTACCCGCGGTTCTAGCCTGTTCCTTATTCCGAAAATATTAGTTTGGTCAGATCAAAAATAGAATAAAAAAAAAAGTAGGATTTTGTTTGTTTCTTTAAATATATTATTATTGTTAAACGTAATGTCATTTTTCCCAACGTCATTCCACTTGCTCTGTTTGTTATCATTTTTTGATTTGTTAAATTTCTTAGTTGGTTATCGTTTTAAAATGTAATTTTAAAACAGCTGAACAAGTCGTTCAGCGATAGTTATAAGCTCACGAATCGAATCCAAGTAAGTATAATAGAGAAATAGATGGAGTAGTCACCTTTTTGCCTTTGCGGGACCCCATAGCAACCTAATCTCAATGACATGTGGTCACTCCTACCAAGTGAACTGCTATCAAAGAATTAACGCTGCTCATCACTCATTTAACTGACATGCGTAGCACTCAGCTGCAAAGTCTAGAATTACTTTTAAGAAACTCTATAATTGATATATAAACTCTACTTTAATTATTCAGTTCTATTTTTGTTTCAAAGTGGCTATATAACAGCATCTATGAAGTCTTTAGAGTTGACAATAGAGATCAAATGGTGAAAATTTAGATCTCTAACCTAAATTCCTTTATTTGAGCTCTGTTTTATTGCTAAAGTGGCAAGATAGCGACACTTTCAAGACCTTTAGCGTTGAAAGTAGAGTTCAATTATCACTTCTCTTTATTTTTTTAATGTACAAAATGACCAAAAGGACATTCTCTTTTAACAATTCAAAAACTTTTAGGTGGTCATCTTCGTCTGTATGAACTGATATGACTCGTGCACAAGAAAGAAAAACGGAAGCAAAATGTGAGCACGTGCCCGTTAGTGCCACCTGTTACCTCCGCCACTGCTGGTACGTTTATAGACAGAATTTACAGTTTAACGTTAACTTACTAATTCACTGCAACTATGCTTTTTAAACGCTTTAATTAGATAATCAAAATGACCTGGACCAGTAGAGAAATTTCAATTCACTCGTCTTCTTCTGATACTTCGATACAATTAAATAAAAAGCTCTAAGGGCGCAATGTACGTGTTGGCGTGAGAAGTGCCCCAACTCCTTTTTTTCTGCCCACACTCTAGCACAAGAGGATGGACAAAGCCGTGTGCATCAATCATCAGGTTGTGCTGGCGTGCCTTACAGCTGGTCTGTAAGATTTCTTAGGCATGTCAACAGCCAATATCAAGGAGACCACATACCAACTTGTACCAAAGGACCGCATAATCACCAGGGGTGAGCACCAAATCGATGAAATCGATCCGAACTATTCAAACCGAGGGTACCGAACCGATAAAATCCGGACTGTTGATAAACTTGAACGGTTTAGATTTAAATTTTCAAACCGAGGCTGGTTCGGTTCGGTTCATGGTTCAAAATTTTCAAACCGGCGTGGAACCGAACCGAGGGCTTATAAAGAGATTAAAAATTATATCCCTTAACCCTAGTTAGCTAAATAACTAAGGTATAAAATAACCTTAACCATAGCCCCACTCTTTCACTCTTCAGATTCACTCGCCCCACTGTCCAAATCCAACTTTTTGGCACTGCCATAAAGCCTACGTCAAACAAAAACAAAGCATCTCTAATAAGCATATACATAAGACTGGGAAGATGCACATTAAAGAAAAACACAAACGAGTCCCTCCAAAAAAATAAGTCTTCGAACTAAAAAGTTTGATCTGAAAGTTTACTGGAATTTGGGAAGTGAGTGAAAACTGAATCAGGAGACGCGAAATACATCAGGATATCTCTAAAGAAGAGTAGATGGAATTTGGGAAATTTGACGTGGCTGCCGGCTTGGCAGTGACCTTTACAATCTTCCCAAATTGGATGAAAAAGAGGGCTTTCTCGTATAAAAGGGGGTGAGCTCTCTGAGTGTCTTTTCCTTTTTTCACCTAACCTCATCCTTCAATGGTTTTGCCCTCCTGTGATAATATGAATTCCAGTAGTATGAGTTGATAGTTATTTGGCTTGGTAACTGTAATGTAACTTTTTGATTATTAGATTGTTGTTTTCCTTTAAAACAAAAAGATCTGCAAAAGATCAAATCGATCCGAACCGTTCAATTGGAACCGTTCAAACCGAGGTGTATTGGTTTGGTTTGGTTCAAGAATTTGTGAACCGAAGTCCATCGGTTCGGTTTGCGGTTTAGCCTCCAAACTGAACCGTGCTCACCCCTAATAATCACAAAGGAAAGGAAGTTCTTACAAGGACAGTTCTCGGCCTAATAGTAATAATAATAATAATAATAGAACATACCCGTTACTCGAGTAAAAAGTGAACGAGTTCTACGTAGACTCGTTGCCGATTGTCATCACTATCTTCAAGAATTTTTCTTTACTTAAATAAAAAATATTGAGTGATCTAAGACCAACGGCTCAGCTTGTGTTGTATTGTATTTAAAAAAGTGATGCTGGTTAAAAAAAAAATTAACTACTACCTTGTTTGTGAAAAGATAAATACAACTCTCGTATAACAATAATTAATAGTCGGTAAATGTATTAAGTGATACTTGTACTGACACTTTCAGCATCAATTCTAAACAATATTTTTTTAACGTCACTCAATAAAAGCCGTAAAAAACATTTAACGATAATTGATTGTCGCTATACAAGAATTGTAGCTATTTTCTTATAATTTGAGTAACAGCCAAAATTTTTCCAAAAACAAATATAGCAGGAAACCTACATTTGAAGCCGTTTCAAGTGCAACACCCTTTCGATTCAATAGTTCATTGCATCTCACAAAAAGAATTGCGCACTTTGGAAGCAATATATGGTGCCACCTTGAATCAAAAGCACTCAATAAGTGACCAACAAAACCTATTTAATAAAGGGAGATGGAGAACTCCGGATAAAGGATCACCATCAGCAAATATAGGCTGGAATGTCAGCAAAGCTTTCTAGAAAGTCTGAATACACAAACACAAAAGGGAAGATCAAAGACTTTGTCATCTACACTTGACCAGAATCCAATCCATCTGTCAAATTCCAATACAAGAAGATAGCACATGCAACAAGTTAAAGCAAAGCAAAGGTATCAACAGCTGTAAGCAACCAACTCAGACCCAACACTGAAGGATTTCAATAAAAGAATTGTGGCAGTATATCTGTTGTTTTGTTGATTAAACCATAATAAATACAATGGGGGGAAAACCCAATATTAAAAGGGAAAAAGGAAATGTATGTGTTAAATCAAGCAAAACATGCCAATCTCACAATTGCTGAAGCATATATGTTAAAGAAGTTAACGGGTAGAGATTTTTACAGACCAAAAGGGGAAGGGGATCAGGATATGGAGCTTCTACTGAATCCTCGGCTGTCCTTTTTCATCCTTCCCATCTGCATTTCTCCAGTTTGTTGGCCTTCACTGCTTGAGCCCGACGGATTTAACCCATATTCGCTGGTCGGTCGACTGTACTCACTGCTCGTGTACTCCTGGCTTTCTAATGCCATCTTCCTGAATTTCTTCAGGTCCTCCTTGTGCTGGGCGGTGTCATAGTCTGAACTTCCCTGAGAACTATACACGCTGCTGTGTCCAGGCTTTATTCCTTCGTTTAGATCAGAAAGGGAAACATCTCCTTCCAAGGCCCGGACCACCTGCATAACCTCCACGGGATAATTACGATAGAAAAAATTGAAGTATCTTGCTTCTAGCCATCAGACCAAAATCTAAGTTTCACCATGCTTTGAAGCTAATTGCATTGGTCCCTCAATCAATGTGAATAAGATGTAGTTGAACGCCTAACTTGGCTAAATGCACGAAAGCTTTCAAGATTAAATGCCAGCCGACATACCTGGCTCATTCGTGGACGGCGCCGAGATGAATGCCGCACACAAGCAGCAGCACAAGCAACCATGCGAGCCATCTCATTTTGGTTGTATTCATTCTGCAACCGCCGATCGACAAGTGTGTCAAAGTTTCCCTCTTCCAAGGCTCGGGTGAGCAAGGGCCTTGCCTGTAAGTCAAAGAAACTTTTTGAGTATTGATTGATGACTAACCTCCAGGTCTCATGCATGTGAAAAAGAAAAGAAATATAGCATCCTATCCGCAACCACAAATTGAAAATCAGCCCTCAAAATGCCCACAAACACGACAAAGAAGAAAGCCAAAGCAAAAAGACATGATAATTACTTTGCAGATGATCTGACCACAGCAATTTATAGGCATTCAAAACAAACATAGAATTCGTCAAAGTCATTTCCTACTCACCCAGTCTACTAAACTGTCATCCATGAAAGTTTGATGTTTATCATAAGGTCGGCGTCCAGTGATCATCTCGAGAAGCATGACCCCGAAGGAGAACACATCCGACTTCTCTGTAAGTTGCCCAGAAGCAGCATATTCTGGAGCTAGGTACCTAGAGGTGGTAAGCATATGAGAACGTGATCGCATTCGATTGAAACTGATATGCTCATAGTGATGATAAAATTAGGAATAGGGAGAACTCTACCAAGGTCCTTTGAAATTGGCACTTGAGAAGGAAAACAGAGCACGAAGTGATAATAGTATAAGCTATAGCTAAAGTACGAAATTGTAAAAATGGGACTTGTGACCAGAATTTCCACTAAAACGCGAAATGAGAATTAAAAAAAATCACTTGCTCAAGTTATGCTGAAATTTCTAGAAAGAAGACAGCAAAAACAATGAAATTGATCCACCTAATGTTGAATATCACCAGTCAAAACTAGAATACATAGTGGCATACAACATAATGAGAACTATTCATACCCAAAAGTTCCCATCACCCGGGTCGATATATGGGTAGCGACATCAGAAGTAAACTTTGCAAGTCCAAAATCTGCAACCTGAGCCAATTGCCCATGTTAATTAATCGTATTAGACGCACCAATCAAGAAGAATATTAAACTTCCAACCAACTATTTGAGCAAGCTTTTTTGTAAAACTGATATAAAATAGGTCATACCACTCCTGTAACTAGGACTGGTTAAATAGCAGTAATCATCACTAATAGCATATGAAGCTATCTAACATTACGATTCCAAGGCAGTGAAATCCAAGCCCATATTGGCACTAAGCCTATGTGATATACTTACTACACAGACAATACAACATAACCGACGGGCGATATACCAAAGAGAACCCTACCTTCGCCTCAAAGTTGAAATCCAGAAGAATATTAGCTGCCTTAATATCACGATGGATGATTTTAGGATGGCCTGAAAGTAGAAATTTACTGAAGTCAAGACATAGTGATTCCAATTTCCACCAGATTAGCACCTGTCAGCTGCTTTTGTATATGAAATGCATGTGAGAAGAAAGCTTACAGTCCTCATGTATGTATGCCAGCCCTTTCGCAGAGCCAAGAGCAATTCGCAGTCTTGTAGACCAGTCCATTGTAGGTCTCCCCTTTCCTGAAATTAGTGATTTTCTTTTTAGTTCTTGCAACAAAAGCATCTATATAACAGATACTAAGATAAAGCATTTTTTACGTAGTGAGCTCTGGACAGTACCACTAACTAATATCATTGTTGACTATTGACTAACATCAAACAAGAAGTCGCGACACTGAGGAAGAAGAAGCATCATGTATTACTGACACAATCAAATCCCTCAAAACCTTCGTGCTTTGCCATAAACAGGTAAAATTAACTGGGAAATGAAAATCGAAAAAGTTGTGACAAATCTTCTTTAGCAAAATTCATCATTAATCTTAATACCGATGCTGCAAGTACAAACTTACCATGTAAGTGGAACTCCAACGTGTTGTTAGGGACAAACTCATAGACAAGAAGTCTTTGGGATCCAGTCATGCAGTACCCTACTAGTGAAACGAGATGTTTGTGGTGCACTCGGCTAATAATCTCAACCTCTGCCTGAAATTCGCGCTCCCCCTGTCCACTGCCAGCTTTCAGCTGCTTAACTGCAACCTCTTTCCCATTTGGAAGGACTCCTCTGTGCACAAACCCAAAACCACCTTGTCCAAGGAGATTCGCATCGGAGAAACCATCTGTTGCCATTGCCAATTCCTCATAACTGAACGTGCTCCTCTTCGAGAATCCTAGGGCCATTCCAGGGGATGGTGGTGGATATGGGTTTGAACCACCAGAATAATTGGACCCAGAACCACCACTGCTGCTCATGAAAGGCGGCGGCAGAGGGGGCTGAGGTGAAGGAGCTCGTACAGGTGAATGTGGCGGCCTCGATAGTGCTGCAGGTGGAGGAGAGGGTTTCGGTGGCATTGTGATGACATGTTGTCCAGGTGGTGGGGCATTATGTTGCCACTGCTGTGGTTGTCCACCGTAAGGGTCATCTGGATGAGAACAAGACGCCAACAATGAGAGAGGAAACAAAGTGGACGAGACATGTTCCTGTTGTAAGGAATCATTCTTTCATTGCTATTATACCAAGTAGAAATAAACTGGATATATCGAGGCACACTAGAATTGCGAATTTGGTATACATGAACAGATACTATAGTCAATTGAAAACCAAAGGGAAGTAGCAAATACAAGAAAAACTGCCGACCAGTTCTCTTTTGCTACTTGTGACTAAAACCATTTTTGTACTTGTGACTAATTGAAGACTTAAACTTGAAATCAAAATAGACTCCACAAGAACTCGAGAAACCTAAAGCCTAAAGCCAGCACCAATGACAGGAGTAGCGATGCTTCAATTTCTTTCCCTAACAAGCTTCATATCATGACTGACGTGTTACGCTGTGCCAAAAGTATCATGCCTAATTCATCAAATATATCATGGCTAATTCATCAATGATCCATAAGGGAAAAGCCTACAACTTTCATTTCAATGTCAAACAAGACAATTCCAAAACTGAAATCATCTATGAACTAAAAAAGAACTTCAACCCCCCAATCAATCAACATGCATTTTTAAATCACAACCCGAAACCCAATATAGAACTAAATTCCTAATAGACAAAACAAGAAAATAACACATTTCCAACTACAACCTTACCCTACGAACCCAATTAGAACTAGTTACTCTCTTCAAAACCCAAAAAACCCAAAATGAATAAAACATTCAGCATATTAGGCATTCAAGAAAATAAGTTTCACTAACCTTTAGGCCCAGGTGGAGGTGGCACATAGTACCCAGCAGGCCCCTGGTCTCTCCTCTTCTTCTTTTTACAGCACACGAACAAAATACTGATAAATGCAAGAAGCAAAACACCCCCAATTGCGATCCCCACCACCAGCCCAGTCGACACGCCCGACGAGCTCGAAGGCGGCGACGCCCCCCGCGGCGGCGACGGTGGAGGAGGAGAAGATCTCGTCGTTCCCGACGGAGGCGGCGGACTGCGTGTCACACCCGGAGGAGTGGGCGGCGGCGGGGACGAGGGGGTGGACGGAGTGGACGGCGAAGAGTTGGTGGGCGACGGCGGCGGCGGCGGAGAGCTGGTCGGGGAAGGAGTCACCGGCGGAGGAGGGGAGGAGGATGGGGGCACCGGAGGAGGGGGAGGGGAGGAGGCGGGCGGCGGAGACGAAGTGGGTGGCGTGGGAGTGGACGGCGGCGGGGCAGCGGGGGACGGCGGCGGTGAGGTGGCGGGCGGAGGCGAAGTGGAGTTGGTTGACGGCGGCGGGGTGGTGGTCGGCGCCGGAGCTGCCGGCGTCGGAGACGACATTATCGGATCACTCTATACAATCCTGTGCTTCTCTCTCCACGATTGAGAGAGAGAGGGGGGAGTGAAATTTTAGTACTTACCGAGTAGAACGAAATTTTCTTTTTTGTGTTTTTCGCTTTCGCTTTTGAAAGCTGAATGTGAAAGTTAAAGGGACTCTCTGTGTGTGTGACTGTGTGTTGTGAGAGAGAGAGAGAGAGTGTGCACATGGGGAATGATAGGATGCGACACAGCTAGGACAGGGGTGGGGCCTACGCGGCTGGCCCGCGCATTTCTCCGGTCTTTACTCGTCACTCCGATAGATTGGGCGTCTGTTCGGTCGTTCATGTTCGGTGGCGGTCCGCTTTCGATTACTTCTCACGTTGTTTTTCTACTATGAAATAACCCAAAAGCTTTTAATAATCACCGGCTTTTTTCTTGTTAATTGTTTTTGTCAAAAAGAAATTATCTCTTTCTTGTAAAACTTTTGGACCACAACTATGAAATTGATGAGTATTGATCGAGTGCAAGGCTGCTCGTTTATTATTTTTATTTTTTGGTTTTTAAATGATGATAAGAAAGATTTTCTTATCGGGTGTGTACATACCATTTTTGTTTTCATTTAAAAAAAATCTAACTTAAATCGTACGAAAAGAAAAAATGCCTATAAGGTGTTTTCACCTTTTTTGGAGCCGCCTCTCACCCATTTTTAGAAAAAAGTAGTTAAGAGAAGTTTTTTAAAATGATAAAAGTACACAATCATGTTTACTAACTACATACAAAAATAATGAAAATTAAAATGACAAACGAACAGGCCTCAGTTGTCACGTGCTATTGAAGTGGTGTCATAGAAAGCAAGGATCGCGTTTTCCTCAGAACCAACGATCGATTTAGCTACATTATTTTTCTGATATTTGATTAAATCCCACAATAAGCTTAGGGGCTAGGGCCGTAATCAAAGTTTGCTCGTGATCGTCAGTTTACATGCTTGTCTGAATGCTCATCAAAGACCGATTCTTGATGTAACCAAATCAAGCGTAGACGGACGTCGTGTGAAGCGAAGCAAGGCCGCTTAGCCTTATTCAAAACATGATCGAAACTAGACGAGTCAAGGTCAATCACATCTTCATTATTGGATATGTGATCAACCATGCTTGATTTCGGAACTTGGGTGAGAATGAAGAAAGGAAAATAAAGAATTCCAAGCAAGATGAAATGGGGTTAGCTCTCTGAAAGCAGCTTCCCCAACCGCTCAGCTAACACCAAAATGGACAGCAAAAGCTAACCTTTTGATCATAATCAAGTAAGGTGACCATATTTGGTTAGGTATGTATACACGCTCTTCTCTGCAATGTAGTACCCAAAAAAATAAAAGAACCTTTTTGGGTGACAAAAGCAAGTATAGAATCCTTTGACTAAGAAATATTAGTGGTATTATTGCAGTTATCCGAGATGATAAAGGAAGCTCTTTTGCGGGCATATCCATGAAATACACGAATTGTCATTCCTGAATAACCTAAACCAGTGGCAGCTTGGGAGGCAATCACTTTTGGTGCAGAATGTGAATTTGGGGATGTGATCGTTGAAGAGAAAACGACTTTTATACAGCTTTCGAAGATACAGATACTGGGGGAATGATAGAAAACGTAGAGACAGCTTATGAGTCTTCCACCACCATTCAGATTTTCTTGGCTAGACAAAATGGAAACAAGATGGTGGCAGATCGATTAGCTAGATAAGTTAATCAAATTATCAGGTTCGAACGAAGGAGGCACCATTCTTTGTCATGTCCAGCATCTTAAACATTGTACCCCATATTTTTTTTATCAAGAATATCACACTTTTATCAAAAAGAAAGAAAGAATAATGGTGCACTTGCATGCACCATCCATGTTCTATACATGTAGTTGAACAAACGTAAATATTGCGATCTCTGGAGATGCCATCCAATACTCCTCTCCTCCCTTAGAAATTGGGTGCAAAGTTTTTGGGACTAACTTAAAAGCGAGGTAATTGGAACGGGAAAAACAAAATAGTTGTCGTCAATTAAAACGATTTGTTTTGCGGTGATTAATCCAAAAACAGATGCTTGCTCCGTACTAACTTTGTACGGCTTAGTGTTAACATATGTAACTCAAATAAATTAGCAATGAGCAGAGGGAATCACATCATATTAGCCTTAACCCATCTAATGTAAATTAGAATATTATTACACGACGTGTCATGGAAATAAGCGCGGTTGTCCATTTTCTGAGAACAAAATATCTCCTAAAAAGTCGTTAAAACTTTCTGACTAAAGAAGATAAATGTAACAACATAAACGTCGCTAAAAGTGTTACAGCAACGGTCCAATAAAATCCTAATCCAAGTGAACATATGTCAACCACAATGGAACATAGAGCAAAACATTCTAGAAAAACTCTTTGGCCTCTATTGCCACAACAAAATGTATCATACATTTACTATCTTAAATATTGCTTATTACAACTAGAGAAACTTTTGTGACATGATATAGTACTAATTTAAGATGATTAGGTAATGCAATAACCTATGTTTAATTTATTGTTTGGATGTCACTCTACGTAAAATGCAAACCAGCTGTATGTAAGCAACAGCAAACCATGCATACGTCAAGATATAGAATACTACTAAAATCAAGAGTATAATAATATCCCATATATACTTTTAGCCTATTAAATATTAAGTGTTAAAAAATCTTTTGCAACCGAATCACAAGAAAATTTCTTAAAGTTCACTAGAAGAAAATTTTTTTGCAATATTTTCCAACGATAATTATAAGTACGTACTAGTATAACCTGGAGTGCAGATTGCAATTTTATTTTTTTTCCTAATAAGGAAGATTTTTTTGTTTGACTTTTTCTTAATTTTATTTTTGTATTATGCAATTGGTAAAATAAAAATAAAAGAACCAGTGTCTTGAGAACATTATGCTCATGCTTAGCGTTTCGTTACATGGTTCAGGAAAAATTTTGTATATCAGAAGGTCGGGATAAAAAGTAGCATGTCTAAGTACGTGGCTTACATTACGTGTTCGAAAACACGATTCTCCATCTCTCTTTTTTTTCTTTTTCCCTTCCTGGTAGTGACTCTTTAATCACGGCCTTGTTGTTCGCCTGTGAATAATAACTTTATACTGCATGCTTAAGATGGGATGTGATTCCTTGCAGTTTTATACCTGAAGTTGGACCGAGCAACCGAACACTAAAGTACTTGAGTCACTGAGAATTGCTCCGATCACGACGATAAAATAAAATAAAATCCAGTTAGCATTGTTGTGAGAAATTAATTTATAATTTTCGTCTGAATGCATGCTGTTCATGCTACTTCAATTTCAGAGACCATATCAAACGGTCTTGAGGTGTATTGTCCTAATTTCCTGTTCTTTGGGAGGTCGCCAGAGGGGATTTGGAAGAGACAAACTTCAAGTCAAAATTCCAAAATGGGAAAGAGCTTCCTGAAGAAAAATATTAGAGATTGATTCTGGTTAAATTTGATAAAATCAGGTTCGGAGTGTTCGGCCAAAAAATATAAATCGATTAAATCCGATTCTATGTATTCAAAATTGTTGAAATTTATAATCCTCATTTTCTTGAATATGGATATAATTATTTTTTAAAAATCAGGTTGACCCCTTCAAGTTTGAATAGACTACGTGGTCATTTTGCGATACTATACCTACTCTCATCCCTTTTATGCAAATGATTTAAATGATTTTTAATTTATTATGTTTGAAATAAATTAAAACTGATTCTGATTGAATCAATATCAACTTTTGATATATAATCACAAATGTTCTCTTAGGCTGAAAGTAAGTTTGAAGAATCCAATAAATTTTAGTTTACTCGTAACTACCGGAAGAATTTCTCTTTGGATTATAAGTACTGTAACTGGTATTGTTGCAATCGAATCATTTCTGGATTATAACTAGAACCTCCATGTATAGAAATCAAGTTTTAATTTTTGCAACAAGCACCAGTTTTAACTTTGGGGGGGGGGGGGGGGGGGGGATTTAGTAGCAGTGGGCAATCGAACGCGTATCGTTAGCTTGGAAGGCTAGGGGTTTAAATAGATTTATTTTGTTGGGAAATGAGTTTTACACGGCCCTTGCGAGGATAATGCGCTCTTCATGACACTTTCTTTTGTAAACTAATAACGCAACGGGATTACTCAGAGCAGTAAGTTGCAGATGGAGGATTGCGGTGCCGCCGGCGAGACGGAGAATGGGGGGAATGTGGTGTTGGTGAGCTGGTTGGGACCCTGTCCAAATTATGGGGTGGCAGCCTGCATTTGACAAGATTCCCATTTGTGCCAGGCCCTTTGTAGCTTCTTATACGTCTCAAGAAGTCTAGAGTTGGGATCACACAATATTCAAACACTCTTTTAAGTATGATTTTGTTGCCGGTGTCTGCTAATTGCTTAACCAAGATAGAGTTGAAATCTATGGACAGCTAAATCTAACCTTTTGATCATAATCAAGTAAGGTGACCACATTCTACCTGGCCATATTTGGTTAGGGATGTATACATGCTCTTCTTTGCAATGAATTATTTTAGGAAACCTCTTGCCTTTGCTTTTGAAACCAAGGGAAAGGGCAACAATTTAAGGCTCCGTTTGACAAAATTTATTTTTTCAGTTTTGTAAACTGGAGAACATAAACGTGCTTGGCATGCACTTTTTTTTTCTTCAGTTTAAAAAATGAGTTTTTAAATTATGACTGCTTTTGAAAACTCCAAAAATGAGTTTCGGTTTTCAGTTTTGATTTTTTTTTTTAGACTACCACCACCACCACCCTCCCACCACCGGCAGCTACCGCCCCATCGCCACTGTCCACCGTCGCGACTGCCAACGGCCGGCCACCACCACCGTTACACCTCACCATCGCCACTGCAAACCACCACCAAGGAAAAAATTCAAAATAAAAACTAGGTAATCAAACACCCAAAAGAAAAAAAAAATCAAAGTAAAAACTAGGTAATCAAATAGCCACTTGTTTTTATAAAAAAATTAAATTGATTTTTTTTTTTTTAAACAGAAAATAAAAACTGAAAGCGTTATCAAACGCTACCTAAGTTTTGAGATTAGTACCAAAAAAATAAAAGAACCTTTTTGGGTGACAAAAGTACGTATAGAACCCTTTGACCAATAATAAGTTTTGAGATTAGTACCAAAAAAATAAAAGAACCTTTTTGGGTGACAAAAGTACGTATAGAACCCTTTGACCAATAAATATTAGTGGTATTGGTGCAATTATCTTAGATATAAAAGGAAGTTTTTCTTTGCGGGCATATCCAAGAAAATCACGTGTTGTTTGTTTGCTGGATAATCTAAATCAGTGATCGGATGGGAGTCAATTACTTTTGGTGCAGAATGTGAATTTAGAGATGTAATCGTTGAAGAGATTCTTTAAAAAACAAGATGGTGGCAGATCGGTTAGCTAGATAAGTCGATTGAATTATTTGGTTTGGATGAAGTACGCACCACTTTTTATCATGTATGTCATCTTAAATATTGTTCCCCGTACTTTTGAGCAAGAATATCGCACTTCTATCAATTTTGGCAAGAATATCGCACTTCTATCAAAAAGAATAGAAGAGAAATGGCGCAGCTGCATGCAACACTCATATTCTATAGGTGCATTTGAACTAACGTAGATGCGATCCCCGGAGAATGCCATCCGATCTCTCTCCTCCCTTAAAAACGAGGTAATTGGAATGGGAAAAACAAAATAGTTGTCATCAACTAAAACGATTTGTTTTGTGGTGATTAATCCAAAACAAACGCTTGTTCCATACTAAACTTTGTACGATGTAGTGTTAACGTATCTAATTCAAACAAAATTAGCAATGAGTAAAGAGACTCGCAACTTAGGCTTAATCCTTCTAATGTAAAATATTACGCGACTTGTCGTAGAAACGAGCGCGGCTGTCCAGTTTTTAACAGCAAAAAATCTCTTAAAAAGTCGCTAGAAATTTCTACTAAAGAAGATAAATGGAATAACATAAACATCGCTAAAAATGTTACAGCAGCAGTCCAATAAAACCTTAAACAAGTTAACATGTGTCAACCACAATGGAACATTGAGCAAAACGTTCTCAAAAACTCTTTCATCTCCATGGACACAACAAAACATATGAACAACTCATGCATTTACTATCTTAAATATTTGTGACATTTTTTAGTAAGATGATTAGGTATAATGCAATAATTTTATCTTTAAATTTATCAATTGGATGTCACTCTACGTAAAATGGAAACCAGCTGTTAGCAACAGCTAGTCAAGACATTAACGCCCTTCCTATAAAATTTTGCTAAAATAAAGAGTGTATATCCTATAGATAATTTTAGCCTATTAGATATTAAAGTGTTAGAAAAACTTTTGCAAGCGAATTGTGAGAAATTTTTTTGGAGGTGACGAGAATTGCAGGTGCAGTACGTTGTTTTACTAATTTACACTCCAATTGAATCCATTATATCAAATTCTGAGTTGAATGACAGGTGTGATTTTCTCATTATTTATAATCACAAGCGCTTATATTTCTTTAGTATTGATTTTAGTGTTCTCTGTTTATCTTTTCACAGGTCATTGATCGGGTTTGTATGACATTAAAATCTCTTTTGTTAATGAAGTTTTTAAAGTTTACCAAAAAAAAATATTGCTTGCAATATTTCCCAATGATGACTATAAGTAAGTACTACTATATATAACCTGGTATACCGAGTGCAATTCTATTTTCGCATATTGAGGGGAAAAAAAATTCTAGCTTAATTTTTTTAATTTATTTTTTTATTCTAGGCAATAGCATGAGAAGTAATGTCTTGAGAACATTACTTCTTATGCTTGGCGTTGCGTTACATGGGTTCAAAAAATAATTTGCATATCAAATATCTCAAAGTTTTGGGACCTTAAATAGCATGTCAAAATATGTGACTAACATTATGTGTTTTAGAACATGATTCCCAATCTCCTTTTCTTTTCTTTTTTTATGGTAATTCACTCCTTAAACAGGACCTTTTTATTCATAAACGAAGGATAGGTTGGTATTACATGTTTAATTCCTTGCAGTTTTATACCCGAAGTTGAACCGAGTGACCAAACACTGAAGTACTTGAATAACAGTGGATTGCACCGACAATCCGAACAATAAAAAAATGCATCTAGCAATGTTTTGAGGAATTAAATTACTCCATAATTTTGGTCTGAGTGCATGCTGTTCATGCTACTTCAATTTCTGAGACCATATATCAAATCAAACGGTCATGAGGTGTTATTCTCCTAATTTTCTGTTCTTTGGGAGGTAGCCAGAGGGGATTTGGAAGAGACAAACTTTAAGTCAAAATTCCAAAAATGGGGAAGACCTTCCAGAAGGGGGGGGGGGGGGGAATGTACCTAATAACAAAGTCTCAGAAGTCATATAAAGGTGCCCCACATGTATTCCGCATTTGTTGGCTGGATTAATTATCATTGATATCCTTTTGTGTTGGAGTGCTTAGAAATTCAGATAAAATCAGAATTTGAAGTGTTTGGTCATCAAATCGATTAAATATGCTTTAATGTATTCAAAACTGATTACATTTATAATCCTCATTTTCTTGAATATGAATATAATTATTTTTGAAAAATCAAGTTTAACCAAAAAATTACCAGATTATCATTACATATAAGCCGACATTAATCAGTGGCCTCTTTAAGCTTGAATAGATTGCATGGTCATTTTGCCATACTACACCTATTTTCATCCCTTTTTTACGATTTTCGATTTATTATGTCTAAAACAACTGAAAGTTGATTTTAAGAAGCTATTACGATTTCATCAAGTCTAATTTTAATAATTACTCACAAACGGTCTCTTGGGCTGAAAGTAAGTTTGAAGAATCCAATAATTTGTAGATTACTTGTAACGAGTTTTACACGGCGCTTGCGAGGATATCGCGCTCTTCACGACACTTTTTTTTTGTAAACAAATAACGCAACGGGATTACTTCAAGCAGTAAGTTGCAGATGGAGGACTGCGGTGCCGCCGGCAAGACGGAGAATGGGGCGGAATGTGGTGGTGGTGAGCTGGTTGAGACCCTGTCCAAATTATGGGGTGGCAGCCTGCATTTGACAAGATTCCCATTTGTGCCAGGCCCTTTGTAGCTTCTTATACGTCTCAAGAAGTCTAGAGTTGGATCATACCATATTAAAATACTCTTTTAAGTATGAATTTGTTGACGGTGTCTGTTGCTTGCATTACCAAGATAGAAGTAAAATCTATGGAGGTATTTGGTGTTGATTTTAAGACGATCAACTCTAATTAAATTCAGATTAAATCAAATGTGAAAGTATTTGACAAAATAACTAAATTGATTAAGAACCTATTTAAGATTGATCATGAGATGATCAAATATATAATTAAATGTATTATAAAGATACTTGTAGTTAATGAGGTCAAACTTGATTATGAAAAGGCGATTAACCTATAGTCTACCTTTAGCTTTGGAGTATGGATTAGTTTCCAAAATGTCTAATTGCAAGTACCTTTCGCATTCTTTACAGAAACAATAAGCTTCTTGGTCATTTTGTCATATTAAAACCAATTTTAGTACACTTTATTCAGATTGAAACCAATTTTACTACGCTTTATTCAACCACCATTCCTAACTTTAAACATAATTTTGCTAAAAATAACTAAAAAGCTAATTTCTAGGAATTGTTATTATTTAATCTAAAATATGAATTCGAGAATTGATCATAAACAAGTTCTGGTTTTGCTTCATGATGTTCAAAACTAAATAGATATAAAATTTTCAATTTTTTTGAATTCTTATTTAATCAGTTTGCCCCAAAGAATTATCAAGCTGTCCTCACACGTAAATAGACATTAAGTACCCCCTTTAATTTAAATCTTGATCATTTCATCACATTAGACCTGCTTTCAGCGCTTCTTAGTCCAAACACTTTTCACAACTTTTAACTCGATCATTCTACTTAAACTAGACACAAGATATTTTCGAGAGTTGATTATGATTTAATCAAGTATTTACTTTTGAGAATCAAAAAGTAATTTTTTCCCCCAATTTTATATCCCAAAATTCATGTCTATGTTACAGGACTTTCTTTATCTATCACTGTTAGATAAGATTCGGTTGAGTAGTTGGAAGCAAATATTTTTTTTAGGTTTATGAGTGTGAAAGAGATGGAATAATTTGGTGAAAGGGGCCAAAAGGAGCTCACATCACATGGGCCTCATATTACTTAATTTCTTCTCATAATCAGTGGCATGACATTCGGTTGTGTCTGACTTTGACTGACTAAAAGGCAAATGTTCACCTAGTCAGCTGCCCCGGGATCCCCTCCAATCAACCTGCCCATTAAACAAATGGAATGAGAAAGGAAAATGAAATTTTAGGGTACACAACACGTTTTTGTCCTTAATAATTTATTTTTTATATTTAATTATTTTTTTATCTCATTTTGAATTTTATTTATCTATCTATCATATTTTTGAAAACGTGATTTCGAACAAAGATTTCAAGGAAAGAAGAAGTGGTTTGAAACAGAACTTTCTTTTGAAATCTTGTTTCCTAACAGATATTTCATACGTTTTCAAAATAAATCTCTGTTTCAAACCACGTTTTCTTTTCTTGAAATTTATGTTCGAAATCACGATTTTCAAAAGTGGGTTAGATAGGTAAAGAAGGTTCAAAATGAAGTAAAAAAAATATTAAAAATAGATTATTGAGGACAAAAACTCACGCTACAAAAACTCTTTTTTTTTTTTACTTTGTGCTAACCTTGTAGCACATAAATTTGCCAGGACTGGACGCCTAAAACAATGCCCTCGTCTTTGTTTTTAGAGTTGGTAAGGCTGCAAATAAATGAGTACTCGACTCTTTTACGATAGTTAGAGGAGCTAGTGTTCTATTATTTTGATAATATTCAAGCTCGGCTCGTATTCGTCACGAGCTTCATACCCAAACTTGAACTCTTTTTTGACAAAATTTACAAGAACACGAGCAAAATGCCTAGAAAGGGTAAAACACGAATAAAAGGAGTTGACGAGAAGTTAAGGACATCCAGAAAAGGAAATCCAAAATTAAGAAGGAACTTCTAACCCGTGTTCGTAAAGGAGTTCTTGACGGTGAAGGAGTTTTTGTCAAAGGAAATCCTTTTCGTAAGAACGAATCCAAAAAAAATTAAGAAGATAAATCCAATTTTACAGAAAACAAAAACGAGTTTTTATCCCTGATTGCAAAATGCTTGAAAAGGGTGTTTTTGGACATTTAGAAGTAGGTTGGTATTTGAGTTTAGGTTTGGTCTAGAGGTGAGCATAGTTCAGTTGGTTCAATTTGAAGGGTGAATACCAAACCGAACCGACCAACCTCGGTTTGAAAAAAAAACGAACCGTAGTTGAACGGTTCGGTTTCTACGGGTTAAACAGTTTGGTTTGGACGGTTTAATCGGTTTGAGCCAAAACTCAATTTTGGGCAAGTTTAGGCCCAAAAATTAATAACTTATACATACTAATAAACTAAAAAAAAACTGAATGTTTTTATCATAATTAATAACACTTAGTGAGAGATGTAGGAGGCGAGTGAAAAATGTGTGTTACGATAAGAGATTTAGGGTTTATCTCATCTAATACGAGTGGTTAGATAACTAGGGTTAGTAAAAAATAACTAGGATTACGTAAAAATATAAATATGTTGTATTATATACGGTTGGTTCGGTTTATGTCGTTTCAAAAAATTCCGAACCAAAACGACCTAACCGAATGTACGGTTTAGAAGGAAAAAAAAAACAAACCGATTAATTTTTATATCGGTTTGGAAATAAATGAATTGGTTGGTTCGGTTTCACGGTTGGATCGATTTTACGGTTTAAATGCTCACCCCTAGTTTGGTCCTGGATTGGGCTTATGAAATAAGGGCTTACGAATGAAATCCAAAATTAAGAAGGAAATCCTAACCCGTGTTCATAAAGGAGTTCTTGATGGTAAAGGAGTTTTTATCAAAGGAAATCCTTTTCGTAAGAACGAATCCAAAAAATAAAATTAAGAAGATAAATCCAATTTTACAGAAAACAAAAACGAGTTTTTATTACTGATCGCAAAATGCTTGAAAAGGGTGTTTTTGGACATTTAGAAGTAGGTCGGTATTTGGGTTTAGATTTGATCCTGGATTGGGTTATGAAATAAGGGCTTACGAACATACAAGTTGTTCACGAATTCGTTCATGAATAATTTTTGGATGTTCATATTCTTTTGTTCAAGTTCAGTTTGCTCGTTTAATTAACGATAGTAAGCTTGTTTACAAGAAACCCGGTTCGCTTCCGGCCCTAACAACAAGTGTTCTCGGTTCAAGTGTCGTCATGCCAGGGCGCAAGCATACAATCTCTTGCAAATTTTTTAGACCAGACGCAAATGGTTTGCCTCGAAAAAAGAATTGCCTTTGTGATGTTCGGCACCACTGCAACAAAAGCCACCTCCTTTGTCCTTCTCATTGTATTGTAGTTGGGACAGCTTCCTAGGCCACACAAAGTTTTCATTTTTGTGCACAAGCTTTCTGCCCTTTCAAAAACAAACTATTGACTGCCAAAATGGGTGGTGTAATTGTGTTTGATCCTCTTAGGACAAACATACAACTGACCCTCCTCCCAAATCTAGAGGAACACAAGAGAATGAGTCCATTCAAGACTGCATTTGAACCAATCAAACCATATGACATGTTTATACCATGCGGCCTGCAAATACGTTTCATTCCGAGTGGCAAAATTCAGAGTTCTAGGACTTATTCCACATATGGAAAAAATTAATGCACTATCAATTTGCCCTTTGTCAACTCATTTATTTAGACGACGACCCGTTCCCTCTTTTTGAAGTTTAAATGTTTCCCAGAATGTGAAGTGTGAATTAAATTCATGTTTAAATTGAAATCGAGATGCTGATGCAAGTTCATTCCTACTGAATCAGAGAGACTCTTATCTGAATGAGGCGGACAATAAGTTCTTTTACAATTGACTATTTCTCCCTCTGGAATAGATGTTTTAGAAATTTATCGCTCTGTTAAAGCGAACAACGCAATCTTGAAACAATGCAAGAAAGGAAAGTAAAATGAGAAATATATGTATCTACGTATATATTTGTTGGTCTATACAAACTTACTTGTGATAGTGATTTCACGTTAATCCAGAAGTTGTTTCTCAAATAACGCGACAATTGTAATTTTGAAATAACAGTGAACAAATAAACAAGCAAGGGTTCATTTGCATGGGCTAGATCTCATGAAATGGACTTGGGCAGGTTGATACATTTCACACAATCATAAACTAAAGCCAGGCTCTTCTGCTCTTCACAAAAAGGTCAAGCTTTATAATCTTCCTCAGCTTTTCGGGCCCAGTGACTCAAACGTCAAAATGCGCATATCATTGAAAACTTGAAATCTCTTGAAAACTGATAAAGTCAAGTTGAAAACTTGATAATGTCTCTTGAAAACTTGAAATCTCTTCCCATCTCACGCTATAAATTATGGGGAATCTTAGGACAAGGTAAAATTACTCATTCGTTGTATAGCTCATACTCAAGTAACATTCGCCATACTTAACGTGTGGCCCCGCCCCTTGCATCCATGCTGGTTCCACTTTTTTTCTTTCCTTTTGTCGTTCCACAACTTGGGTATGCTTCTAATAGCGAACTTTAGAAATACATGATCAACCATGTATATCTTTTTAAACGATGAGTTAAGCGTCATACTAGCCATCTACGAGTGTGTGAAAAGTTCCAGTATAGTATTAGGATGGAGCTAAAGGGTCGATTTTAGCTTCAGCCTTTAAATAGTTGTTGTCCATCATATTGTTGGACAAAGGGAGTAGTAGAACCAATCCTGACACTATGATAGAGGGAAGTATCAGATTCCTTTGGTTGATTGAAGCTGACAATCCCAAGTTTAGAGATTGCCCTGCGAATCACGCTTGTCATACTTTCCTTCCTGCTAATACCCATATTGTGTTCAACTAGTTGATACCTGAAGCATGAGAAGCTTTTGAACTGGAGTTACTCCTCTATGGAGTTTAATATTTACCGGATCGGTGGTAACATGAACTTTTACTAAAGGCTGCAGCTTACGTACTTGGTCCTTCACTTGCAGAATGAAGGTTAAAAGGAGGTTTCAATTTGCCGATTCATGAAGCAGTACATGTTACAAGCATCTAAATAGAGATTGCTCAATTTATGGACAAAGAATTTTGTGGGTTCTGCTCTTTACAGAACCCGAATAGACCAGCTGAAGCTCGGACATGAAAGGGCTAAATCTACATCATCAAGGAAGCTTGTAAGTCGTGATCCAGACGGTTAAAGGACGTACTGGAAGTAGGCAGGGAGAAATTTGATGGCACTAACAGTGCCGGAGCTTTCGTCGCCTTGGTGAGTGAACAGATTTAGACAGCTTCCTCTTGACAGTACATAGGATTTACATCTTCTTCTGATATGCTTTCTAGTAATTCCAACTGTGAGTTAAGAGCTCAGGTGCCGGGCATTGTGCTGCCTGTACTCGATAGGATTATGAAAGCACAAACTACGGAAAGTGAGAAAACAGAAACCCAGGTGTCCTCGGTGTACATCTCCATGGCATCGGTAAACGAGAACCGAGTGCGACTTTCGGCCCAATTACGAAGTCGATCTGCCTCGGCTGCGTATAATGCTCTTCCCTGAAAGGCAAGTCAGAGTCACTACATGCTTCTAGACTTCAACTAGCAAAGCAAAGATCAATTCCTCGAACCACATGAACAATAGGAGGGGCACACAATTTTGTCACTACATTACTCCCTCAAAGAAAGAGCCGTTTTGACTTTTCAGCATATCTAGTTAACTACATAAGCTTGTTAAGTAATCCTACTTTAACTTCTATTCAGCTTTATAGGCAAAACATCTCTGACCCTTACAAAAACCAATCTACGTATTTTCAAGGGGGTCTCTTTTCAAGGGACACAGGAAGTATTATGTTAACGGGCACCCATAAGATTCCTTCACGGAACAAAATTTCATCGACGACAGAACACCCAAAAAAGAAGGGGAACAGCATAGCATGAAAGAAACCAGGAAAAGAACGAGTTACCTGGGCATCAAACCAACGACCTCGTCGTAGCCATGCAGTTACTAAAGCAAGTAAAATCCTCGGAGGGGTCAAGTAATTAATGGCCTTCCCACTTCCCTTTACAACCCTCATCCGTGGAACTAATGTTCGAGCCACTGTCTCAGGATGCTCACATATGATGTTAAACATTTGCTTGTTTTGGATAGTTGAGCCGCTGCATCGAAGCCAAAATTTTACAATCTTCATGCAGTAAAGTACAATGAAATAAGTTTGGGTTCGTGGATGAGAAGATATGTGTTATATCTTAGTGCATTAAGTCAATGTGCTAACTTGAATTGATCAAAAGATGGACCAAATGATTGCACCATTTAACACTGATGAATATGTAAAAGAACAGAAGTGGAAAACACACACAGAAAACAGGGATGCTATGATTGCACCAGTCAAAATTGGTGAGCATGTCAAAGAAACTTAATAGGAACACTCATAGAAAACAGAAAAGCTATGACATACCTCAAGAGCAAGTCTGTCAAAACCATGCCAGGAGAAGCTGTATGCATTCC
This sequence comes from Escallonia herrerae, assembly GCA_033070095.1. Lineage (NCBI taxonomy): Eukaryota > Viridiplantae > Streptophyta > Magnoliopsida > Escalloniales > Escalloniaceae > Escallonia > Escallonia herrerae. Next base: position 733,095 of record JAVXUP010000030.1, on the reverse strand, counting down.
AACTTTTGATCGTTTGCACTCCTTCAAGAGCGATGATTGAAGCTGCCTAAGACCACATTTTGTTGACCCATAACTGCAGGGCAAAGGAAAAGAAAAAAGGTAAGCATCGCCAACAAACATTTCAAATAGGTGTTGGAAACTGGAAACAGCATACTCCCTAACAACAAAATACTCAATTTATGGAATTTGGATCCACGGCAAAATGACAATTAAGGAATCACAGAACTTACACAGCAGTCAAAGGGGTGCTAGATCCGCCAGAGCCAGCACCATCCATGTTAAAGATATGACCTCCCTTGTTCTGGTTTCCCATGACACGCATGGCTTCACGAGTGCAAAGTATCGATCCAACCAAGTTTGTAGAGACAATCTGATGGATGACAAACTAGGAGAGTAAGTTTACAGTTCCAAGCAAATACATATGATATAAAAAGCATAAAACAAAATATAAAGCACTAATTTTGTATCTTTAGAAGACAATAAAATCATCTTCAACTATTAGCCAATACACTTCTAGTAAAGATACGACAAAATAACACCCAGAAAAACCATCTGATCAGATCCGAACCTGTTGAATATCTTCATCACTGAACTGCAGCAAGGGTCTAAACCCTTTGTTAGTCCCAGCATTGTTTATCTGTAAAGCGGTTGAAAATTATAATTAGCACGTAGGAAACCAGGAGAATAATAGTCACTCTATGTTTTAGTATCTTAACAAGAGATCCATTAGAATCAACTCTGTAACATAATTAGAGTGGCCATATAAGCAAATTAGAAAAGGTTCTTAAAAATGAACGAATCATGTTATAACATCAAGCTGTAATATTATGCATCACAATTGCATCTTGACACACATGATTTCTCCATCTAGTTATAGAAAAAGGTTGTCATGATGACATGCAGGAAAAAGGATTAATGAAATGAACAGCTAAATCCTCACCCAAATGTCTATAGAACCAAGTTCGTTTACAGCAAAATCGGACAATTTCTGAACATCATGGGGATTACAAACATCACATGCAATGCCCACTACTTTTGCCTGAGCCAGATTTTTCCTAGATGAGCCGCCTGCAGTTGCAATAACTTCCTTCAGGCTGTCCTCAAGTTCTCTGATAGTCATATCCACAGATTCAGGACTGTTTGCAACAAAACCATGTATAAGTAAGAATGTAAGATGTTGTAAGAGACAAAATACTACCATCATAGACCAAATGAAAAAATTATTATTTACTCCCTTTGTCCTTAAAAAAGAGACAAGTTCAATTTTTTGACACATCCATGATGGCTATTTAAAAAATATTAACGCTGGCCAAACCTTCATTTTTTATAATTGTAATGTCCATTAATCTTTCTCTAATTTATATTAATGAGTGTTAGATTGGAGGAAAGGACTCCTCTAACACAATCAAAATTTATCCTTAAGTTTTTGCGTCTTTCTTTTTAGGATGGATGAAGATTCTTCAGAATACAACCTACGAGAAGCAACAACCACACGATCTCCAGAAAGTAGGAATTCGCGAGCAAGAGCTTTCCCCAGTCCTCTTGTACTGTATCAAGCAAGTAGAACAAGAAGTCAATAAACACAGCTCCACTACATGATGAATTCACTACTAAAATCATCTAAGAAAATACTAATCATTCCCAAGAGCCAGAAAAGAGACAACTTTGAAGGGTACCTTCCAGTGATAATCACATTGCGTGGACCAGCTCGACTGACTTCCTCTAAAACCATGTTGGAACCAATCATAGTCCCAATTATAATACCTCCGAGCCAACTGTACCATATTAAAGCATCCATCTGACCATCTCCACCTTCACAATATTAGCAGCAAAGTCGTTTTCTATTCATGGTTCAACTACTTGAGTACTGAAAATTGCATTAACGCTCGAGAATTCCTTAGTAAAAGAAGCAGATTAGCCAACCTGATAATTGAAATCCGGTTAACAATACGACTCCAGTACTCATCATGGTCACAATATATCTCCCAATTTGTAAAGCAATCTGCCCACATGCCAAGATAAAATCGATCAGAAATTAAGCAAATACCTAATAACTGCCAACACAGCAGTTGCAACTTGCAAGGTTCAAACATATTGATGTACAAATGAATGAAAATGTAAAAGTTTAGTAGCTCAGTGTTGGTGTCATGAGGGAGACTTATAGTTGACTAACTTTTATTTCAGTAGATTTTCTCAGCAGGCAAACAGACTCAAACTGGAAGTTGGTTTTCCAAGCAATCAATTTTAGTCTTTGCTTACATCACATACTGAACTGGGTTCTTTTGTGAATAATATATAGACTCAGATTTGATTCTTTCCTTCACCTTTTCAGTTAGCAACCAGGGAGTAACCAAATTTTAATTTTGGGGCATCTGAACTGGAGTGGGTGGTCTTCTTGGAAATCACATATAAAGTCTCTAATTTACTGAACATAAGCGGGTCTTTCTTGGAAATAAAATTTAAAGTCTCAAATTTTCATATTTCATCTTCTTTCTTCAGTTTTTTCAGCAACCAACAGTGAAGTTAAAAAGAAACTTACAGATGACAAATTCTCCTCGAATTTCTCCAACTCCTCACGAAACTTATCCTGTGAACGTGAACGAGAAGAAACCTTCAAAATCCCAGATTTAAGAACACCCAGAGCTTTGTTAACTCTCCTCTTGTACTCCAGCTGATTATTATTTTTCCCACACTTCCTCTCACTTCCCATCTCTTTCTCAGCTGCCTCCCCTTCCTCCTCTGACCTGAACGACCTGCATGGTTGCACCCACAGCCCCCTACGACCCTCTACGTTAATTGGGTCAAACATCCCCAAACTCCGGCGAAAACCCAGCGGAGACAAGTGAATCCTGGCCATGGTGGCCATGATATGGTTGAATAAAGCAAAGCGTGTGCTCCAACTTTTGTGGATAAATTATTGAAACCCAAAATTTGGGAAAGATCTAGAGATTGTAGGAAGACGGAAAGTATTCTTTATGAAGTGAAGGCGTGTGTGTTCCAGAAAATTTTCGTGACGTTAGTGTTGATTTTGTGGGGGCGTTTGTTTGTGATTATGTAGAAAAAATTGGGAAAATATCTGATGGTAAGGAAGATCAAAAGTATCTACAGAGAGGGAAGTGTGATGTCCACACGTTAAGCAACCTCATCTCTCTACGTTTTCCGATGACGCGTGGGTTGGTTTGTCTGGTTCCACGGTCGCTTTTCCGTTAAGTTGCGAAACTGTCCACACTGCTCCGTGACTTCCGTTTGAGTTCAGAGAATTATTAGTTCAGAGTCCGAGTGATGAATGATTGGTCTGTTCAAACATTGGGGTAATTTTCGATTTATGGTAGATCATATTGGGCATGCGTACAGTGGCATGTTGAAGAGCCGGTTTGCTTGCACGCTATGTGAAAAAATGTGCATAGTCTTGGGTTCGGTTCCGCTCACACGACGGTTGGTACCGGTGACATGCAAATCAGGTCTGAAATGCTGGATATGCACGCTGAGCAACGCGACAAGCATGTTTGTGCATCGAATATGAGGTGTTGAGGCATCCATGCATTTTGGACACGAGCATTTGAGAATGCTTTCAAGATTGTTGCATTATCCTGTGAGGCCGTATGGGATGCTGCTCCTCGTCGAGGATCATCGGTATGCTTATCAGCTCTATCAAATGAACCAATTTTGAGGTGATTGAACGATCATCAATGGTCGGTTGTCCAGGTGATACTTGCCAAGGGGCTAGTATGGTGACGTGGTCAGATATTGAACATTGTGTTGTGGCATTTTGTGTTTACAAAATGGAATGTTTGAGATGACTAGTTTCGAGTAAGAGTTTTGCTCTGCGTCGACAATTTGAGACGACATTCCTTGAACTTGCTTTGATACCATGGGAAGGTTATGTACTGCAACTGAGCACATAATAGACTTCATAGTCATGTATTGATGGTCTATGTGGTGGGTGGTTTGCTCACTTGATGTGGGTAAGATGTATTATACGGTTGTTTGCCTGTGGCGAGCCAAATGTTTTCTTGACTTGAGGTTTTGAGGACTAGCAAAATTACATGTGATCAACGATGCTACATAGATTTCAAGCAGTTCAACGGTTCAACTCGAGCAGGAAAACATATGCCGTTTGCTTGAGTTTACTTATGGAATACTACTCTTGGGTTCAATCTGTTCGTCATAAAATCCAGTGCCTACGGTGGGTTTACTTATGTGACGTGGTCTACTTCATAAGTTGGTTTGGTTGGACGTAACTCACATGATCACAATCATGCTAAAACAAGTTTGTTTGGTTGAAGTTTGGGGTGTGGTAACCCCACAAGATGAAGCAAGCTCATAAATTTTCAAAAGCATTTTTTCTTTTTCTTAGTTGATGTTCCATGTTACCTACAGCTGCAATATGACTCACGAAAGAATCCTTAAAAATCAGGAAACAAACATAGCCTTAAATATAATAAGGAATGATCACAGGTTGCCTAGTAAAGATAGCAATTATTATGAATAAAACAAATGAGTTTCAAAAGTACCGGGAGTCAACTTTGGAAAATGTGTATTTTCGAAAGCATCAATTGAGTAGTAGCACAAAAAATGGACTCTCAAATTTGAAGTATAATTTTATTTTGGAGAAAGTAGGGAATGACCCTTCTACTTTACACGTTGTGCGATTTGCCCCCCTCCACTTCAAAATTAACCACTAAACTCCCCACACTTACAGAAATTGGGCACCTTAGACGGGTCCGTTATGAATAGTGTGAAATGACCAAAATACCCTTATTTCTTTATTAGTTAATGACCCCCTGTACTATACACGGTGTGCAATTTTCCCTCCTCAACTTAAAAATTAACCACTAAACCCCCTTACACTTACAGAAATTGGGCACATTAAATGAAAACCGTTAAATTTAAATGACAATTTTGCCCATGACCCTCCCCCCCGCCCCCCCTTCATTCCCCACCCCCCACCCGTTAGACCAGTCCCCCACCCCATTCTGCGCTACTAGATTCATTGCAAACAAGGGATTGCTGCAATCTGCACCTCCTCTTCTGGTCAACCCCGCTACAATTGGTGATTCACTGAGCACAACCACTGGTCTTTTTCTCCGACCACCAGGGAGTTACAAAATAAAAAAAGGAACCACGATTGCCGTTGGTATATCACCGGCGCAACAACTACCATGATCAGCGTCACAGTAACCACCATTCTGGCCAACTCCCCCAACTTTATACTGTCTGGCTACACATCGTCGTGAGTTGCCTCATCGCTGCCATTTCCCACCACCTTGCGTCTGCAAGCCAGTGGGGCTTCTTCATCGGCCACCAACCGACCGACGCAATCAACACCGATAACATCAATCCCCACAGACACAGGCTATCGGTGTCTGATTGCCGCACATCCGTCCAGATCCCTGCCACCACGATCGACGACCACGTCCCCAAATCACAGGTCTAACCTCCGTCGTCATTCCACCCCAATCCACAACATCGCGCCAAGCAGCGTCACATGACCACCGTGACTGGCTACACGCCGCTGGGGCTGCACCAGATTCGCGATGACGTTGCCGCCACAGTCGCATGCGAGTAGCGTGTGTGTATGTTTGCAGTGGGTGCACGTCTGTGTCTGGGTTTAGGGTATGTGTGTGTGTGTGTGTGTGTGCGTGCGTGCTGGGTGTGCGTGGAGTGTGTGTATGTGGGATTGAGTAAAAAGTCTGAGAGGAGAGAAAAAGAAGTTGAAAGAATGGTATTAAACTTAAATAGGGTAAGGAAATAAGGGTATTTTGGTCATTTCACGAATATTCATAACGAACCCGTCTAAAGTGCCCAATTTTCGTAAGTGGGGGGGGGGGAGGGGTTTAGTGGTTATGTTTGAAGTAGAGGGGGGGAAATCGCACACCGTCTATAGTATAGGGGGTCATTAGTTAATTATCCCTAACAGAATGGGCAAAAACGTCATTTATAAAAAAAAATCGTTAGTCGACGCGCGTGTTGACCACGCGCTGTTAAATTTAACGGTTTCCGTCTAAGGTGCCCAATTTCTGTAAGTGTGGGGGGGTTTAGTGGTTAATTTTGAAGTGGAGGGGGGCAAATCGCACAACGTGTAAAGTAGAGGGGGTCATTACCTACTTTCCCCTTTTATTTTTCCTAACAAGGAAAAAGTGAACGATCGATTGGTTTAATGAACCACTAATAACATACACATTGATAGATAGGCCATGCATATAGCATTAACACCTGATAATAGTCGTAGTATAACTAGAGGTGGCCTATTATTTGTGCAACCCCGTCACTAAGAAACACTATTTTGATAGGATTAGTTAAACCTAGCACTTCGATGTTTGACCGAAAGATCAACTAACACAATAAAGTACGGTACAAGTACACATGATCACTAGTGTTGCATCTGTAATCTCAATCGACTTTTTGATCAAAAGCCGCGCATTCCTTAGAAAAAAACAATTAATAGAAACAAAAAGTAAGAAACCAAAAAAAAAAAATTCTTATGGATATAGCTTTCAAGGGAAAAAAATAATTTCATTTTTCACTTTCATGAAGACTCTGTGTATTTGATAAGTCTTTTTTTCCCCCTCTTTTATTTCCAATCTTTTTTTTTCTCCTTTTTTTTTCCACCTTAATCACCCAAATTAACACTGTCGCTGCCACTATTCACTTGTAAGGAAACCTAGGGCATAAATATCAATCTAATCAGGTAAGTTCTTTATATCATTAACTCAAATATGCATGTTTGATTACAGTTCTTGTTAACCGGGAAAATACAGTTTATATGAGTTCTATTAAGAAGTTGGACAAACCTAAGAATTAGCTACGAATCTGTGATGCAATATACAGTTTGGTGAAAAAACTGAATTGCTGCATATTGATTAATAAAATTAAGCAAATTGATTAGGGTTTGCAAATAGATTTCTTCGGTTCTTTCTTTCCTTTTCTTTTTAGACTTTCTTAGCTAGAAATGCCCTAAAAAATTGTAACGCCCCCGAAAATCCAGAACTTCGCTGCCCCGAACTCCCGAGTCGTTAACCTACGTGATCATATCAAACCTGTCAAATTTGTTCAATAACACATACTTCAAGATATTTAATCCAATACAACCTCAAAATTTTCCAAACACAAGCTTACATGGCTATTCAAACTTAAACTGTTAGAACCTAAGTTCTTTACAAACTCGAGTCCTCATGAAACACGGTGACAGTACCAACCCACGCAGGGGTAACACTACAATGTAGTGGCAGGCTTACCGGAACCTCACACAGACTCTAACCCATTCTTAAACCTGCTACAGCTTATTATCACCTATAGAAGGGATTCAAACGAAGAGTGAGCTTTTGAGAGCTCAGTAAGGTTGCTCAAAGAAATCTCGGAGGGAGTTACAACAATTCAAAGACAAACAGTTCAAGGATTTCAAACAATTGTTCTCAGACATTTTTTAACAATAAATTCAGATACAATGCAAATATATTCAGAAGATACTGATCATGAGTAGTAGTAATGCCATACAGGCAAGGCTCTAAAAATGTACACATTCATGATGTACCAGAATACTAATCCATTTAGGTACTAGCTTGCATTCCACGCAAGTTTCAGATTAGTCTTATAACTCCCGCCTCAGAACATAACAGATTCTTATGTCAGTATACAATAGACATATATCACATAATCAATACACAGATCAATGCTTAGTATGCAATAAAAGGTGAGTACCGACAGAAGTTCAATAATTGAATCATGCTCAACATCAGGGTTTACTTGGCAAGAACATATCAAAATCAATGCATACGTAGCGTTCAACAACGGCCATAAGTAACAAAAGAATAATTTTAGAAGCAAACTGATGGCTTGAGGTTCGCACATAAACCCATATCTGAATCCACAGCTAATTTATCCTACCGAAAGTCTTAATTTTTAACCTAAATGAGATTATCAAATCATCAGAACATAGTCTACAACATAATATTATAATTTAATACGACTCACAAACACTCCCAAAATGAACCCCCCTCACCGAGTATGTAAAATTATCGAAAAGCCTAGAGTGTAAAAATTACTAAAACGCCCCTTTTGGACTTAAATCACCCAAACAGCCTTCCCGTAAGCAGTCACTAAAATAAGCTTCTCATATGTGAATATGTGTAAAAATACATTTCTTAGGTCAAAATACCCCTTCAGGGTGGCAAATTATCAAAATGCCCCTGTGGGTTACCGGCACCGAAAAATCCCAAAATATCTTAAAATTATATTTTAATCATTCTAATATCATTTCTAGCCTAAAAAATATTCGCCCGAAAATCCTGAACCGGTGTCCGGACAGATTGTTAAAATGCCAGTTCAGCGAAAAAATACTTATCGACCTCAGAATGTCACGAAATTTTAGACAATGAATCATCAGAGTAAAATAGGGTTTTCATAAAATTTTCAAATTAAAATAATTTGGTTTACTAGGTTAAATTATCCACTATTTTTATTTAATCGGTGCCCTGATTTAGCATCCTTCGTAGATACCAAAAATTCTCAAAAAATTCCAGAGCGTACATCTCATAAAAATATTAGGGTTTATAGTTTTGCACTTCATCCAATTTTAGACTTAACTATTTATTAAAATTTGGATTAAAATCTGCCTAAATAGTTCTATCTTTAGTGACAATTTCACTTCCTATTCAAACTGTCACACACTAAAACACCTAAAACACATGCACACTCCATCTTCAACCTCTCCTCAGCTGAATACTTTCTTGCACCTACACTCATTTACATGCTCACAGTCATCTCCAAACACTCTCAAACACAATATATATATATATATATATATATATATATATATATATATGTAATTATACCTACCTATGAAGCACTTCACAATTAAACATTGAAGATTCATAAACACTCACATTCATACATCTAAAGAACACACACCCGAATATATATACACCTACATCACACTATCAACATATACATAGCATCACTACACCATTACAAGTCCTTTTCTTTAAGACTTTGGAGCCAAAAAATTCCATTAACCATGAATATATCCTCCCAAAATCATATTAACCCACATGGTCTCACAGCACATACACACTCTCATGCCTTACGTTCCCTGCGCAACCGGCGCAACTGCGGTTCTTCATCCTCTACCTCCTACCAGCTCACAGCTCAACCAACCATTATATAATGACTCAACTTACATTTTTTCAAGGGTAATTCCTTCACCTGGAGTATCAATTCCCCATAAAATATTCCCCCTCCCAACATGGCTTCACAGCCATTGTCACGGTCAAATCACACGCCCCATAGTGACAAGAAATACCCACGGATTCCATTTACATATACTATCTTACGCATACTAGAGGCTTAAGGAAGTTTACCTATTGAATTTGGTCCAAGGCTTCCTCCTTTCTCTGATTTTTCTCCTCGTCTAAGCCTTCTTTTTCCTCTATTTTCTTCCATGTTTCTCTACTTGCTCTTTCTTGGTCAGCCTCTCTCTCTCTCTCTCTAGGCTCCCTATCCCTAAGAACCATTACTACCCTCTTTAATTAGCCTAGCTTAGTCATCTAAGCTAGTATGAGGTGTCAACCTAAAAACATAGCCTTTAAATTCAAGTTTTTTCAAAACTGCACAATAGTTCCAAATTTTTTATATTTACGAAAATGGCCCAAAAGTTTTAAATTTTTTATTTTTGTCAAAAAATTCTTTTAAGCTTCAACACTCTTATACTACCCGAGAATTACTCAAATGTAATGCCCGTTTATTTTTCGGGTCACGAATGACTATTTTAAACAGCTCTCTAAGTTCGGAATATTACAAAAATATGCCATACAATCGCTCTGATTGATTGAAAGAAAGTGTGGCAGTGACATATATAATACTTATACTACGTTTAGGACTATACATGAACTGAACTGTTATTCTGTTATTTAAAAGCTCGTTTGTGTTTGTTTGTATGCTTAATGAACCGAACTTGAACACATTTTTAGAGCTTATATATTAAACAAGCCGAGTTTGAAAACATGCAATTGTTCATGAATTTATAAGTGAACAACCCATGTATGTGAAATACATGTTTATATGAGAATAATCCATCTTATGTTTCTAAATACCAATACCAATTATAACAGTAGAGGTGCAAAGTACACGGTGGTGCCAAACTGGATCATCTTCTTAGGCCTCTTTCTCTCCTTTCATCTTCACTGATCAAGGACATGAAGATAAATGGTGCGATTTTGGTCGTCGTGCTTTCTTACTGCTCGTTGATGGTATGATTTTGCTGATTTTTGGATTTTAGTAGAGTCTCCATTTAGTTTCTTATGATGTATATCTTTTGCGATGCAATGAAGTAATTACTTGTTAGTTTGATGGGATTGTTAGATCTAAAAAAATTTAGGGATTTCATCAGATTTTGTGCAAGAGCACGAGTAAAGCTTTGAAGCTTAAATTTCGCTAGTATTGTTAAATGAGTTGAATAAGCCGAGCCCAAGTTTGAACAATTTTTCTGGCCTCTTAACGAACTCGAGTGGAGTTTATACATACCAAATCCTACATGAACCGAACTCGAATGTACTCATGTTCGGCTCAAACTCAGTTGGTATACAACCCTAACTACATTTGCGGTGTTTGAGGTGCTAGATGGTTAAAAGCGGATATATATGGGAGTGCTGAGTATGATTAAGCCCTTTTGATATTTTAGAATTGGAGTGCCTTTTTATGGTTAATTCAAGATTAAAAGTGGTCAACAAGGCATGATATATGCGAAGGAAAGTAATTCAATAATCTCTTTATAGGGGATGGAGAATATATCGACTCCCCTTCTCGAAGAAATCTTCTCTTCTCTCATGCGAGAAGAATAAAAAAGTAAATAAAAAAATTAGGTGGAACCTCTTAGTTTTATAACCCAGATGCTCTTCCGGTTAGCGACATTATAGCAGACGCTGAATTATGTTGTGCAGATCGTGAGCATCCAAGACATTCCTATAGACAAGAAAGTGACATGCCATCCAGCTACTAAAAAATGCTCCAAAACAATGTTGTATTCCCTAAATCTTACCTGATTTGATCATATTTTCTTTTTTGGTTGTTTCACAAAAATTGCTGACTTTCCAAATTAAGAAAGTTTCTATAGGTATTTTGACATATTTATCTTTTTAATTCTATTTTTTTTCTTTATATTTAACTTTTCACCAACTCATTTTCTATCTTCTGGCCCACCTTCTTACTCTTTTATTTATTATATTTCACTATCCATATTTAACACTCAACTAATTCATTTTCTCCCTCCTACCTCACTATCTTCTCATCCTCTTTCTAAGGGTAGAATGAGAAATATACAATATATGATCAATATCTTTAATTTATGTAAAAAAAAAAGTGATTGAATTATGTCAGACGGAGGGAGTACTTAATAACATCTGGCAAACATATGAAGTCAAAGAAATTTTGGATAGTATTGTCTGCACCCCCCACCCCCGCCCAGCGCAATGTTCTTCTTTCAGAGCTTTTATCTGGATAAATATACCATTGACTTGGTTATATCACTAAGCATATCTAGATAAAAATATACCATGAACTTGGTTATATCACAAAGCATATATGTTTGTGGCACCTTCATGAGGTACATTTTTAAGTTTGTAGAGAACCCACCGGAGAAGATCTTCAATATTCTTGGTGGGGACAATAAGATGGAAATTGGGGCAATGAGAGATCGAAGATTGCAATATATTCGACGATCTCGGATGGTCCGATCCATGAGTTCGACAGCATTAGGTTTCCTTCTCGTGCCGATACAACATAGTTACATTGGACTTTCCTTGTTAACTTTTTGCAGAATTCCATTATAGATTCAGATAACATGTAAACTTTTAACTTTACTCATTATTTTTCTCCAAGCTTAACCAGTCAAATGATACTTATATTTACTCTACCATTGTTAATTGAGTTTAGTCAATATCTTAATGTACTGAAGTATCCTAGAATTTGGAAAATAATCAAAACAAAAACTTCATAAAAATATGAAGAGTAATACTCGATCTCTTTATCCCAAATTTATTTGATCATGTTTGACTTGTACCCTTATTTATGATATATGTCATATTTTATGACTTTCTCACTCTACTCCAAGAGAGAGAGATGAAGAAAGAAAGTGAGTGCTAGAGAGAAAGTGAGTGTTAGAGAAAATGAGTTGATGAAAAATTAAATGTGGAGAGAGAAACAAAACAACAAAATTGTAAAAAAGAACGTGAAAATACAACAACAAAATCTTTTTAAATTTGAAAAGTAATCATTTTTTCTTGGGATAACCCAAAAAGAAAAAGTGATTAATTTTTTTTCGGACGGAAGAAGTATATGACTATATGAAAATACTTCTTACACGCCAGATCTTCGCTTCGTGTGGTCTTCCACAACACTCAAATTTATCCAAGATTCTTGGCCCATCAAGAAGCACTTTTATCTCTCTACTCCAATTTTACATAATTTTTGCGAGTGAATGGCAACAGCATCAACAAGCACACGATCACGATGTCTGTAACTGGTGAGATGAGCTCGACGTACCGGGGCATTGCAGTCTCGCTTGGAGGGAAGTTGAAGAACATGCGAGAGCACCGAGAAGCGTCCATTCCATGACACCAATCGATAGGACGTGAATTGGGTAGCTGTGGATATCTCGAGTTGCATTGCCTGATCCTTATTTGCTTCAATCAACAATCTCAAAGTATATATTATCTCCTTATGAAGTTAAATGGATGTTTTCTTATCCCTTGAAAACAGGGACAACAGGGACGAATCTAGAATCTTACTTTTAGAAAATAGTGAAAATACATTTGTAAAAAGATAAGTAAGAAGCATTCGAGTACTATACTGTTTATGAGAACTAAAAGTGCACCAAAATTACTGTAACATATGAAAAATTTATGAAACAAACCAAAAATAGGTACTAAAAGGAAAATTGCCAAAATTGGTGGTTTAATTGTTCCCTCATTTGTAAACTAACCTTCATTAGGTAAAATCAAGTTAGGTGATAATTAGAATGAGTGGACAACTTGATTTAAAGAAGAATAGACGCATTAATACTGATTCAAGAGATCGATACTATGATTTACGATAAAATGTGTGAAGAAATCCGTGACCGTGGCTCCCACTTACCACCCCTTAGATCCGCCCCTGCTTTTGAGCCTCCTTGATCCGATGCACAATATATTTTTGCTCAAACCCCATAGTGCCACCAAAATGTCGTGTTATTAACTATTTGAAAGTTAGGAGGAAACCTTGAATTATTGGAGGATAGTTTTGTAGTAGTGCTAAGTGTATTTTTTAAAGAAAAATACGACGATTTAAAGTTAAATTTTACTCACTTTAAAATCTTACAAGCATTTTTCAACCTTAACTCTAAAACTTAGGTCCACAACAAGTTGCAAATTGTAATGAATATATATTGTTGATTTGATCTTGATGTTCCCATCGAAAATTGTGAAGGGTTACCAAGATGTCTTGCAAAGGCACCGGATTAAATCGAATGTTTGAAATCGAGGAAATAATCCATCGATTTTGAACTATTACACTTATTGATTATGTATCGGTAAATACATCATAATAACCTCGGTCTCTCCTTCATTTCCGGACAAATCCAAAGATCTTTGATCAAATCGCTACATTTTATCGGCAAATCAAATATTTTATTCATTTAATCAAAGGGTAGACTCCAATTATATCCTGATCAAGAGTCCGTTTGGAATTGATTACGAGATGATCAAACCTGATTAAATCCGAATTAATTTAGATCGTAAGGCATTTGGCAGAGACTCAATCAACTTTCAAAAGCATAAGAACTAATTAAATCATAATCCTGAAAACAAAAACGAGGATTATGAACTAAAAACTTTTTCATAAACAGATACGACCAAGAAAATATCAAAACAGTCCTATTAGTTACTAAGAACTTTAGCAACTTTTATTGAAATATTAAACTTCTTGGTCATTTCATCACATTAAAATGATCATCGTGCACTTTATCCAAATATCATTAAATTAATTTTAATAAAAATAACTTGAAGCTGATTTTAAAAAGCGATTTAAAATTCTAAAAATTTACCTTTGAATTCCAAACAAGCGCTAAATAAACAAAGTAAAGACAGGTCATACACAGCTATACCCCTCAAATTCGGAGGCAACGCGCGAGTTCGGAGGTCACCAAAAACGACTCGTCGTAGAAAAAATTCCCACAAAATCTCTCAGTCGCCGTAATATTTTCCTCCGTTGATAGAAAAGGGTCACTCTTTATAGTACAAGGATGCAGAGGAATCAAGATCAACGGTCAAGATCCGCCAAACCCACCACCGTGCACGGCTTCGCCCAGGCCGGCAATCTGGCCGGGATCCAGAAGTTGCTCCGGGACAACCCTTCTCTTCTTAACGATCGGAACCCAGTTGTAAGATCTCTCTCCTAAAAAACAGAGCTTGCCATTTGCACATAAAGAAATCTTTGTTGTGATTTTTGTTTCAAGAATCTTGCTTGTCACCTTCAATTTCGAACTTATTTGGTGTCTGTTAGTTTCGAAACCAGCGCAAAATTATGTCTCTAAATGCCCCACATGCCTGTTTATGTGCACGGGTCTTGAGAGAGTTTATTCATACCCAGGATCCCTCATGAAAGCATATCCTTGTGAATTTTGCTCCTCAAATGAGGATCTTGTAAGGAGTTTCACCAGAGTTGTTTCTTAAGAATCGTGTTTGTTATCTCCATTTCAAGCTTATTATGTCTATTATGTCCGTGTGTGTTTGAGCTTGCATGTGTGTGTATTCTTATCCAAGATCCATTAAGCGTGTATGTATATGTCTGACCTAGAAAGGTGCATTCCCTTGGGTTATAGTGTGCATGTGTGCGCGCATGTGCAATTTGTTTCAACGGCAGTTCATTCTTACCCAAATACAGTACGTTTGTGTGATGTAGAAAAATAAATAGTTCTGCGTTTATCGTGAATTGGGTGTTGATGATTTCTTGTAAAACGGAGGAGCATTGTTGACATAATAATTTTGGCTAAAGGAGACCCTTTTTCAGAAAAGAAGGGCGGGATTGATATACTATGAGCAATTGGTTGAGGAAAGCATATAGGATAACTTGTTGATACAGAAAGCATTGTTCTAATGTAGCTAAATTTTGATGTCTTTGGAGATTATTTTTCGGAACTTAAGATGATCATGTTCAGTGAAGGGAAGATAGAAGATGGTTTTTTGTAAGTGTTACCAGTGCTGTTAATTCGGTTATATACACAATAATGGCCAGTAAGGTTTCCATAGCGAGTGCCAATCGATGCTGATAAGAATGTCTTCAATTTGATAGAGTTTCTTGTGTAATTGTTTGAAGACTTCAGACCATTTGCGGGTTCTATTTCTGGTTTTGCTAGATGTTCCCGTCAAAAGCATAATTTGCGGACGTTGCAAAGCTATTATTTATCTAGCACAGGTTTGCCTGGTTGTTTAGAAGCCTGAGGATGACAATTTAAGAAAAGACTTGCAGAATCCAAATGTAGATGTAGTTGTGACCTATGATGTCTATGGATGATCTTTATCATTTATCTCGGGACTGATCTGCGTGCCTATGTGAAATTAGGTGCAAGTTTGATTTGTGGATAAAAACCGATTACTTCTTTTTTGCAAGGTCAAATTTACATTTAGTTCTTCACCGCTTTTCTCTTAATGTAATGCTCTGAAATCGATGAATTGGCAAAAAATGAGATGTATTTGTCTTATCTGGCGTTATTCTCGTGTACTCTTTTATTGTGCTTCCTCACCCGATGTTTATTGCCTCTAGACTCGCACACAAAGCTTCTCCCTGTTATTTAATGTTTGATAACTGTGCACTCACTCTTTTGGGTGTATATCCTCTCTTTTTGCTTGTGTTTAGATGGCCCAAACACCACTTCATGTTTCTGCTGGTTACAACAATGTTGATATAGTTAAGTTTCTGCTTGATTGGCGAGGACCAGAAAAGGTTGAGTTGGAAGCCAAGAACATGGTGTGTCAGAGTGATCAACTTTCTTTTATCTTGCTGATTTTTTCCTGTCTTAATTAAGTATTGGTTAGTCCTAAACTCTTTGTATTTGCAGTATGGAGAAACCCCACTACACATGGCAGCCAAGAATGGGTGTTACGAAGCTGCGCAAATGCTTCTTGCTCATGGTGCTTTTGTTGAAGCCAAAGCAAATGTTTGTTTTTGTCGTTCTTGCTTCCCTAGTCCGTTTGATTAAATAAAGGGTGGACATTATAACGCAGCTTTGTAAACCTTTCTTCCTTTTTTATTCATGCAGAATGGAATGACTCCATTGCACCTTGCTGTTTGGCAATCACTCCGACTTGAAGACTTCTCAACTGTTAAGACATTGCTCGAGTCTAATGCTGATTGCAGTGCCAAAGACAATGTATTAACTTAACATACTCGTTCCTTCCCGTCGAAGACGTGCCTTTGGTTTTTTTGATAAATCTTATGATATTTCTTTAAGTATAAAAAAGTTGGCCAAAGCTTAGTTTTTACTTTACTTTACTTCACTTTACTTTGATTTTTTCTTGGTAATCTACCTTTAACTTGTACCAAAAGTCTCTGAGGTTTTCTCAGAAAAGGCCAAAGGGACTCTTTTAAGGTTGGAGGCAGCATTTTACATCTTTCACTGCGTTGGTGTATATATGGTGAAGCTTATATGAAGTAAAACCTTTGGATGCAGGAGGATATGACTCCTCTGAATCATCTCTCGCAAGGGCCAGGAAATGAGAAATTGCGGGAACTTCTCAGTTGGCATCTTGAAGAGCAGAGAAAACGTAAAGCCATTGCAGCATGCGGCAAGACGAAAGCTAAGATGGATGAACTTGAAATTGAACTCTCAAAAATTGTGGGTCTGCATGAGCTTAAGCTACAACTTAGGAAATGGGCAAAGGGTATGCTCTTGGATGAGAGGCGAAGGGCCCTTGGTCTAAAAGTTGGTGCTCGAAGACCACCTCATATGGCTTTCCTTGGCAATCCTGGAACAGGTATGGTTGACAGATGCTCTGTATCATAAGTGTATCGCTTTGCATTATGAAATAGCACACTCTTTAGTCACTTCCTTGTACTATCACCTGGTAATAAACTTACTTCTTTGAAAGTGTAACTTTTTTCTTTAAGTTGGATAAAAGCTAGTTTTTGAACTATAATTGTTGTCACTTTTTATGCTCTTCTGATGGTCTCGATGATATTCAGTATCTTGATTGTTAATTGTCATGTCTAGGTTCACGTTTGATACCTTGTATATCCTAAAATACCATGTTATTTATGGCAAATAGATGATATTAGAGCGTGCTTGTTTGTATCTTGATCTATCGATTTTGTGTTTCTGTTTATTGAACTTATTATCAAACTCCTATATCTAACAGGTAAAACCATGGTCGCTCGAGTCCTTGGAAAATTACTGCATATGGTGGGCATTTTACCTACTGATAGGGTAACAGAAGTACAGAGAACCGATCTGGTTGGAGAATTTGTTGGTCATACAGGACCAAAGACTAGAAGAATGGTATGCTGTTGTGATTCTGAAGTTGTGTTTTACCACTGCGTGGGTGCAACATACTGAAGTACTACGGCAGTTCCAAAGTTTGAGTCCATTTGAGCTAAAAAGTCAAAGGGTTTCAAATTTTGGAAGTGAAGGAGTACTTTTAGTCTTTTAGGGACGAGCTAACTTTTACAGAAACATTTGTGCAGATCAAAGAAGCAGAGGGAGGGATTCTATTCGTTGATGAAGCATATCGACTAATACCCATGCAAAAGGCTGATGATAAGGACTATGGATTGGAAGCCTTAGAGGAGATCATGTCTGTTATGGACAGTGGTAAGATTGTAGTGATTTTTGCCGGGTATAGCGAACCAATGAAGCGTGTAATCACCTCAAACGAAGGTTTCTGCAGAAGGGTGACCAAGTTTTTCCAATTCGACGACTTTACTGTCGAAGACCTTGCCAAGATTCTTTACCTTAAGATGAATAGTCAAGCAGAGGGTAGCCTGTTATATGGTTTCAAGTTGCATCCTTCGTGTAGTGTGGAAGCCGTTGCAGCGTTGATAGAGAGAGAAACGACCGAAAAGCAGCGGAAGGAAATGAACGGTGGGTTGGTTGATCCGTTGTTAGTTAATGCTAGAGAGAATTTGGATCTGAGACTAGATTTTGACTGTATAGACACAGATGAATTGCTTACCATAACCCTTGAAGATTTAGAAGGGGGGTTGCGATTTTTATCACAATAAGAAACGGGGAAGTGTAGGAAAAATCTTCCGATTCATTCTTTTGGCTGCGTTTCTTCGAGTTCAGCCCGAACCTTTACGTTCACCACTGCAGACGCTCCCCAGAGACTTGGAAAGAGGCATATCTTGGGTTTGAGCTGTCGGCAGCCATGCCATTTTATTTCTTCATTTTAGGTCTCTGTAGTTGATGTATTTTTCGAATATTTATGGATTGGTTTAGGAAATTCTTTGTTTAGTTTGGTTTATAGGCTGCCTAGGCATTGCAAGTTAGATAAAAGGTTGTAACTTCTCCTGTTTCTTCAAAAAGAATCTGCAATTTTCTGCATACCCTGCAGTGATTTTTGACCCCCCCCCCCCCCCCCCCCAAGCTCCAACTCTTCCCTTAAATTCAATCCAAAAGGGGTTAAAGTAGCAAATACAGATACGTGACAATAATTGGGTGTTGCATGGGCGTCACGAGGTGTGCAAGGGAAAGCAACATTCTGAGACGTAGAGAAAAAGCAAGAAAATAATATTCATTCCCGTGGGCAATTAAAAAAAGGTCATTTCAACTTCATTTTCGGTGACAATTTTAGTGGGAAGTAGCGATAATTTTAGTGGTACTTAACGACAACTTAATGGCTTTCGTGATCACCGTTAAACTCGAATAGTAACATGTGGACCTTAAATTGAGCGCCCTTACAAGCAATCTTGTTTCGAAGTGCATCACCGCTCCTTCTTCCGTTGTCCTTATTTTCTTTATTTAATTTTATAGAGTATAAAAAAAATGAAGGCATTTATTCTTTTTTATTTTCTTCGTTGGATGAGCAGGGCCATAGTTCAGTATACCAGATTGCTTAGACTGCTTGGGGAGGTGTTCTTGATATGGTCCGGAGAATGAACTTAATCTCGATTGACGGACATAATAAGTGATTCAACGAATTTTCAAACCGTCCAAACTCAAAATCAAAAATTAATATTTGAATTATATAATAAGCTTTTTTATTTAGTGATAACGACCCATGCAATGAGCAGCAAAAACCGGAAGCAGGAGCCCCACTGGTTCACAAAAATCCCCAATCATCTTCTTACTTCGGAAGAGAGAGAGAGAGAGCTATGGTTGCGAGTTCTCTCGCCATAATCTCTTCACCCTCCCCTTCGCTTCCCTCGAGTTCCACCACCGACTCGCCTTCCGCCGCTACCACTTCTTCCTCTCCCTTCCGGCCCCGCTTCATCTGCCTATTCAATCGAAACCCTAGGCGGCCATCACCACCACCGCGCTCCCTGTGCCACAATCTGAGGCTGAAAGCTCGCTCGAAGCAGTCGGTAGACGACGATGCCGCCTCCGCCGAGCAGTTCCTCGATAACAACTCGATTGCGGACTTCATGAGGTTCAAGAGGGGGGCGGCCGGCAACGGAGAGCTGCAGACGGCCGTCGTCAGTTACCGGAAGAAGTTCCCGTGGTCACTACTACAGCCGTTTCTTCAGGTAATTTCGTTTTTTCTTTTTCGGTAAAATGTCCTTTTGTTCCATGAAGCTCAATCTTCATCAGGTAATTTCGCTCCTCGTCTCAGTCGCTAAAAGTTTATATTTTTATCCAAAAAGATAATTGTCATTAATGCAGTCTCTTTAGCTATATACCACACACAGAGGGTCATCTCGTGTCTTGTTCTTTTGTTTAGCTAGTTACCTGTTTGAATATCCACACCTCATTTTGTCGCTAAAAGATTTGTATTTCTGATGCTAATGCAGTTTTTAGCGATAGATGATGTGTGAATTTAGACTCCTCGTATATGATACAGATTTGGATATAGATATATAGTTAACGAATCATCTTATGGTAGAATTTTGTGGTTTTTTTAGTAATTTTGTTGATTCTCTGGTGCGATTGTGCAGGTTGATTTGGTTTCAACGATACACATTGCGGATGAAATGTAAGTTCAGCTACTCCATATGAAATCTGTCATCTTTGACCTTTCGCTGTAATCATCGAATTGAACTCATGGAGCAATAACAATAAGAGTATGTTTGGACGTGAGATTTGAACTAAGGATATCACTTTGGTGATGTATTTAAAAATTCCTTGAACGGAATCTCTTGTTTGGCTTGTATGAAAGAGAATTGAGAAATTGTTGGAGGGATTTGAATTGGTAATTTGGGGCCTCTAATCCACGGTTTAAATAACTAGTCTGGATTAGTTATTTGCCAAATTCCTTCAAAGAGGTAATTTGTAAAACCACTAAGTAGCTAATGCCTTTTTTTAGGATATTTGTTCCCACTACTTTCTAGGATATATGCTCCCCACCCTTTTAATAACTTATTTTTTTTAAAGGAAAGTCTTGAAATACTCATCCAAACAAAGAATTTACAAATAGTCAATAAGAATTCACAGAATAATAAAAAATTTCCAAACAAAATATTTTGTAATGATGGGATTTGTAAATGAAGAAATTTCAAAATGAGGGAATTTGAAAGTACCCAATATTTCAAAATTCCACATCCAAACACACACTAAAGAATCTTTTGGCAAGTCAAGTTAGGGTAAACATAACAAGTGAAGTCAACATTTACATGTACCAAATCTATCCTAGTAACTCGCAGAGAGTCCACTGGGATGGACTGGAGGGAGTAATATGAGATTTGTTTAGAATCTGCGTACTTCAAAATTTTTTGTGCTTCTTGAGGCCTTTATGCAACTACATAGATGGTGTTCACTTACATCACCATTTACCTAGATAACGAGTTGAATTGCACCTCATGGGGAATTTTGAAGAATTCCATCCATATCCTCTATCATAGCTTGTATAAACCATGATGGGTGGTTTCTACTATTTGAGCCTTGGAGCGGTGGTGTGTTTCTATTACTATTGCTATCTGCATTATTTTGTTGCTTTTATCCAATGTTCTATGTTCGAGTAATCTCCTTCATAGTTTTGTGTTTGGGATCAGCTTTCTGTGGTGTTTAATGTCTAAATATTTTAGTGGTGTTCTGTTCTTGGGACCAGCTGTTGAATGATTTTTGTTTTCTAATGAATATAGTTACAGCTTGCGCGTTTCTGTAATTTAATTAACTTATAGCAATGTTGTGATAGGAACGGGTCAAGCTTGTTCACAACCATGGTTTCTTGAGGTACTTAAGAACAGCTGCCAAAACCACTCATTAAATGATGCTGCCCTTACCAGCTGTTGCTTAAACTTATCAAACGAGGCTGCCCTTCTATTAAGAAATTATTTGAATTGTGCCACCTTGAAACAATTCTTACACTGGGAATCCAAGTGTTCTAGAGCCTCAAGATCTTCCCGATGATTGGAATTGCATTTCATTAGCTTAGTATATTGGAAATTGGAAACCATATCAGAATTTTGTTGGTCTATTACAGTTCTCTTCTCTATAATAATAATGGTTATATGTATCTAAATAATCAAACTTTGCTGCAGTAAGGTTTTTCCATTATGACTTGAAGGTCACAAATTTAAATCTCACAAGCAACCTTTGCACAAAATTGAGAGTAACGTAAACCATCGTAAATCATGCAATAGTGGGAGCCTCGTCCACTTGACCCTTTGTTATTTCTTTCAAGAATCAGTTTAGAGGTAAGTTAGGTAATATAGAAGAACAGAAGAAACACGTTTTTCCAACTACTGAAGTAAAATACCAAGGAAATAGTTGGTTTTCCTTTTTCTTCTTCCTTTTTTTTTCCCCCTGTTCTCTGGGTTCATACATACAAGTTATATAAAATCGCAACGAAAATGGAAGATTTGGCTTTGAACTGTAACCGAAACAGCGCCTGAAAATTTCATGCCTTGCGCGTGAATCTTTTTGATGGCTGATGGTTCTGCAGCTCTCTGTGCTAATCTGCTAGAACCTTCACAAACCATGCTTCAAAGTTTCGAAGCTTGAATGTAAAAGAGCAGATATAGCTGAGCCTATAGAGGGCAGATATCTGTCTCAGTTCCAGATATTCATGCCCTGGAATGGAAGAGCCTTGTCAGTAAGAAGACGTCATAGTCGTAAGTCATAATATGATGCCAGAAGGCCGACAAAATCAAGGATGCTGAAAGAAAATTATGTCGCCTCGAGGGGGCTTAAATATCCTCAGACAAAGGTAAATTTACCCCACAAAAGACAAGTTCCATGGCAGCAGAGACAGCTTAAGATCGAACTTGGAAAAAAGAGTCTCCAAGAAGCTAAGAGCACCTCAACGGGCGCTCCTCGAGAATTAGGGCAGGTCCACGAAAAGCATCGCCCTTTTGAGGCGAATTATGGAATTTTAAAGTTTATTGCTTCGGTGCTTGGGATTGTTATTTATCGGGGGTTATGGTTAAATCGAGTCTGAGCTCGAGGATAGTTGGACTATTTTCTCAAACCAATTTGGAATGAGCAAGGTTCTCTTGAAAGGAGGCCACGTGGTATGATTTCATGCCACCTACGGTTGACCATTTTGGTGCAAACGACTCGCCAAATTTCCTCTGACCCAATAAAAGTGGGTGCCATTTCCTTTCCTTTCCTTCTCTTCCCAGACAAGAACCCAAGAGAGAATTAGTTCCTATCGCAGTTGACTTTGCCCCCACATAAAGTCAATTTTATCATGACATACAAACAGAAAGGATCTTCCTTTTTCATAGATTTGTGATTAAGAAGCAGGGAGCTGGTTTGTTTCTCGGTAGTCATGGAGCACATATAAACCTGTTTCATGAATCGCGTGGAACTTATGTTGGCTTTTTCGGTTAGTTAAAGGGATCAAGTTGGGTTATGTGTACGAGCAAAGAACTCCTAAACAATAGTTAAAAAGAATACAGGGGTTAGTCCGATGTAGCTAAGAGCTTAACCAAAGTTCTCTAGTTTGCATCTGTCCTAGTCTAGTTCACCAGGTATCTCTGAAATTGCTTACCCTTTTGTTAGGGATAAGGACACAAGTTAATGCTGTGGAGATTACTTTGTAATGAAAGGATGCATATATTGCTTCCAGGATTTTCCTTCAACAGGCCACCTTTTCTTCGTAGAAAGTCATTACCTTGTAATGAGAGGAAACATATATAGCTTTTCAAAGTGCAAAAACATGGCACTTCTACTTGTTAGAAACTTATACATGCACCAGTTTAAATGATAAAATGTTATGAGCAGGTACTTCGACACCCTGCAGAAGGAGCTTGAGCCATACGATTGTGTTCTTTACGAGATGGTGGCTAGCAGGGAGAGTTTACAGAGTAAAAGAAATCCTGCTGCTACGATGAAACTTCAAAGTTCGCGATCTAGGGGTTTTAACATTATCGGATGCATTCAGCGACAGATGGCTAGACTTCTTACGCTTGATTTCCAGTTAGACTGTCTTGACTACCAGGCTGAGAATTGGTACCATGCAGATTTGGACTATGAAACCTTCAGGCTGCTTCAGGTTATATTCTTTACCTTCTATGCGTAAGACGGATGAAATTCCAATCTTAATTCTGTTTTTGTCTTGATTTGGGACACTATTGCTGCTTCACGTACAAAGCCATTCTTTGTACGGTTTTGTTAAGGAAGTTGAAAATTTTAAAGATCTAATAAGAAAGAAGGTTGCTTGTCACTTGAGGTACTTTTCTCTATTCAAGTGCCGCAAACTAGTGGGTTTATTTTGCTCTAATGAGCCTAAGACCAGTATTTTTTGCAATGCCAATATTAATCTGTCATCTCACATCTGTTCCAGATTGAAAAAGGGGAGAGCTTCTTTACATTTGCAAGAGATATGACGCTCAAATCAACAAAAGCCATGGTGCAGCCTCCTTCAATTCCAGAAGAGCTTGGACCTTGGAGATCCAAACTTCTATGGGCTTCTCGTGTGTTACCTATGCCTCTTGTTGGCCTTCTTGTCATTGGAAGTGTTTGTTCAGATGTGGGAAGTCAGGCATCTGAGTATCCAGAACTCCAAGCCTTGTCCAGGCTCGATTTTGGTGCTGCAATGAAGGTCTTCCTTGCAAAGAGGCTAACATCTGAGTAAGTGTGCCAGGTTCTCTATACTTCAAATCTTACTTTAGTTAGGCCATTCGGTATAATGGTTTTTTGCTTGATGTATTAGTGCCGGTAATATTGGTAAATAGCTTAGTTTTAAGATCGAGAAATTTATATGAAATTCATGTCTCTTCTTTAGAAACTGCGAGCTGTAGGACGTGGACAAGCATATAGAAAGATGTTTCTATCTGCAGGAGTAATATAGGTTTAGGGTTTAGTGACTTGACAGATATTTGTGAGGTTCATTTCCATCCATTTCTTAGTAATCTTTTCCTTCAGTATTTTTAAGAAAAGAGTACCTATTACGAAAATGTGGCCCTAACCTCATGATAGAAGGCTGTTTGATGCCTCACTAACCAATTTGGTTATAGCAAAGCAAAAATAATGGGATGGCAGCGGGATGGGTATTTTCTCTCTCCTCTTAGAGAAAAGAAGAAAGGAAAAGAAAAATCAAATACTAAAAGACATTTGGTGGTCATGTCAAGTGCCAGTCATGGGTTTTCTTGATAAAATGGAAAGGGTAATTTGAGGGATAGTATCATTTTTATCATATAACTACAATCATGACTTCCTTTTGAAAATTTAGTTTTGATGAATGTGTTGATGGGATGCTATTATTTCACGCGATTTGTATCAGCGTCTTATCCCTCTTCTTCAGGCAATGTCTGCACAAGCTAATGTAGTTAATACTCTATAGCTACTATTTGTGGTACTATAACATTAGTCCAATAAAGCTTTTGAAAGGCCTTTTTAATGAATAACTTTATTGAACGCTAGGTTCACACAGGTGACAGCTGATGTAGAGGAGAAGTCCGTTATTATTGGCGAGAGAAACAGAGCCGCAACAGAAGCACTTAGAAGAGCAATCGATGAGGGTCATAATAAGATCGCTGTACTCTACGGTGGTGGGCACATGCCAGACTTGGGTAGGCGACTGCGAGAGGATTTTGACCTTGCCCCTACCCGGGTGCAGTGGGTAACAGCTTGGTCCATCAGGAACCGCAACGTAACAGCCAGTTCCATCCCATTTCTGCAGAAAATGGCAGAAGTCCTGGGTTGGCCCCTAAACCGGTATCAGACTGTTGCCCTGTTGATCTTTTCCTCCGTGCTAGCTTTGGATCTATGGTTTTGGGAGCTCTTTTTTGACACTACCGTGAATTGGATTTCCAATGTTGCTTTAGAAGTTTTCCACTAAGTAAGATTGCATTTGATGATCTGATGATGCTAATGGTCATGGATGCAGGCAAAGCTGTATATGCAATTGTGAATATTGTCAACTTCTGTACTTCTTTTCTTGAGCATAATTTATAAATACATTCAAGTTCCTCTTTTATTAATTACCGCAGACTTTCAAAATGCTAGATGTAGGTATAAGTCTTTAAGATTGATTTACTATTAAAATCCAGTTGTAATGGCTCCAAGACGACAAGAGTCGCTTTCGCCGCGAGAGTTCGAATCTCTCAGGCCAAGATTCGGTTTTCCCAACAAAATGTAAAACGCATTTTTGCTTCTTCGGTCATTTTGCGCTTCCTTTCTTGTGCCTCTGCTTCCATATTTTGCGGTTGTGGATTCAATTTGCGCAAGTAAAGTACGCAAACTACAACGATCCATATGCGAATTAAGCTCTGAAATCCTCCATTTTGGCTGAAAAGAAGAACCTAAGAAGCCAGAAGGAGAAGATTACATCGTCAAGGAAAAAATTTTGAATTACGAAACTATATTTAAAACCGTTTTTGTTACTAGATAGGGACGAAATTTGGTCTAGCCTGTCCTTTTGAGTACAAAAGAAATTAAAATTAACTAATGTTATGGGCAGTCCTAACGACGTCACCAATGAACAGGGGAAGCACTTTCAGTGATTACATGAGAGACACAAAAGCAGCCTCCTTGTTGCACGTACCTGACCGTGCCATGAGGCACTTGTCATTGGAAAATGAAAGATGGCAAACATTGCCGAGAACAAGCAGTGCATCACATTGAAGTAATGTCATCTTTTATAAAAGGACTGCTTAATTTTACTAGCATTGGTATTGCAATCTTGAAGATTTGACGTAATGTGAAAGGGCACGCGTAAACGCAATTGCTTGCTTAAAGTCTTCGTTTTGAGTGACTCAATTGACATTCTTTTTTTCCTAGTTATGCATTTATCTCATGCACAAGGTACACTTTGTAGTCTTGTGAGAACGTACGCGTTCATCCCAAATTGGCTACTTGATCGTCTCTATGCAAAAAACGGAAAAAGCACTTGAGATATTGCACATTTACACAAAAGACAAGGAAAGAGAAAGCGAGAAAAAAAATAATAGATGAGCGCAAAAGGCATACGCATGGCTCGAATTGTGGTTGAATCGTGTGATCTACGTACAGCCCACTTACTCCGACCTATGTGTATTCCCTGTTAGGATTCATAGGTGTGTCCTCGACAATAAGTGATCAGGACGCATCAAATCTAGTGTTTGTGTCTTCTTTGTGCCCTCCATATTTAGCGATTGTCCTGTGAGCGACTGTTTCCGGCCTCATTGATTCTCACCAAAGCAAAACATTCTTTCTCAGCCCGGATCTATAGCTCTACATGGACTTGAGTACGTCAATACAAAAAGCGAGACAAATGAGTTCAATTATGCCTTCTCCAAGGCACTTCTTATCCTTGAAGGACTCGTGAGGGAATGGTCAATGATGTGCAATGCTATAGCCTTCCACCTACGTTGATCTCTAAGCACAATAGCATTAAGGTGGTTTGGCTCACCAACTTTACTGCCCAATATACATAGCTTATGGTAGCTGATATTACCTAAAAATAACAAGTGCATGACATGCTTTCGTGAATGAAATCGAAACATATTCAAAGCAAGGTAATGTGTTGCTCTGTAAATTGCTAAAATTATCCAAAGACTAGACGATTATTGTAATGCAACATAAACCAATCCGAGAGTCTATTGGTATAATTTTAATGACCTTTGAACTCCAGATGTTGGGTCTTTGTGGACGTGATTCTTTTCGTCCCTCGTTTAATAATCATCTATTCGGGGAGGGGCGGACCTCGAAAGACTGATATTGGGGGGGGGGGGGGGGGGGTGTGCGCGCAAAAAGTCATATATAAAATTGGTGGCTAATATAAAAAAATTCGTATCACTATTGAATACGCTAAAAACAAAATAAATTACTTAATTTGACTGGTAATCATATAAAATCACTGTTCATCATGATTTATTTAACTTGGTTAGGTAGGCAACAACAAATTACCGATACTGCATGAAAGAAGCTTAACTCTTACTGTATATATGTATTACTAATATGATTATTAATTTTATGAGGACAATAATCACGTATAAAGTAACATATTATAAGAAGTTAACTAAGAAAAAGAACTAATGAAAGCCTAAACTATGACGGCCGGTGATAAAAAAAAAGTAAAAAATATAGCAAAATGAAAGCCTAATACATAAAATTTACAATATAGTGGCATTCCGTGAATATTTTAAATATGATTATCCATTATTAATGAATCAAAATAAAAATAAAAAACCCAACATGTGGGGGGTGCTGTGCCCCCCTCCCCCCAGTCATATAGGTGGTCCGCCACTGCATTCGGGACATTTTGTTGGCCACTTCCACCCTATTTCTACTTCCCACCTTGATCCAAAAAGTGACTGCGCTAGTTTTGTGAATACACGTCTAGCTTTGTGTGTAGTAGATCGAGTTTAAGTTAAGAAAACGTTAATGTTGTCTTTCTTACTTGATATATCTATCATTTTGCGATGTAACATTCAAAAATAAATGGATTTCACATTTCTCTTTATTCCATGTCGAATCTCTGTCTCACTTACTAGTTAGTTTGCAATTCCAGCATTTGCTAAGATTTTGCCAGATCTCTCTCTCTTTCGACTTTTAAGTCTCTCCCTTTAATTTTAGATATTTTCAATATTTTAAACAAGTCCAAAATTCTCCCATAGTTTTTCTCTAATAAAACCTAATCTCCTTTCTTATAATTCAGAATAAGTCATCTATATAACTTTATCACTCATTTTATTTTCTAATATCTTTTTATTTTCTTCTCGTTGTCCTTTATGAAGACAAACCTCAATATATGGGCTAGTTTTTATTAGTTAGGGGAGACTAATTCTTTATATGCTATTTTATTCCTAAAATTCTTTTCTAATGACAAAAAGTATAAAAAGTCTATATAAAAAGGTAAAAGTAACATTCGTGTCATTATTGTCCTTAGAATCAGTTTTTGTTATTACTTCAGTCCTACAAGTACGAGTTTTCTTCGTAAGATTTTGATAGTAGTTGCTCACATATACAGCGCACGAAGTCAGAAGTATAATTATTAAAATCGTCATTGTTCTTGTCAAGTTAAGTATTCTATTTCTTGAACCTTATTGTAGTCAAGTTTGCTTTGTGTAAAACTAGAACAGAGTAAGTCCCTGAAGCATGCAAGTCACATGATTTGATGGATTAAACACTAGAAACAATATTTTATGTTAATTGTTTTTGAAGGCCACAGGACCCTATAACCTTCATGCTGCCCGATCAAGTAATAATTTTAAAAGACTTCAGTACAAATCCTATTTTAGCTTATCATTTCGTCCATAAAATTAGCAAATGAATCCTGCTACGTGGCATCCCTTTGGTACCATCTTCAACATATGAGCATTAAGTGGCCAGATTGAGGGCGCAAGGAGAGGAAAAACTCAAAATTTACCCCTTATCTTCATCATGCATTATGGGGACCAGTAAGTTTGGATGAAGACGTATTATCTTTTAATTTGCCACAATTGATCCAAATATAGATTTTTCACAATTGACAAAAGCGGTTTGACTCCTTAAGCTTACTCTTTAGTTTCCTCCCATATCTCACTTATACATGATTATAAATGTATGCCATGCTTTTGTAAATGAAATTGGAAGAGCCACACTTGATCCTTCATATAATATTTAAAGCAAGTAATTAATGTGTTATCTTGTATATTGCTAAAGTTCACTTAAAATGCATGCTATAGTCACTCCAAAGTATACATGCCCCTGTTATCATGCAAAACAAACCAATTCGAGAGAGAAATGTCCATTGGAATGATCTTAATGGCTTACATGACATTTGAACCCCAAAATGTTGGGACTTCTTTTGGACCTCTTCCATTCTTGTATCCAAGGGTTTGACAATCGACTTGTGGGGCGGGGGGGGGGGGGGGGGGGGGGGGGGGGCGGGGGTGGTTTGTAGTCAAGCAAAACTCAAAGAGGGTAGAGTAAGTCCAGGAAGCCACATGTTTTGATGAATTCGGTAGTTGTAATTGTTTTGCGGTGAATTAACATCCTCTGTCTTACTGTTGTAGAGCAGAGGTGTTATAACATAAAAAAAGTCGCTGAATACGTTCAGCAACAAAATAATTATTGGCAGAAATATTAACAATAACGACAAAATATTTTCAGTAACATAAAAGTGCTGCCAAAGCTATTACACCACGTACAACTGAGAGCCCTAACCCAAAATTTTGATACTCTTATGTTTCTTTGACCATTTTCTGCAACCACTACTACCACCCTAACCCTATAACCTTCCGGTAGATTACAATTTTAATTACCTTTTTCATCGAGAAAGAATAGGCTTAGACGAAATGAAGGAATAGTTCTTTCGCAAGGAATAAACCAACCAACCATCGATCGGACCATTCCTCCGATAGCAGTCATGCATTCGGTGCATATTCCTATAGGCATTTGCATCTTGCTTGTACTTTTCATCTTGATCCTAAACGAGCTAATTTTGTGAATACACATGAGTATAGTACTTGTCTTTGGAAACCAGCGGACCCTTATAACCTTTATGCCATTGAATCAAGCAACAATTTTAATGGACGCAGATCCTGTTTTAGCTTATCATTTACATACAATTTGCGAAATATGTGACATTCTGTTGTTTTTATTTTCAAATAACATTTTTGAGTGTAGGCATAAAATCCTATATTAACACGGCGAAAAATTGAATGTACAAAAGAACAGGAACACTAATTCAGACATAAACATAAGGGCTAATTACACCCATGTCCCTGAGGTTTGGGGGTAATTACACGCGAGGACACAAAGTTTCAAAATGTAACACTTATGTCCATTGATAAACGGAATACAAAAATACTTAACGGTTTTAACAAAAAGACTTGATTGCCCCTGACTTTAAAATCAATTACCCACTTAATTTACTATTTATTCTTCATCTCCCCACACCCAGCACCCACCCCCACCCCCACCCCCCGCACCCCCACCCCACCCCCACGCGTCTGCCTCTTCATCTCCCCACACCCAGCAACCACCCCCACCCCTCTGCGCCCCCACCCCACCCCAACGCATCTGCCTCTTCCTCTCCCTACACCCAGCACCCACACCCCCCCCACGACGTCTGCCTTCCCCTTCCCCGTCAGCGCAATAGCAGGCCCTCCGGCGAGGCACCGGCACCACAAGATCGCGGTCGCACTCCCGATCTGCCTGTCGCCATACCGGTCGCCACCATCACCGCTGCGACCTACCTCCGTACCCCGCGCCGTCCGAGATCGCAAGCATCACCGAGCTTCGTCGTGACACCGACCTCCTCCGTCGAGATGCGCGCCACCGTGACCACCAGCAAGGCAGCGCCATCACCACTACAATGGGCTTGCACCATTGCGCCCACCGGTGCAATCGCCGTCGTTGCAATGGCCAGATCTGTCTCCTTCCCATCCAGATCTGTCTCCTTCCCGGCAACGTGGGTTTGCCAAGGCCCTTCCCGGCAACGTCTCGGCAGCTTGGGTTAGCCAAGGGGCTTGCCGGCGTGGTGGGGTGGTTCTGCAGAATGGTGGGGCGAGGGGGCTGCTGGCGGCGTGGGGCCGGGGAGGGGGGCTGCTGGAGGCGTGGGGTGGCGGAGGGAGGCTGTCGGCGGTGACTTCAGATTTAGGGTTTAAATTGTGGAGAGAGAAAATTATACTTTTTGTGACGATATACTGTACAGGGTAGTATTACCATTTTTAAAATATGTAATGACGAAAATTATACTTTTTGGACGGAATACTGACGGTTGGATAAAAGTGTTACTTTTTTTAACGTTTTTGGTCACGTATGTTATATTTTGAAACTTTGTGTTCTCGCGTGTAATTACTCCCAAACCTCAGGGACATGTGTGTAATTAGCCCTAAACATAATTAAAGAACGCACCCACACAAAACAAAACAAATAATTAAGTAGAATAGAGTTATACAAAATAACAGGGAACACCAATTATGATTAAAAAGAAGAAGAAGAAGAGGGAACGCCAATATGGACAGAAACATAGATGCACTCAGACAAAACAAATAACTAGATAAAACAGGGTTATAAAAAATACTCTCTCCGTACCACATAATTTGATTAACTTTTCTTTTTGGACCGTCCCATAAAAAATTGTTCATTTCTAAATCAGGAAAGATTATGTTAGTAGTTTTACATATTTACACTTTTTTTATTCTATTTTTATCTGCACATTTAAATTCCTATCAACTTATTTTCAGTTTAATGACCCACTTTCTTACCTTTTTATTTTATTTTATTTACTCATTTAACTCTCATGCTTTCCCTCTTTTCTCTAAAGAGGGTAGAATGAAAAACAAACAATATATCACTTACATCCTTAATCTGCGTGTAAAAAAAAGTTGATCAATTTATATAAGACGAAGGGAGTAACAGATAACACCAATACAGACACAAACAAAATTACAATAGCACACACCGAAAATAAACACCGAAAATAAACAACTAACACCCATCTAGATACAATATTTTGTTCAAAATCTGATGAGCATTAGGTGGCTAGGTTGAGGGGGGAGACTCAATTCAGCACGGATGAAGGAGGAGTTGGTTTGGATAATGACTGGATTGTCTTTTTAATCTGCCACACTTAATCCAAAAATAGAGCTTCACAATGAACGTGTCACTCCTACCCAGAGTACTGCCGATTCCTCTCGCTCATGCAATCAGCACATTCTTCATTTACTCTCTTCTCGAATCAAACAAAACCGATTTGCACTAAACTCCATTTTCGTTTACTACCCCAAGAATCTCCTTCCAATTCAGCCCACAGAGATTCATGTAAATGACCTCGGAGTCCGTATAATTAAGAACAAGAATTTAAGAGGAAATGGGGGATCCTGTGGTTCGGGCTTCAATGGAGACCTCTGTCGGTGTGTCCCAGCCTCTAAAAGGGCTTCCTCCTCCCAGGAGGCCTCCCCTGAACAAATACGCACTTGCTTGTGCCATCTTGGCCTCCACCAATTCCATTCTCTTGGGTTACGGTATGTTCTTCCCCATATTAATTCTTGCATCGCAGGTGCACACATTAATGGCGATTCACAGTTTCAATCTCTTCATACCTGTTTCCCTGTGTCATCATATGCAGCAATACATACTAGGTGAACTGTGTGCATATATAGATCCTACGGTCAAGGGGAATGTTCATCATGATTTGCATCAAAACAAACACACACATACATGTAACATGTGTGTGGTTTATGGTAAATTTTCAACCTTTAACCAACCCACATCACCAATCTTCACACACATTATGACAACACACGCAAATGTGTGTGCTTTATGGTAAGTCACATTTTCTTCCCCTTCATAACGCTTTACACCAACCCATATCACCAATGTTCACAGACACACACACAAAGAACAAACGATTGTACAGTATATGCTTGCCATTTGTTTGACAAATTTGATATATGCCAGATGTTTGATAAATTGATATGTGCAGATATCGGTGTTATGAGTGGGGCAATACTATTCATCAAAGACAACCTCAAGATCTCATCAGCCCAGGAAGAAATCTTGGTGGGTTCACTAAATGTTTGCTCACTAATCGGATCACTAGCCTCTGGCTGGACCTCCGACTGGATCGGCCGGCGCTACACCATTGTCCTGGCAGCCTTCACATTTTTACTGGGAGCAGTCCTCATGGGCCTTGCACCGTCTTACCCGTTCCTCATGGCCGGGAGAGTCATCGCGGGCATAGGCGTCGGTTACTCCCTCATGATCGCCCCGGTCTACACAGCCGAGGTGTCCCCCGCCATGACCCGCGGGTTCCTCACCTCGCTGCCTGAGGTATTCATCAACATTGGTATCTTGCTAGGCTATGTCTTCAACTATACGTTGTCGACTTTACCGCCGCACATAAACTGGCGGCTGATGCTCGGCCTGGCCGCTGTACCGGCCATCGGCATCATTGCAGGCGTCTTGGCCATGCCCGAATCGCCGCGGTGGCTTGTCATGAAAGGCAGGGTGGAAGAAGCTGGGGCTATTCTAAGAAAGACATCGGAAAATGACGCGGATGCCATCGTCAGGCTCGAAGAGATGACCAAAGCGGCTTCGGAGATTTCGTCCAACAGTTGGCGAGGACAAGGTGTTTGGAAGGAACTGTTGAAACCCACTCGCCAAGTTCGCCGGATTCTTGTCGCCGCCATCGGAATTAACTTCTTCATGCAAGCTTCCGGCAATGACGCAGTGGTGTACTACACGCCGGAGGTTTTCAAGGCCGCTGGAATCCAAAAGAGGAAGCAGCTTGTTGGGGTGACAATCATAATGGGACTGGCCAAGACATCTTTTGTCTTGGTATCAGCTCTTTTCTTGGACCGGTTCGGGAGAAGGCCTTTGTTGTTGTTGGGCGCAATTGGGATGGCCTGTTCTCTAGCTGGGCTAGGCCTGGGCTCCAAGTACCTCGAGCACTCGGACCACAAGCCCATGTGGGCCATTGCGTTGTGCGTCGTGGCGGTGTGCTCCGACGTCTCGTTTTTCTCCATCGGCCTCGGGCCCATCACGTGGGTGTACTCGTCGGAGATTTTCCCGATGAGGCTGCGGGCGCAGGGTTCAAGCCTGGCGGTGTCGGTGAACCGGTTGGTCAGTGGGGTGGTGGCAATGACATTTCTTAGCATCTCAAAGAAGATATCATTTGGGGGTATGTTCTTTGTTCTTGCAGGGATCATGGTGTTGGCTAGTGTTTTCTTTTACTTTTTCATGCCGGAAACCAAAGATAAGAGCTTAGAAGAGATTGGGGCTCTCTTTGAGGATAAAGGGGTTACAAGGGACAGTAGTAGTAGTAGTAGAGTGAGGGAAATGGGTGAAAGAGAATTTGTTTAAGCAGTTGATGCAAAGCCTTTAGTTTCTCCCAATAGAACGTTTTATACACGTAGTGATTAGTTCCATTAAGTTATGTACTAATAAAAAGTTGAGCAGTTTGACATTCATGCTTTGAAAGGCTCACAGGCCGTTTGGAATTGATTCTCAAAAGTAGATTTTGATTAAATAATTATCAATTCTTATTTTCAGCTTTAATCATACTTTATAAAAGTGTATAAAAATATGTTTAGTGTGACCATATATATAGTGTCTTAAGATTTAAATGAGACATATAATGTTTGCTTATATATGAGAATATATTGGTTTCTTTGAGTCAAACATGATTTTTCCAAAACTGATTAAATCAGAATCCAAAAAAAACGAGCATTCTGGATTTTATCAGTTTTAAGCACCTTAGAGCATATTTAATCAGTTTAAGTTTTTTTTTTACTAAACACTTCAAACCTGATTTAATCAGATTTGACAATTCTATAATCAAACTCAAACACCTTCTTATTTACCCATATTTGTTAGCCATAATTCTCGAAGATTCTTGAGTATTCTTCAGTCTTACATGGCCTATAATTTACTCCCAATAAATTGTCTTTACACAAATTTTCTTGTTGCGGGTCGACTCTACATTTTCTTGCAACTTTTTCTTGCAACTTCACATAGCCGCTTGGATTCCATTTTTTATTTTTTGGGTGTGCACTTGAAGATCGCCGAGTAAGTATCTAGTCGACCATAACTTTTGTTTTACGCCGCTAGTGACATATTTGGCACTTCATCAAATTTAACTCTATGAGTAGATAACGTCGCCCAGAAAAATTATTTTCATCATTGAACTATTACCTTGGTGCATTTATTAACTTTTGAAGTGGAAAGGTGAAAAAGGAAGAAAGTGAC
Source organism: Escallonia herrerae (assembly GCA_033070095.1). NCBI lineage: Eukaryota > Viridiplantae > Streptophyta > Magnoliopsida > Escalloniales > Escalloniaceae > Escallonia > Escallonia herrerae. The sequence continues at coordinate 697,868 of JAVXUP010000030.1, read as the reverse complement.
AAAAGTACAAACTGAAACCTTTGAGGCATGTCTTTGTAAATCTATGCCGTACACGATTGGCATGAAGCCTGCGGACAAAGAAGGCCAAATCATAAATATACGTAAGTGCTGTGCATTGATGAGTCAAAATCAATTTTGTTGATGGGAGATGGGAGGTTGCAGAGCATCAACTTTGACTCTCTTCAAGCCAGGCCCTTCTTCTTCGTTGCAGTCAGCAAGCTTGTGAGTTGCTTCATTTGTTTCTGCGTGAACATAGAGGAGTTTACTTGATTTAATTAAATGTGACATCTGCACTATGACATAGCTTCCACATGAATGACAACCCCCTTCACAGACTTTGGCCATGGCTGCAATTAGAAGCTATGTCCCCCGAGCTGATAGTTTTCTTCTTTGTAGTTAAACGGGAGAGTTTTATATAAACAAGCATTTTGTTTTCGCGGTTATAATTAAGATGTAAAGTACTATGCTTAAACCTTTTACAACCAAATCGAAGGGATACGTTAAAGGAGAGATAATGCAAGACTATAGACGACAGGGAATCAACACACAAAATAATCAGAATCCAGTGCCTCTGCAAAAGGGTGGTTTGTGGTCACTTGACTCCCTCGTGTTGATACGCCTGGCCATGTCTTTTACTACTTTGCACACCCCTTTCGTCGAAGAATCAGCTGGAGGACATGATTAATAGCAAAATGAATATTAGCTAAGATTCTAGCATTCTTTCGATCTATTGCGGCGCTAGGGCGTCCCGTCTGAGATGTAAAATAAACATCCTTGGTATAAACAATTGCATGTTTTACAACTGCTTTTTAATTTGGAGACGACTTCTCAATGTTCCCTCACGAAGACCTATAAAAGCACGACATGATCAACATTTGTATCTCGACCCTTTCACGCCCTCCTCTCCATTTATGACTTCAATTTCATTCACACGTTCTTCAACTTAGAGCGCTCAGCTTCAATATGCATGGCACTCATCACCGTGACAACAAGTCGTTTCGTAGCAGTCTTCTTTATCACTTTATCTCGAAAGACCAGATTGTCCTGTTTAGTTGGTGGTTAATTTTGAGACAACTTCTCAATGTCCTCTCACGAAGCATCTATAAGAACCTAGAAGCATCCTCGCAACATGATTAACCTCTAAAAACCATCTTATATATGTTGTTTTTTCTATAGGTTTGAAGGCTCAAAATTCCATATGCTATATTTTGTTGCACTATCATATGCTTTGCAACCTAAAGATGTTCTAGCTAGCAATGACAGTACTTGTGAAAGTGAGAGCAGCCTCCTTTTCTCTTCTCTCTTTTATATCTTAACCGAGGTGTAGTAATCTAGTAGTACTATTTTTCCCGAAATTATTAGAGGTGTGGTACTCTATAAATATGAAGATGTTTAAACATTTTTAAGCGTTCTACATGTAACAAAAGAACATAGGCGAGTGATAACAGAAGAAATTAAAGACTATATTTCTTGAAAGACTAAACTAGGACAATAAAGTATCTTATCTGACTATTATATAGTTGTCTTATGACGAAAAATGGAGTTCAAACGGTGAAAATTGGAGTCCAAAGAGAAGCAACTTCACTTTGACAAATCTTTTGGAATTCTCAGAAGACCCAAAAAAAGAAGAAGTTGTGTCCATTGAACTTTGAAGTAACAACTAGACCTTTGAATACGTTGCATCTGCTTTACGCAGATACAACAGTTTTCATGCAAATTGGAAGTGATTAATCCCGAGGCGATCCCTCATTGCCAAATAACATAAAAGTTTGAAGCTCCCCTTGTTTCATGCTCTTTTTATCCATAATATCTAGACGAACCAACTGAAGAACTGTAGATGAAACTTTGGTTCTACAATTCTTTTGGGAAATTGTGGAAGATTTAACTAGAGTAATATGTGCATGTTGAATTCTGGATTAACAATTAATCCGTAAACATTGGATCTGTGACACAAACCTAACAATTTTCATGCCAATCGGTAACCTAGAAACCTTCAACTAAGAAGATCCCTCACTACCAAATGGCATAGAAAGGTTAAAAGCTCTCCTCCTTTCATGTTCAATTCGTGCATAATTGTAAGAGCGCTGACTTCAAAACAATGCAGGGCACTTCAATTCTAGACTTCCTTGGGAATTGTTGGAGGATCCTAATAAGTTTAATGTGTCCTTGGACATTGAGGTAACAATTCAGTCGTTGCAAACATTTGATTCATTTCAAATTGCACAAATGACAAAAGAAGTAGTTGATACTTGTCATGCAACGTTAATTCATTGTTTGGTACAATGCCCCCGACACCATTATTTTGAATTTCAGGGAAGATCTGTCCATACTCACTCAAGGACACGAATGCACTGATCACCACATAAAAGTCGTTAATATTTTGGAAAAGATTATCAACTACTGTCAGATGAGGATGATGCCCCACCTTAACAGAAGTCATTAATTACCCTACAAAAACTAAAACTAAGACAAGGGGGTTGAATTTTCAGAGCCAATCTGGTCATACACTATACAAAGCATCAAATCAAATTACGAAAGCAAGCAAAAGTACAGAGATCAGGGTCAAGAAATCTATGTCAAATGGCAGATTGGTATCTGCTTGTCGTCACTGAGCTAACTTCAACTTGGAAAGCTGAATCTTTCCTATCATAATTATCTCTTACCTGTTGGTGGCCCTTGAAGATAGAAAGGTGCCACAGCTCCATCTTTTATGTGTTTCCATCTTCTTGGAACCTTCTAGGACTCCAAGATCCTCTGCTCTCATAGAGAGAGAGGGACCGGAACGTGGGGGGAGTACTCTCTAAGATTTGAGTGTCTCGGCTGAGCCAAAAACTTAGAATAGCTTGGCTTTTGTCTTTTAACTACCGAAGAAGTTCGAACAAGACATGAACATATTGACAAAGGATTGATGCATGATGAGCAATGAGATTGAACTGAAATATGGTGAAAATTGAGGATAAAATACTTGTGCTTCCGGTGATACATGGAAAAGGTGACAACATTGCCTTTGTCCTTCACCCTCCATCTCACCTTTCGAAATGGTCTTCTCCCCCCCCCCCAAACCCTTCTCATCTGGCCTACATGGTACATGAATCTAGGTTGCCTTGTGATAATTTCGGTACTGCTCAACATTGAATCTCATGGCAGAGTTAAATTTTGAAAGTCATGAAACTAATGAGTAGAGTGCAAACTTTGAAATAACTAAGTTTCGTTTTCATGGCTTGTGCTACAATCCAACCATCTCTAGATTAGAGCTACTGTATTTTTTTAGGGTTAATTGCACTAGGCACCCCGAAGTTTTTACGCGGTAGCGTGCTGTACCACAAAAATTTTTTTAGCTATCTGCCACCCCAAAATTACATAAGTGTGGCGCCCAACACCCTCTGTCCAAATTCCGGCCAATAGCCTCACCGGATAAGTAATTTAACTTAAACAAGGGGGCATTTTGGTCAGAAAGATTAAAAAAGGGTTAATTTCAGTAGGCACCCCGAAATTTTCACGCGGTAGCGCGCTGCACCACAAAGTTTTTTATAGCTATCTGTCACCCCAAATTTTCATAAGTGTGGCACCCAACACACTCTGTCTAAATTCTGGCAAAAAAAAATTAATAAGCTGAACTTAGGAGGGCATTTTTTGAACATCACAGAAACCTTAATCTCTATCAGCCGTTTGTGCCACCAACCCCCTTGCGCCGGCATCTCACGCTGGTGTCCCCTCTTCCGACAGCGCCCCTCCCCCCGTCGGGGACGCCGACCTCGTCACCTGCCTTCCTTCCTCTTCTCTCCCCCTCGCCCTGCGCCCCTCCTTCGGCATCTCACGCCGGCAGAGTCTCTTCCCACCCCACGGCCGCAACAGCCCTGCGTCACTGTACCTTGCCCCTCTTTCGCATCTTAGGCCGGTGCCGCACTCTCCGCCGGCACTCCCTCCCTCGTTGGCGACGTTGACCCCCCAACCAGTCCCTTCCCCATCACGGAGTAATGCATATCAACAGCCAAGAATTCGCGCCTGCAACAGTCGCACTCTACGTCGGCAATGTCCCTCCCCCTGTCGGTGATGCCGAGCCCTTCTCTTCTTTCCTCTTCTCTCCCCCGCCCTCCACAGCGGCAACAGCCTCGCGCCGCCGCCTGACAAACCCATTGCAATCTTCCCTCCCTTTTTTTTTTAATCTTTTTAACCAAAATGCCCCATTGTTTAAGTTAAATTACTTATCCGGTGAGGCTGTTGACCGGCATTTGGACAGAGGGTGTTGGGTGTCACACTTATGAAAATTTGGGATGACAGATAGCTAAAAAAAACTTTGTGGTGCAGCACGCTACTGCGTGAAAACTTCGGGGTGCCTAGTGCAATTGACCCAATTTAGAGATTAGGGTTTCTGTGATGTTCCAAAAATGTCCTCCTAAGTTCAACTTATTAATTTTTTTTTGACGGAATTTGGCCGGAATTTGGACGGAGGGTGTTGGGCGCCACACTTATGCAATTTTGGTGTGGCAGATAGCTAAAAAAAACTTTGTGGTGCAGCACGCTACCACGTGAAAATTTCGGGGTGCCTAGTGTAATTGACCCATTTTTAAAAAAATAATAATGGGTCTGTTTGGAAGGCTTCCCCATACTTGGATAAAGTGTTTATTTCAAGTACCTTACAGCTAAATTATCTTTAAGCAGAAGTGTTTTTTGAGGAAAAACTAATTAATTTAGAAGTAAGTTTGGAGGTACCTCTCACCAGTTTTCGTTGGACTTGTTCTTCCTATCTTTAAAAGGCCTTTCCAAAGCCATTTATAACCAGCCCTAACTATATAGTATTATTAAGGGCTAATTACACATATGTCTCTGAGGTTTGGGGGTAATTACACTCGGGGACAATAGTTTGCAATAATTACACTTATGTCCGTTGACCAAATGGAATTGAAAAAACCCTAACGGTTTTGATAAAAAAGACTTTGTTGCCCCTGAATTGAAACCTTATTTATTTTCCAATGCCATTATTTCATCTTCTTCCATTAATTCCAATACTCTTCATCTTATTTTTAATACCATTAATGTCATTACTCTCCCTCCCCCGCCCCAACCCCATTTCTGTCTCAAAACTTCCCACAGCACCCCTTCGCCGGCGACTGCCTCACCGTCGCCGCCACCTCGTGAGATTGAAGCACCTTAGCCTCGCCCTAAGCTACCCAATCGCCATTGGATCTGCTCCGTTGCACCGCCTCAGACACGACCGCTATTGGGATCTTGAAAAGACGGGGGTCGCGGTGGCTTGTGGCGGCCATGGATCGATGGTGGTGTCGAGGCAGACAGGGGTCACGGTGGCTTGGGAAGGGAGGGAGTGGGGTTGGTGGGAGTACATTGGGATGACGGAGGGGCTGCCGTTGGGGTGGGATAAGGGGAGGGCACTGAAACTCCCACCGGTGAATCTTTCGGCAACAAGAGCTCCCACCACGCAGATTAGGGGGAGGGGTGGATGTCGACGTGGGTTAAGGGGAGGGGGCGACGGCTGCGTGGATTTGGGGGAGGGGGCGGCGGCGGCGTGGTGGATTAAATTAGGGTTGGAAGGGATGAAAATTAGGGTTTCCTTCAAAAAAAATTGAAAGCTTTTGTAATTAAAAAATATCATAATATGATTTGTAATATTGTATAAGGGTAGTATTGTCAATTTAAAAATACATGATGATGACATAAGCCAAAAAGTACATTTTTTTAACGGAACCCTGACGGATTGACATGGATGATACATTTGAAACACTTTTGATCACGGAATGTTACATTTTGAAACTTTGTGTTCTTGACTGTAATTATCTCATAGCCTCAGGGACATAGATGTAATTAGCCCTATTACTAAAAGGAAAGCTCAAACAGGCTAAAAAATGAAAAATGTTCCGAACAACTAATCTCTTGCCTGCAATAAATAATCTAAGAAAATGCATTTGGGTTTAAGGATTTGAAAGGACAAATCTAAAGTATGTTCAAAAAAAAATTTCACGTGGATTTCAAAATTTTAAATAATAGAAATAACATATCAATTTGAGTTATCTTTATACTCTATAAAACTTAAGGACTGAACTTCACCAAAAATCACTAGAAACAGTTTCTCTCGGTTGAGAAACAATTTTATATCGGGAAAACAACAATTAACAAATTAGCATATAAATCCTGTAGACTTATCTCCTCATAACTCAATTGACTTTAATTTGAGTAGGAGAAACGATTTTAGAGTAAGCAATAGGGCAATTGTTACTGAGATCTCACGCTAATTTGTCAAGAATCTTCCTACTAAATGTCCAAAAGATCGAGAGAAAAAGGAAAAAAGAATTGACTTGTCACTACTCTAGCTCGAGACTATTTTCCCTCCATTATTGTGAAATGACTAGAGCAAGATATAGATAATTCCTGACATAGTGACTGCCCCAACTTCCTTCTGTTAGCATACTTGACACAAAATTCCCTTCAGCAAATTAATAATGGTGGTCACCTAATAAGGTAATCGAGGGAGTCCACTCCAAGAGAGGGAACCACTCCTTGTCCTCCTAACAGCCCGAATTAATTGGATAGTTTCTTTTTGTTATCTTTCTCAAAGCATAAATTGGGGATTCCCTGGTCTCTCGTGAGTCTTGTAGTCACGGCAATGGAATAATCGGTGACAACTAGTTAAATATGCACCTTACATGCCATTTGTGTAGTACTATTTGTGTATGTATATATAGAACAAAACAAAAGGGAAATGGAAGTTTGTTCCCAACCTATCTTGGCTATACCTATCGGCCCACTGGGGGTCCCAATTCTCATGACACGTCGGCACATTCAACGGTCAACTTTTCAACGCTCACAAGCCGGTCAAAGCGTCACATAATCAAGTCCCGTGCATTTTCCCTTTGAGAAGCAACCTTGGTGGGCCTTCCCTTTAAGGGGGTCGGTCACCTACCTTGACAATCGACTACCATCGTTCGCGATAGCCGTGATGACCATCGCTCGCCACCGCTCTCTGTCGTCGCGACGTCCGTCGCTCGCCGCCGCCGCACGCCGTCCATGCAACGCTTGCCATCGGCCGTACGTCGTCTTCGAGACCTTTGTCGCCCGCGTCCGCGCAATAGCTCTGCTAGTCCCGTCGCCCGCGCGCTAGCTCCGTGACTCTCGTCGCCCGCGCGCCGTCTTTACGACCTTCGTCGCCCCCATCGCCGCGATAGCTCCGTGACTCCCGTTGCCCGCGCCCGGGTGTCGTCTCTGCGACCTTCGTCTCCGGCACCCGCGTACCACACTCTCACACTCTGTTGCGCCCGTGCTCCGCTCCGTTGATACAGCCGTGCCCTCGGGCTCTCTGTCACTCTACAGTGCCCTCGGCACCATACTCACTCTGTCGTGCCTGTGCGCCACGTCGCTGATACGGCCGTGCCCCTGGCACCAGGTATAGTCTCGCGACAACCGTCGCCGTGCCCGTGCGCCACTTCCATGACATGTGCCCCGGCACCGGTATGGTCTCGCCACGGTAGTCGCCGTGCCCATGCCACAATCATGTTACAGACCTTTGGGCATCACACTTATTCACCATACCATGCACCCCCGCCATGGACGTGGAACATGCTCTGACCCACTCTCCGGAGTGTGTAACATTCCGTGGGGCTCCGCTCGCAGTGCTCATGTCGTCACGGTGTCTTCAATCTTCTCAGACAGGTAGAGAGATGCTGTGTGGGGCAAGGTAGTGCGAATTTGGGAACCGGCAGTCTGACGGAGAACTGGTATTTGTGGACCCCCTGGTGACGTGTCATTCCTAGGGGTGACACGTGTCAGCTGATGACACATTGATGACACCGGCACATTTTTCCTTATAAATAGGGGACCTTGGATTTCATTAAAAAAGATAACTCTCTCATTTGTCATTTTTACTTTCTCTCTCTAAAACTCATTCTCTCTGGAATTCTAGAGAGAGAAACACATTCGGATCCCTAACATCGGACTCTTGACGCTGCACCCCTGACGCTGACCCTAGCTTGGATTGTCGGTTGCCGGCCCTATTCGTCTTGTCTGCGCAGCACTGCCAGCCCTCACGGCCTGTCTGGGGAGCCTTGCTCTCTGCCTTTACTCGGTCCTTGTTGTCTCTCACTTTGCATACTTGGATGCTGACTCGGAGTGCAGCCTTTGTGGCACCTCCACATAGATACAAACTTACTTTCCTTAGCATCAAAGTTGTTGATAGTTGCTGGAAACATTACAAGGAAAAACAATTAGGAAGTGTGGAGATGTTCATTTTGGTGATGATATTATCGGTATATCTTTAGTACTTAATTCCCAAGTTTTGGCTACGGGCAGTAAGAATATGGTAATAATATATATCTCACCCTTCATTGGTCCTTCGGTTCTGGCAAAACATGATTACCAAAATTTTTCTTGAGCATTGCAAAACTAGCAATGCATTTCTTGAAAAAACACCCAGACAACCTATAGCGTGCTCTAGATGGAGCGTCCCGTTATTATTAAAGAGGTCAGGATAAGCGTGCAGTCAGCTAATACTACACGATGACGACGAAGAAGAAGAAGACGACGACGTGTGCCTATAGATGATGGTACACGCAAACAAAGCTTTATTACTTCAAATGTGTTAATGATGTGTATAATTGAACAGTGTATGGAGGTGGATGATGCCATTCTGATCAATTTAGTATGATTTTGAAGGTCAGTGTCAACTGTGAAGTCACATCCTCATTTCCAAGAAAAATGCAACATTCTATTTCATAACTCTTTTTCTTTTCTTTTTTTTTTTTTGGGAGGAAATTTTCTCAGTCATTATCTACAATTCTGCATGTCAAAGTTAAAAGACACAGGAAACTTTCTTTGGGTCATGGCCTGAACTCTTATTTGCAGTTTGAATTGAAAAATCTCCCTAACAATTAAAGGTCCCTTGACATCCCTGGTCCCTGCTTCCCATAAATCCTAGTACTGCTGTACAGAAAGGAGGCACAAATTGGGCAATTACTTGCTAGCTATACTTAGGAAGGAAAACCCAGATCAGGCAGTTCATTTAAACCAATTGGAATTTGATTTCTCTGCCTCTTCCCCTCCTAATAAATTTCCCACATCAACTACATCTTCCTAGGCAGTACTATGGGGCTATGGTTCTCATGTCTAGGGCAGCAGCCAGTAATGCGATCTGGCACCAACTGTGGCCTAAGGAATATTGCTATTGGTCTAAGATGGCGACCTATTATTAACTAGTTCTGGTATTACTAAAGTGTGTGATAAAAACGTTTATCACCATAAATAATGTGGCAAAAAGTAATGTGACCCACAGTAAATATTCATGAGGTATACTTGTAAATAATTTTTTTTAGAGTAATAAAAGCGTGTGAAATTCAAATTCGTAAACAAAAACTTTTGCGCTGTACAAAATGGAGTAGAGCATTCTGTAATGAAACTATGCTATATGCGGTTGCGACTAACTTCAAAGTAACTTCGTACAAGGCAAAAATGATCAAAATGTCAAAAAAGAAGAGAGTAAATATTTCAATATCCGACTACTATTTCGCATATGACCTATGTTACAGAGTAGGTGTGCTGACATTTTTGTGGCTTTTAACAATAATTTTATAGCTAAAAGGCTCGTAGCGACAACCGGAGTTACATCATGATCCATTTAGCATGCATCTTTTGTGGACGTATTTGAAAGTGTCCCTTTGAAAATGAGCAGGGGAGCAATGACATATTGTACCACCTTTAAGCACAGTGGTACAAAACAAGTTTTGAAAAGGAGAATTATTCTTGGCAACAGTGTTAGTAGGTGCAACAAGATCACCCTATAGGGTGTCACTGTCTACAGAGGAACAGGCACAGAGAAATTGAGTACTAAATCATGGGCTGCTTGCATTTTCTGGGCATCATCTTCCTCCAAATTTAAACTGAAATCAAACAAGCAAAGGGACAAGAAAGGAGACGAAAAACAGATGAAAAGTGCCCGTTAAAGCTTTGTTTAATCTCAAGCTCCCTCCGTATTTATATACTTCCTTCCAAACTCCGCCACCTTCCTCCATTCAAAAGAATCAAACGCCTTTCTTCACCTCCTCTCTGTGTCTCTGTTTCTGTCTCTCCCTCACACACACTACCATGGAGAACAAGATAAAGCTACGAATCTCTCGTATGTTTGGTTCATCTTTTGCTTCTTGCAGGTCAAAGAACATATCGGATGTAGTAGAACAGCCGTTCTACGTCCAACAGAATCGCCAACACTATCAGTTAGTCGACCTTTTCTCGCCAAAGCCACGACCTCCATTACCATCTCTCTGCAGACCCATGTGCCCGGAAACCTCAGAGATCAGAAACAGCTGTATCAAGGTCAACGACTTGTACCGCCCGCGACGTAAAGTTTCGGACCGAAGGTCCCTCCTTCTGCCGGCCGATACCGACGGCCGGAAATGCCCTCCTGCTTCACCCATCACCCCTTTCAGCACCTTCAAAGAGTTTCAGTCGAAACCCAACTCCAAAAAGTCCCGGAAAACACGGAAGAAGAAGAAAGCCCAGTTGAAAAGCCAAAAGTTTGATCAAACCCACGAGTTCAACTACTATAACTGGTGCAGCAGCAGCGACACCGACGACGAAACGACGCTGTTCTCCTCCAAATCTCTCTCCTCCGATTCGTCCGAGTCTCTCCGTACAACAAAGCCTCGCCGTGGGACTTCACGCGCAACAGAAAGATCCAACAGCTCCCGTGCAGTTGAAACGAGGAAGGATTCTACCATGGGTGCTACGCCGCTACAAGGGAAAGTGAAGGACAGTTTCGCGGTGGTGAAGCGTTCGAGCGATCCACACAGCGATTTCAGGACGTCAATGGTGGAGATGATAGTCGAAAGGCAGATATTTGCGGCGAAAGACTTGGAGAACCTGCTGCAGTGCTTTTTGTCGCTGAATTCGGTTCATCACCATAAGGTTATTGTTGAGGTGTTTGATGAAATTTGTGAAGCTCTTTTTTCTAATTGGTCATGAAAAAAGAAAAGAAAAATTGTAGCCTGCTTTGTTCTAATTATTGTCCTAACTCTTTAGTATTTTAGTATGCTAATGAATTATGTGTTTTGTTCTTACTACCTAGTCTTATGTTCCTATTCTTGATCTTTCTCTAAGTAATGTATTTTTGAGTTTATGCACAAGTGCCACTGTACTCTACCGGAATGGTTACTTACAATCTGCAGGGGTATAATATAATATTTGAAGCACCTTAAAACTTACCTCTCTCTCTCTCTCCCCTCGTCTCGTCGTAACAAACTGTTCGTAATAAGGGCTCTATTTCAAGTGATATAAGTGCTTTCAGTTTCAACCTTAAAGTGGTGATACTTTAAAATCACTGATTCGTCCCCCGACGGTCACAGCAGCAAACTGTTGCAGCAGCAGCAGCAAGGGAACTAGCTAGTTGGTGTTCGGTTCATACATATGCTATTAATTTCAACATTAGAGTGGGTATTTTAGGCTGTTTTTTGTTTCTAGTTTGTTTGTCCTGTTCTTGTTTTGGGGCTTTGGAGAGGGATGTGATTTGAAAGATGAATCTGAACAGACTGATTTTGTGGAAGTTGTGTCCTTTTGCTGTTCCTCTTTCTCTTTGGTGTGTGATGAAATGGATTGGGTGAAGGTGTAGAAAGGCTCAAGAGATGACAAAGTCGATCTTTGGATGGTTCTCAACTTTTTGACAATGGTCCAATGGAGGACTGAACTTTCAAATGTGCTGGTGTTAACTTCAACTGATGCTCACCATCCCAAAAAAAAAAAAACTCAAAAGCTATGCCCTTTTTTTCTTCCATGGGGTTTGACTTCTAAATTCTCTTTTCATTTTGACATTTGCAACCAAAAGGGTAAAGATAGTTAAAATGAATAGATTAAGAGAGAGGCTCTTGAGAAATAAAAACCCTATTTTGATTCCATAAATAATAAAGTACACTAAGTGTCTAGGTCACATGGGCAGCTAGCACTATGGTAGTTTCAAAAATAGCTCTTTTAAGTTTGTAATGGTTATCATATTGTTTATTTCAATTTTTTAGACTATCATTTTAAATTCTATTTTCAAAAATACCAAATAAGTCTATGCGTAATTTCTCGAAAAGAAAATGAACCTTTCTAGTGATTTCAAAACAATAAAAATGAAAAGGAAGAAATTGGTAAGCAAATGGAGAAAATTTTGCTATTTGCGAAAATGAATAGAACCAACTGAAACGTCAGTTCTCTGCTCATATCAACTAGTTCATTAACATTTTATTGCTAGAAAATAGTGTTAGTTAATTATAAAAATTAATGTAACAAGATGCAAAAAGAGTCTCTCCATCCAAATCTTACTTTGTTTTCACTAAATATACAAAGTGAGGTAATGACGTCTCAAGGTCATATGTGTGGTCCTGGACCCTTTTGTCAAATGTCGAATTGTTTTGAATTATTGTCCTAATCATTTTGAGTGATTGAATTAGAGGACTATGTGATCAAAAATGAGACCAAGTGAAGTAAATAATTGTTTTACAATATATCTAACGGTTATAGCTAGTTGAGGCGCCATTGGCGGACCTACGTGGTGACTTGGGGGGCTCAAGCACCCCCTGAAGTTTTTTTTTTTTAAAAAAAATACGAGAAATCATATGCCATTGTTGCACTAAACAAGTCTTCATCATTGGTCCACAGTGGTTGTTTTGGGCACTCTGGTCAGTAGACGGCTTATATTTCATGCTAAGAGGCATGGGCACGTAGCACGCGACCCACTTAACTGGAGATGCTGGACACTGTATTTGTCGGACGTTTAGGACTTGGACATTTGATTTTGCGACATCCAACAGTGAATACTCGCCTGTACTTTCTTTTTTCTTTCGGGAATTACACCTAGATCCCGTTCCCAAGACCACGTTCCCCGAGACCCCACACAAGTTGGCAGTCACTCTCTCTCTCTCTCTCTCTCTCTCTCCCTCCCCCCTGACTGTGAGGACCGTGACTACCTTTGAGGACTGAGCACAAGTTGTGACCGTTGACGGCTTAACGACGGCCACCGACTCACCGGGACGACCTGTCGAGTGACGAAGACTACCTGTCGACCTCATCGAGCAGTGAGCACCGACCATCGACTCACCGCTACTCCGTGACGTCGACCAGATCTGGAACTCCGCGACGACTGTGACTTACTCCGACGGTTGGAACTCCACCAGATCTAGAATTGCCAAACTGACGCCGACCATGACTGACTTTTATAGGGCTCTTTCTCCTTATCGATATAGCACCTTCGGTACAAAGATGAAGGATGGCTCAGGCAACGAGGCTCTGTGGCTCTGTGAAGTAATAGTTTAATTTTAGTTTAATATATTAATATGTTAATTTTAGTTTAATTTCAATGATTATATAGAGATTTTAAAAATATGTTTGGTTAATTTACTTGCCAATTCTTAAATTTTAGTTTAATTTTTGCACCGCTTGAAAAAAATTTCTAGTTCCGCCCCTGGTTGAGGCCATCCAATATTTGCTTTGATCTTCATCATATCACGTCGAAAGGAACATCACTCAACGTTCTTTTCAATTGATTTGGAAACGTGGTCCATAAACAATTGGCATCAGTTCCTAATTTAGAATCAAAGGTTATAAAATGGTTCGACGTGATACTTATATATATACATATGTTTTTGTTTGCTTAGATAATCATATAGTCTTCCATCAAAATCTCTCTGAAAATCTAATTAACAAGCTACCAAAAGATCCCAAATAAATCGAGTTCCACAAGCTACATTTTCAATAGATTTCAGAGCTGCATGAACAAGATTGTCGGCAACAAAATAGAGGACATATATTTGGTAAATCTATACCATGTACGATTGGCATGAAGCCTGCGGACAAAAGGCCAAGCCATAAATCTACGCAAAGTGTTGGTGGTACATAAATGAGACAAAGTATCTCATAATGTGTTAGGTACATCTATTTTGTATGTTCATTAACCAAACACAATTAATTAACAATATTTCCTTTGTTTCCAAGGCCTGTTTTTGGTTTGTAGCATACTTGTTTCAAAATTACACTCCCGAGTCCTGACAATATATAATCAACAAAATTTATTTATGGGTTTGGTAAATTTTGAAATCAAAACATTGACTAAAATGCATGGTTTCAAAAATTGATTGATGAGTTTGGTGATTTTTGAAATCAAAACGTTGCCTAAAATGCATGGTTTCTGGGATTAAGATTCTCTGCTATAGTAAAAAATATCGCTAAACACATTTTAACAATTAAAGACAATCAGTATAAATATTAGCGACTGTAAGAATATATTTATTAGCTATTTTTTTTGTCACGAAAGCTGAAACAACAGAAAAAGCCGAATAACACATGATCCTTGTTTTTGTATTTAATAGGTGGGTTAGGGTTCTGAGCCACTTTTGATTAGAAAAAAAAGGGTTTGAAAGTGATGGGTCATGTTTGAACATTTTGCATAAAATAGTGACAAGTCCTTCTCTGGTGGAAAGGAAGGGACAGTGGGAGGAGGCAAATGTGGGGAACTGTCTAGGGTTTTGCGGAGGGAATGAGACGAATACTTGGTTTCTAAAAGTGGTGGACTGGGGCTAAAATGAAGCTAATGCTTCCCAGCCTGCAGAATACTGACCCTGATGGCTATGTTACATTGCAAATAAATGCAAGTATTTGCAGAGAGGGAGAATTCTGGGACATGGTGCTGGTAAAATTCCATGAAATCCCTTTTGAATTGACGACGACGATGATGAAGTTACGGAGGAGCAGCTTGTTTTTTATTTGGATAGCATGCAACCCTAGATGGGGATGTCAAATTTAAAGAATGTCTGGCCATGCCAGTGAGATGTTACCATGTTGGTCTCAGCTTCTAATTAATTGTCGCATTTCTTTGGGGTCTCGAGCCCAACGTACGTGCTCATGTATCTCTTGCTTGGAGTGCTATTAAATTTATTTCCTTACTTGTTCTTAGGTCACTTGATGGCCAAACAAGAAAGGCTTAATTCACTTTTTTGTTTGTCGTTAGAAATTAATATACGTGACTAACGTGTATGTTCACAAAAAAAAAAGTATATAAGAGAGTGAAAATAATATTTTTCTTTATAATAGGGAGATCTTAATATGCTTGTGAGTGTGACGTGCATATTAAGAGGTAAAGGCTTACTAGGTCTCTTTTTTTGTGTCCAAGATTAGAGGCACCAGAGGTAAATGCTTAACATGTATATCGTATTCAAAATTTGAAACTTTTTAATATTGTACACAACTTTAACATGTTTTCACAGTATAACAAAATTAATCACCCTCTTTTTATATAAATGTCTGTATATACGTATAATTATCTTTTATATTATATTTTTTCTTATGTTGCATAACTTTTTATACTGTTTTAGGTGAGTTTTATTAGTAAATCCTTCAACACATGAATTCTTAATATTGTTATTAAAAGATAAAAAAAAACTCATAAAAAGGTGAAAATAGCATTATTTGTTATTAGTATTCGACATATAAGTATGAACTTTTAATTAGCCGTTATTGATCTCGTGTGTAACGCACGGGTTTAATATTAGTATATAATGAGTATCATAGAGAAAAACTTTACATGGGATACGAAGGAGGGAGGGTCAATTGCGTTTCTTAGATCCAAAGCCCAATGGATCGGCATCTAAAAACTCAATAGCCCATGATTGAAGGCGCTCGGAGAATTTGGGAACAAAGTCTGGGTTGGGTTCTGGCTTCTGGCTTTCCAATCTATTACGAAGGGACATGGCACCATCAACGAATAAGATGACTGGATGACAACAATGTTCGTACTATTCTAAATTCAGTTCATTATCGCTGATTATCATCTGACCTAATATTAGGAGTGAATACGATTCGATTTGATTCAGTTTGACAGTCAAACTGCAAACTGGATCGTTACTTATCGGTTTGAAAAATTATGAACTAAACCCAACCAAACCAAACACCATCGATTTGGACCATTTGGTTTGGTAGGTCAAGACGGTTCAGTTTAAACGGTTTGCACTCACTTAAAGACGTTGTTCATTTGCACACTTCTATTGGATCTACTAATAATTGAAAATTGAAGTTATAGTTTTTTTTCTTTCTAAATTGTATATAATCTTGTTACAATTGATATATAAGTGTTCATTGATGTGTGAGAAAGAATGAGTAAATATAGAATATAGGTTGATCACGATGTTATTAGTGTTCTCATTATTTTATTTTCTTTTAACTTTCAAGATTTGTTTATTTGGATTTTCTTAGTACCATATATGTAAAATTATCAATGAATGTTATTAAAAATAGATTAACATATCAAAAGTCGGTTTGGTTCGGTTCGCTTTGGAATCGGTTTAAAAAATGTGAAACGTGAACCGAACCAAGGCCGGTCTGAGAAATGTGAAACCGTACTGTTAAGATCTTTGGACGATTCGGATTGAGTTGGTTCAGTTTGAGCTGTTCGGATCGGTTTAAATGGTTTGATGCTCACCCCTACTTTTAGACTTGGCAAAAAAGTACCCGGATCCGCGGGTAGAATCGTATCCGGCTAAAAAACCCGGGTATGGGTACATGTTTTGAGTACCCGCCGAAAACAGACCCGGACCCGAACCGACCCGTAGATTTTGAGTAAACCCGGGTGGGGTACGGATTACCCGGTTTTTTCTATATAAATAGTTTGCTAGGGTTTGTTGTTTTTTTCTCCCTTATATATCCTCTGCACCGCTTCTCCCGTCCCCCCTCTCTCGATCTCAACACACTCTATCTCACGACGTCGGATCTATTGACGGCTGGCTAACCCACATCAACTCGACAGCAGCTACTCCACCTCTAGATCTGCCATGGCTTCACCGTCACGCTCGACGGCAGCTACTCCACCAACAGATCTGCCATGGCTTCACCGTCATGCTCCGCCGCCAGATCTGCCATCACTTCACGTCACAGCTCCGTCGCCACCGTAGATCAGGAAAGAGAAATTCTTGAAGAGTTGAAGTCATGGCGCAGATCGAGGTCCGATCGTGGTCTCTGATCGAGAATTATTTTTCTGGATCTTCTTCTCTGATCGTGGTCTCTAGTTTTGCCTTGCGTTATTTTTGTTTACGAGATGTTTTTTTTTCCAAGATATGCTTGATCGAGATCATTCGGTTTGAGAATTGAGATGGTGGTTTCAGAATTGAAATGGTCTATCATGGAACCAAGTGATAATCGTAGAAATTAAATTAGAAATTGGTGGTTGTAGTAATAAAAAAGAAGAAAAAAATTCTATAAAAAATACTAAATAGCCCAATAAATTTGTTAATAAAAAAAATTAAATAAATTACTTGCGGGTATTACCGGCCTGTCAGGGTAAGGTACGGGCCCTGGAAAAGCCTACCTGGGAAAAAAGGGTAAAAATTATCCGAACTGGTTTTACCTGTATCAGGCCGAATTTTACCCGTATCCGGCGAGTTTATCCGTTTGCCAGGTCTACCTACTTTATTTGTTTGTGTTTGGAGCTTTGAGCGAGTAAAAATATGTAAAATTCGATAATCAAGGGCTTCCTAGCGCTTCGGCCCAAATGGACTTCGACTCAAATGATTTTATTTTTATGAGGTTCAGCAGTCAGCTGTGTGCATCTCGCTCAGTTCATCTTCCGGATATTGTTCTTGGTCTTCGAACCAAAAGATGGACAAGACATTCTCAAAAAATAAACAAAAGAGACATATCCTCTCACATAAAGGCTAAAGCTCCTGATCAAAGAGAATAAGAGTCGGCTGTTTTCACCAGTGGGGACTGGAGTGGAGACCATGCTATATGCATAGTGGAATTCGATAGCAGTTGCCCAAACCTTGGTGCCTCCGGACGAGCGTGCCTGCCTATAAGACTAGGCATGGTTTAAAGCCTTTAGAACCAGCCACTTGGGGCTTGCTAGGGTCAGATGGAGCTCCTACCGACTTTGCCATATGCAACAGTCTGGATAGACATGGAGTTTTAACAAACTTGTTCATAGTCGGACGAAATGTTTCTGATAAACCTTGAATGTATAACCACTGATAGTTCATGACTGTTTTGTCGTGCTTTATTCTTGTACGATGTATGAATGAAAAAGTGTTTTAGCGTTCATCGAAGCACCGTTTAATCATCCAAAGAAGTGGAGACAAACTTATGATGATTTGAAGAGTAATCATGAACAACTGTTCAATGTTTAGATGCTACTCGAGTCATAATCATACTAAAAAGTTGATTAAAGAAGGAAAAAAGACCTCTAATTCTGGTTCAAGCGAGCGATTAAAAGTGGTCCCTCAATGGTGTAATGGTCTGTTTGGTAACTCATTTCAACACTCAGACTCAATGATCACTCAGGTTTAATTAAGGGTCGAAAGTTACTCGAAAGATATTATCTAAAACTATTGATTTGTCACAGCCATAACGTCCACCGCCTACCATCACCACCTTCACCTCCAATTCCAACATCGATGTTTCCATGAGTTTCTTATCGCATTACAACCATTTCGTCACCATCATCGCCATTACTATCGTGACAATTTCTGCACCATTGTCACCCCTTTATGCATCCATAACCATTTCATGCCATCAGGAAGCTACAGCCATTGCCACTATCATGTCATCACCCTTAGCCACCACTAACGGTAACACTAACATCATCAGGCAACCACGGCAACTAGCAGCCACGACAAGCACTATTGGTAGGTTTTCCCAACCGTCGCCGCAGCCGCCACCGCCCCCAATATTCATAATACCTCAATCTAACTTTTTTTTTTCTGTTTTATTTCACCTTTTTTTCATTTCATTCTTCAGATCTAACATTTCAGTTAGGTCACAACTCCCTTATAGAGTTGGCCTTAGGAGCACCCCTTACCGCGACCGTTGGCTCCCATGCTTACCGCGGAAATACAATAAATTGTATGCGGTCTGGCCCTCGGTTTTTATGCTAAACTTTCATAAATTTTGTGTCATATCCACCAAGTTATTACTTAGTTTGATTTCAAACAATTATAACCCCTATTCCTTTCTAGCTTTCCTCCAAGGTTATGTTGGCCATTGTTACCTTAAGAGTCAATCGCTCTTGTACTTTAGTTTTTTGTTAACATCACTTTAGCAACATAATGAAAAAGGTAACTAAAGGGGAAGAGACGCTCTATATGTTTGCTTTTGGTACTGTATTTAAAAGTCCAAATTTTACTCATAGAGCACTATTCTAATATAAATAAAGAGTAGCCCTGCTAAGACATGTTTGAACGCAGTTGTAGCTAGGCAGAGAGAGATCATCTCTCACCTCGTTGCAGTTAGAATTGGTTAGTTTGAGAGAGACGCACTGTACTTGCATCTTTATTTTCTAATTCCTAAGAGCCCAAGATGACAGAAGTTTTTGCTGGCATTATTCTCGATCACATCTTTTTTCGTTCTCTTTTAAAGAGGAATTGATTAATTTAGTCTTGTCTTCTAAAATTTGGGTGCAAAAGCTACATTTTGATTACTGTTCTTTCATACATTTTGAAGAAGCCCTCAGCGAGAGGCAAAAAAAACCTGCAGGTGAAGCGTGTAGCATTGCCTACGGTTCAAATGAAAGTTTGCTTTTGAGCGCAAACAACCACTAACAAAATTTAGCTAAATAAAAACTCAGCACGAGTTTAGCTGATGTCCGTAGAGATTCTAATCATGTCATCTTACTGGCTTAAGAACTTCTTATATATCCTTAAAATCTGTATCACACCAATTCTAGAGTCTATTTTGTCGCAGTTTATTTTTATCAGTTTATAACTTAAAACTTAAAATGTGTGTTTGTTAGCTGTTGCCATAAGCTATAAGTCGGGTATAACCCTTCTAGAGGCAAAATAAACTATAATTACATAAGTACCTCAAAAGGTACATTTTTATATCTTAGATTTTCATACCACAGCTCGATCATTACACTCGTCACGTATCAAATGTTTGGTACTTTACTTTCCTTCTTCCTTTTCAAAACTTCATTTCATTTGATGTCGGATTTAGATGATTCATGTCCCGTTCAACTCAAAATTGAATTATGTTTCATTTAAGATATAAATTCAATGAGTTACTTTCACAAATGGTCATTTGGTTTGACGGCTGAGTTTTACTTTGCATCCCACAGAATTGGTGAAACCTAACTTCTAGTTATAATGCTAGTTATCAGCAATAATGACATAACAATCTTTATGAGAGTACAACTGATGAATGGACATATGTGAGTAGTAGCATCAACTGATATTAGCCAATTACCAGATTTGCCATACGTGTCCACTTCATGTTTTGTGGGGTGGGCACCCTAGCACCGACCCGCTCCTTTATATCATGATTTGCCTAATTCCCTAAAGAGGGTACACACCAACTCCCACCATCTAAAGTAAAGATAAAGAGAGCATATTTTGACATATGAACAGCTCTAATATATGAAACGGTCACAAAAGCAGTGATCTTGGGTGTCTTGAGAGAGGAGCCGTATTTTCTTTTGTTTTGGTCACAAGGGAGAGAGAGAAAATAAAGAAGGAAGAAAGAGTCCCCATGGAACGACAAAGGAGCGTGTGATTGGAGGTGGAAAAATCACAAGGAAAAAGGCTCTTGAAAACGGTTTAATTATGATGCCACATTCAAGTTTTGAGTCATAACGCAGATGGGCCAGTGAGTTATGCCTACGTAGTGTAGTCATTAACAGTAATGATCAGCGCTTACAAGACTCGTCTGACTGATTTAGTTGACGGCTACAAATGTGAGAACTTTCCATGTAAGTTTTCCTTTACGACCTTGAATGCCTCCAAAGATCTTCTTTATATAGATTGGGGCTGCCTGTATTCATCTAGATCAGAAGCAAGTCTTACCAAACCCTAGAACCACCAATGCTTCTAAAAAGTTCCATTTCCAACACCAAAAAGTTCTTCAAGAGAACTGTAGAAAGTGTTAGGTCTTTTCTTTCGGGAGGGTACCAAAGGCTTCCAAAAAACCCTCCCTTCCAGCCCTTTTCTTGCGGTTGCAGCGATGGTAGGAGTTTGAGCCAAATTTACAGAGAGTTGGATAAGTTCTACACAGACTATACCAACCAACAGGAATACGATAATGGTGACGCTAACAAGATCAGGAGCAGCGTGAAGGGTAATGAAGTTTGTGAAGAAAATTCAACCAGTCATGTGGAGAAAAGTGAGGAAGATCAGAAGAAGAAGAAGAAGAAGAAGAAGGTGAGAATTGTGTTTGAAGAAAAGAGAAAAGAGGACTTGGAAAGTTCTAAAGGTGGAAGAGAGGAAAGGAGGACTTTGGTAAGAGAAAAGCTCAAGGAACTGGAGATGATTGATGGGAGCAATGTGGAGCATGCAATGGACATTGAAGAAGCTCTTCACTACTATTCTGGCCTGACTTGCCCTATTTATCTTGACATTGTTGACAAATTTCTCATGGACATGTACTCGGAAATCTTCAATGTCCAGGCATCTGCTCAATTCAAGAAATCACGAACAAGGCTGGGATGATGAGCAAAGGTTCAGACACTTGATACTTGTCCATGTTAGAATTTTTCTCCATCTAGTTGGTTAAATTTCAGTATGTTTGTCAATTATTTCTTCGTGGAGTCAATTTTACATTGATTCTTACTGGTTGCTTGGCTATTTTCATAGAATTGGTGAGATAATCAATTTCATAAATTAAGTTGTCTCTTTGACTGCTTGAATTGCATTAAATGTACCCTTGTTGGCTTGATTTGTTTGAGTTACAATTTCTGCTTATTTGGACATTAAAAGACATATTGAACCCTTTGGAGCCAAAAAAAGGAACTTTGAAGCCAAGCAAATGAGCCTACTGGTGAG
Source organism: Escallonia herrerae (assembly GCA_033070095.1). NCBI lineage: Eukaryota > Viridiplantae > Streptophyta > Magnoliopsida > Escalloniales > Escalloniaceae > Escallonia > Escallonia herrerae. The sequence goes on along the minus strand of JAVXUP010000030.1, from coordinate 676,104 downwards.
TAGTACCTGTCGTTATAGTTCACTTCCATGTCCTCCAAATTTGCATACCCTAACCCCCCACCCCGGCCCCCCGCCACCCACCCTTACGCCGACCCTTCTGCACCCACCAATTTGGATCGTCCAGAACTAATTGAGTTACTCTACCGGTGGAGTTCCTCCAGCTGTTTTTGTGCAACCGTTAAATCTATATGATTGCACGGATGAAAAGAGCGTGAAATAACAAAGAAAACTTTTATGTGATTGTCCACCTTTACATGCAAAGCTCGAAAAAACGTACTTATGAACTGGACTCCCGCTGGACTCGTTGTTTCTCTTGATTGAACTTTGTCTTTTTCGCTTTTAGGGTTTGTCTGTTAGGTTAGGGGGGGGGGGGGGGGGTATTGTCATTGGATTGGGCTTCACGTTCAACATGGACTTAAGGAAGGAGATGAGTTCGTCTACTGCCATTCGTAAATACTGAACAGATAAACAGTAAAATTTGCCCAAGCAAACACTGGCCCATTGACTGACGGGCCGAGCTCAGCCTAATTGGAAGAAGAGAATGTTAACCGGGCTTATGCCCAAGAAAGCCCAACTTCGTCTACAAAGTCGAAGTTGGGCTTGTATGGCAGAAGCCCGGAGCAATCTTCTCTTCTTTAATGTGTTATAGTCCCCGCATGCAAATCAACATGGGCACATCATATAATGCACTATAATTCACATCTAAATATGAAGCATCAAAAGTAAATATTAAGGTAGAAGTTCCTCCATGGTGACCTTCAAAGTGAGAGCTAGAAAGAAATATGAGGGAAATGGTATTAACCGAATTAAATTTCAAGTATGAGAGTCCTTGAAATTAGGGATTATAATAACAATAATGCGGTACAACTAAATAATAGTGTGAAAATTACAATTAATGTGCTTTAATAGCTCTTTCTGCTATATTGTTATTGTTCATGGCTTACAAGTTGTGAACTGATCAAGTCCCAAATTATGGCAAAAGGAGCATCCCAGAGTCGAACTCAATGTAGTCTGATTTTATGTTGTTGGGGCCGTGTGAGGAGGCTTACGCTTAATAACTCCACTAATACAGGGCTCGAGGGATCATCTTTGGCGTTTAGTTCGCATCTCTTCAATTTCTAGACTGCACAAATTCCTTGGCGAGCGTGAGCTCAGGATATTGTCTCAGCATGATGCGATAAGCTGACCTAATAAATCGCGCGCGAGAGAGAGAGAGAGAGAGAGAGAGATTTTGTTTCATTTTTTCTTTTTGATGGCCTTTTTCAATCAATTCAAAGTCCTAGTCTCCAAAACGATTAATATAGTTGAACCCCACATTAGTGCCAGTCATCCATCATTTGTACAGCAAGGGGAAAGGGTCGGTAAAGGGTATCATGCCTTGAATCGCCAATTAGGGCAAGTTAGATGGTAGGCCACATGAGACTTAGTCCAAAGAGATAGTTGACTAAAGCACAATAATCTCCAAGACCCCCACTCATCTCTAATGGTGGATCCCATGTTATAGCTCATCTAGCTGCTCAAAAAAGCAGGCAGAGCCAGAGAGGCTAAAAAGAAGACATGGAATCTCGAGATGCCACGAGGGTTTCTGTCCATCTTTGGCCTCACCTTTGGGTTCTGGTGAGGAGATTCCTCTGGTATTTGGTGAGAAAAGGTGAAGAAGACATGTCCACTAGAAAAGTGACCTAGTGGACTTTGGAAGAGTACTCTCGTTTCTTTTTCCTTTTCAGCAAAACCATGGAGAGAGCCATCTGTGTACACATGTTCTCTTGGGAGGAAAAAGGGGGAAGATATAAAGAGCTGTCACGTACAGTTGTGTCTCTATCTCTGAAACATCAAGCTGAGGAGGGAGATAGGGGAATATCTTGCACTAAGTGGCACACTTTGTAGCTGTAAGCTTGGTGCACACACCATGGTGATGAAGGTTCTTCTGTCATCTTGAATCGAACACGTATTTATTTTGATAATTAATCATCTAGTGCCCCAACTTTATACCAAGCATTTGCAAACATTGTGGTGGCATTTGTTAATTTTGATTCTTCTTCTTTATCTATAGTGTTGCACAAATTAAAGAACGTTTTCTGATTTTTGCCCAAAATTTGGAAAAAAATTAGAAAGCAACGTTCATGTCACAGCCTTTATGCACTTGCTTCAAGTATTAAGTAATCTTAGAGTAGCATTTAGGTTCGTGGATTTGCCATCAAGTCAGCCGGAAGCAAAAGCAAGAGTTACTTCCAAGCAATAGCGTAACGGCTAACTAAATATACCTGTATTAGCCACCAAGAATGTATGACGAAATGGTTAACACCCATTATAGAAATGACGCTAAAAAATAATTGGTGGAAAAAAAGTCTGCTAGGGTCGTACTTCAAATATGCTTAATTGGAACCAATTTACGATTATCAAAAAACTTAATTTGCACCAGTTTTCAAGAAACAAGTTCACTTTTACGCTCTACAATCACAGTTAAGGCTGCAAAAACAACGGAGATCGAATTCTGTTGTGCTAGCTAGTTTCTCGTGCTAATTATAAGATTGCATGGCACTTCTTGAGTACTGAGCGAAAGGTGACAAGTGCAACATGCCAGCCACCAGACTCCGAGCTCACTTTTGGAACCCACATGGGGAGTAGCCGACGGTCCATCGATTGGAGAAGAAAGGTTGTGGTAGACAACTTGCAAGTGGCGGTCCCCCGTAAACCAAAACAAGCCCCATCGGAAAGAATACAGACTTCTAAGTTTTACTGACAAAATCATTACGTCCGCCATTCATGTTACGTTAACAGTGTCTTATGGAATTCTCACCACGTCTTGAACCAGAGCTTGCTGCCAATTGAAGGTGGCGTTCCTACCTAAGAGCATAATCACCGAGCAAAAGGGCAACAAAAGTCAAAAACTAGGTGCAGATGCTGTCTACTTCCGCACACGGTTTCGCATTTCAGAAGTTGACCGAGTTCTTATTGGATCGTTCATGACGTTGTGGAGATCTTATATCTTTTTAATAAAATAGTGCATCATTTAACTTTTAATTCAGTTTTAGAGATGATATCAATCCTCAAACATCTCAAAAGGAAGTGTCTCAGGGAAATTAAGAAAGCAAGGGAGTATGATCAAGACACTTGTAATAACCTATAGTGACAATTTATAATGCTTCAAAAAAAAAAAAATACCCAAATGGCTTTCAATCGCGTTTTGTGCCAATCGGAGTTGCTATGAAACGCGATTGAAATGGCTTTCAATTGTGTTTAGCTTTCTCCCCAGTTAGGTAAAGCTTTATACATCTTTTCAATATTTGTTGCGAAAGCCAGAACATCATGACTGTACATACATACTGTAGTGACAAATATCGTTGAAGTGGTTTGCAACTAGAAGAAAGAGTGTGCAAGTAGCAACACTCTTTTTACAATGGAAAAAATTTGAATGTTACCCCGATTAGAAGAATCTTCCTCCTACCCCCTATATACCGATAATCAATCGTCTCTAAATGATTGTAGTGACTTTTATTTAGTAATGCTAAAAAAATACTGCTAATAATTATCGTTGAAAGTATATAAAAAAAAATCACTAGAAAAATATAAAGACTATTATTGTCACTATACTAAAAATTTCAGCATCGTCGCCACATCAAACCGAAGAAGAGATGAAAAGATCTGATTAGTCTTAATCAACTTTTGCCGCATTTCTTCTTCTAACTTAATCAAGTTATGCCACGCCCTTGCGCCTGCATGTCTTGCCCTTTTCACCCACGTAATAAACCCGTGCCCGCAGCGCTCAAACACATGCAAACGTATCACTTTGAAGCTGAAACAGTGATGGAGAAATGTCATGAACCTTTCAGAGCCTTAGCTTCTTGAAAATGCAGTTTTCTTAATCTCCATCACCTTCCACTTTGCATCTCTCTTACAACTCAGGCCTCCCGGTAAGTGTAACAGGTTCGAAAGAGGCAATTTGTACTTGGACTTGACCCATGAATAGTTCACTCATACTCTCTGTGTGGAAGCTATGGCGGTGCAATGTTATTGTGATCAAGATGGCCACTTGGCTTCTTAAGTCCTAAAGCAGGTCAGATTCTTTGCAACCTCGGAGTCACTTCAAGTATTACGTATTGTCAAATGTCGACAAGCTATGATAGTGAAAAATGGAGAACCCAATCATCGACCACCAAATATACATGATTTGAGAGTGATACATAATATGTAAGACAATTTGCACAAAGGGATTTAGACAGCATAATGCTGCAAAGAGTGATAAGAGGAAGACAAAAGGGAAAAAAAAAAAAAAACTCACAACAGAAGATTCAATCATATTTTTATCTTCCTGGGTCTCTACTAAATACATCTTGTTTTACTTAATACATCTTTTGTTGCATGAAATATTGTTTTTCATATAAAATAGAACTTATAAACACATATATAATAAATATAAAAGTGTCGCTAAAGGTCTCTAATATTATCTTGGATTGAAGTCCTTATCTCTTGATAAATTAATTTTCATATTAGTAAAATAGATTATTAGAAAATTAATTCTAAAATCCGAAAACTAGAACTAAACAATATTCTAACTTATTAGGACTTAATTCGATTATTGTATTCCTAAAATCACTCTTTAAGTTGAATATAAATTTTATATATTCTAAAAAACAAAAAAAAAATACATCTAAAACAACAAAAGTAACATCTTAGATTAGAAAAAAAAAAACTGATGTTACAGTTCAAAACAACTTGCGAGATTTAGTGGATATGATGCTTATTTTTATATTATATTTGTTTTGCAGGAATGGTGATGGTTATTTTATATTATATTCATTCAAAAACTCAACTTAATCAATATACTAACAAATTATTATATTCTCGATATTATTTATTCGTAGTAAACTGGAGAAAATCTATAACCTTCACAAAAAAAATTTCCTCTACGTAATTTTACAAACCTTATTGTAATCAAATACAAACTACAATTTTTTTGGATAAGACCCTAACAACCAATAAAAAGAGTATAAATTAACTAAATTCACATGAACAAAAAGCCAAGTAGCTTAGACGACTAAGAGGGTGTTTAGGATTCATTATAGATTAGTCAAACCTGATTAAATTCAGATTAAATCAGTTTTGAATTGTTTGGCAAAAAAAAAGTAAACTGATTAAATCTCTTTCAATGTGCTCAAAACTGATTAAATCCATAATTCTTATTTTCTTGTATTAAGATTTAATCAGTTTTGAGAACAAGATTTGACCAAGAGATTTACTAAAATATCCTTACATATAAACAACATTAAATGCTCAATTTCAGTTTGAATATACTATATGATAATTTTGCTACGCTAAACTTACTTTAGTCCTTTTTTATCCAAACACCTTCAACAACTTTTAATCTGTTATGCTTAAAGCTGATTTTAGAAACATATTCTAATTTAATCAAAATTTACTTTTAAGAATCAATCTCAAACGGCCTCTAATTATAAGCTTTCAAACTTAATTTTGACTAGAATAGAGTCGATTGTACATATGACGGCTGATTGCTATGTCCATTCAATAACAGTTGTGTGGGTTAACCTTCACGCTGTAATTATTAGCATAATTCACAGTTATTTGCTAAAGTTTACAAAGTCAATGTCTAACAAGCATAACCTGAAAATTTTGGTATGCAAAGCTTACATTATGGTGAAAAAATAAGCATTCGTGAATTGGATGTAAGAATTATAAGTAGACCTACAAGATATGGAAAGCAAATTCAACCTCCTAAACTCTACTTCAGAATGTACTTACAAATTAGGTTTCAACTTTTGACATATCGCAAAAACACTCCAAGATAAGGACACAATATTCTTATCAATTGAATGTCCCCACAACATGCATTTTACAAGAATTAGAAAAAGAAATATATATTAAATATTTGATACGTTATGGTCATTTGGTTAAACTTATTTTGACAAGGTCAATAACTCAGTTGAACGTAATAAGATGTCTATAAGTCATATTAGATGTGAAATGCAACTCTAATCATATCAAATATCTACTTAATCACCATAATAGCCTATAGAAACTAATATCTGATTATTAGCACCTTCAAAATCCTCTACACCTAAATGTTAATTTGTAACATAAGCATTTAGAATTTAAATGGATATGTGAATATCGCCACTTTATTTAATTACAATCAAGTATATTTGTATCATGTGTCGTCTCTGCAGAAGACTAGCGCCGAGAGGTCGGCGCGTGGGTAACAGCGGGCGTAGCACGACCACAAGTGACGGGTGTTGCGAAGCCAGCGCGAGGGTGACTGTGAGCGTTGCAGAGATGGCGCGCAACCGCAAGTGATTGTCATCGCATAGATGGTGTGGTTGTGACGGCGGGCGACCATGGGCAACGGGCACCGTGAAGACTGTGCGCGGGCTACGGCGAGCGACAATGGTCATGGCGACGAAGCACGGCCGCGAGCGATGGTTTCACAATGGCGGTGCGGGCCACGAGCGATGGTCGTCGATCGTCAAGGTAGGTGGCTAACCCCCCTCGTCAAGGGAGGTGGCCGACCCTCATCATCAAGGGAGGTGGCGACCCCCTTAAGGTGGGAGTCGCGCCAAGTCTACTTTGGTACATTTTTCTAAGTCTTGGTGGCGCCAAAGTCGCTTTAATTTGTGACGTGTTGCTCAAAACGGGACCCCTAGTGGGCCCTTGGGTGCGACCAAAGTAGGTTGAGAGCATGAACTTATGTAATATAATTGATGAAACATGAATGATATTTTATTGGGGGAAAAATACGCTTTCTTTCTTATCGTTACTTGTGTTACCTGGGAGCCACACTATGGCTATATATATATATATATATATATATATATATATATATATATATATATATATATATATATATATATATATATATATGTGTGTGTGTGTGTGTGTGTGTGTGTGTGTGTGTGTGTGTGTGTGTGTGTGTGTGTGTGCGCGCGCGCGCTCGAATCCAACCTCTGATCCGACATGCCTACTCTCCCATTATCTGATAAGGATCCCTCTTTAACTCTCCCTTCAAGATAATCATATATATGCATGAAGACTTGGAAAAAAGTATGTTCAAAACTCCTCATCTCATATATTGAGGACTCCTCCTTCATACACTGACCTAGGCATTGGAGATTTCCCGCAAGCTACCTCCACACATCACTGATTGTCTTGTTTTTGCTGTACAGAAGCGTTTGCGAGCTCCCTCTGGTCCCTCCAGATTTTGTCCACAACTAGCTTTACGTTGAAATTTTTTTAAATAAATCTTTTTCTGTGGTGTTCTTATATTGTGAGTATTTGAAATCTTATGCATTCTAAATTCTTTCTTAGTGACATGCCGACATATTATAACTGTATTCTAATTCTTATGCTCCTAAAGACACTCTTTTATACGAAAAATATAAAGTAGATAACTAAAAACATACCATCCATGAAAATTTAATAAGATACTCGTTGTGTTGTAATCCAATTGGTCTCCGATATAGATAGAAAAACATACCATACATGAAAATAAATCTAACTTAATAAGCATATTAATTAAATAATTTGTTAAATTTTCTTCTACAATTTATTTAGTATGAAGTTGTTTGTTGAAGTTTTTTAAACGTTATATAATTACCTTAGACGTATTGATCACCTTATTAGTTTCTCTCTTCAGTTTTATGAGTGGATTCTATATGCTTCTAAAAGCGTCACCTCATCATTTATTTAATTAGTCATGTTGGTTAATTTTTTTTATAAAATGCATATGGTATAGAAAATATAGAGAACAAAATTTTCTCTATCAAACCAATTACTAGCATGTAATTAACGTTATGGTCGTAACATTGAAAGGTAATTTATCTTCAAAGATACTTACACAAGCACACTAAATATATCTCAAACAATAACAAATTGATCTCAATATATTCTCTGCACTTTTGCCGGTGAAATTTACTTTTTTCTTTTTCTTGTACCAAATAGACTACTAATATTTCTTCCTCAGTATGCTTACCAAATCAGGGTTAGTTGTACAAGGACATTGCTTATTGATATTTTAGGCACAAAGGTTAATTAGTTCTAATAAAAGAAAGTTCGCCTATTTAAAAAAAAATATAACTATCTTTAATGAAATAATCATGATAATATATGATGCAATAGATCCTATTTACAGTCAAAACTTTTTACATAGATGACTATTAATAAGATTGTCCCGTGCGCTGAGATTACTGATTAGTGTACAGCTCTTTTCTGTTGACGATGTAACTTATCATACTCCACGGAGAGCCAAGTAAAGATAAACAGTACATGTAAAAGAAATTTTATCTTTTACATGTAAAAGTAAAAGTTTAATTTCACTGAATTTGGACGCTTTGTTTTTTTATGATAGATTTAGTACATGTAAAAGTTAATTTAAGTCATTGCTTTTACCATTGATTGGCGAATTACTTATTATACCTGGAGTTGCTACTTGAGCTAACTTTATCTTCATCACAAGTATAGCAACAATTGTTCTTCTAAGCTTGTACTACTACTAAAGTCATCATAAGAATTTTCCGGAAATCGAAAGGATTGAAATTAAATGTTATAGAGTTTCTCCATATTGAAACGATGATGTCTTTCATATTCCCCTCAACATGTAGGATTACTTCTCATACACATTCATAAATCTTTCATTCCATCTCCTCTTGTTCTGGGGCTTGGCTTCAAGGGATTCTGCTTTTGCGGAATTTGGCTTCTGTGGGGAAGTCTTCCTGGACGGCAAAGAAAATCATGAGAGAGAGAGAGAGAGAAAGATGCAGAGAAAATCGTGAGAGAGAGACGATATTCTCTGACAAGAGAACACAACTCAAAGAAAAAAGGTAAAAACAACTAAATGCTATTTTCAGCTTTTCTGATACTATTTAAAAATTTTATCTAAAATAAAATTAAAAAAATATAAATATACACGAAAATAAATATCTTTTTATCATCACTAAAAAACAAAAAAAAATGTAAAAGTAAAGCCCCACAGTTTCTAGTTATGAATAACATTGGACCACGGAAAATAAAAGCAGCGGTGAAATCAATCAATCGGAAGGACCAAAAACCATAAAGCATGTGCACCATGTGTACCTCACCATTGCAGAAAGCTGCGCCCGGGGTTGTAACATGTATCCTTCTTGTGACCATCACGTGCCTATGGACCAAGCACAGCTTTGTCATGCAACTTGGTGTATCTGGTACAACTGATGGATCACTGCAAGCAACAGCTACAACGGAGGTTCTGCCCACTGTTGTTCTTCGTAATCCTAATTCTTAATGTATCCTGTTGGCGTGGTATTGCTGTCGGTCTGGTTCAGTACTGTTCCAATTGCACACCTTGCTCACACTTCTCAGAGAGATTTAAACCTGGAGAGTAGCTACCGGCTCAACTAGCTATACGTATAACACTCTGGTTCACGTACAAGTTCTCGATTACTGGTGAATAGACGAAGAGAGCAAATTGCATGAAAAGCCGAATGTACAATCGAAAAGAATCTGATTCAAGCCCTCCCAAACCAGATCAGTGATATCAAGTACTCGAAAAGAATGAGTCAAGTAATGTAGAGTCCAGTAGTTGAGCAAAACGAGGAGAAATTCAGCCCTTACGAATTGCATCTGACCCTTTAAAGGTCCAATTTCGTTGGAGTTGGACAGAGATGAAAATCTATATTTCCATCTAAAAAAGTAGAGGAGTCGGATCCATACTAAACATACCCGTGAGAGCCAAGATTCGATCTGTATGTGCTCTCTCATCAACTCCATTCGGTCGGCAGAAACCCCACCACCTACAAGCCTTGAAAACCCTAACTAACCTCCATTCTTGTTACACTAGTGTCTCCGTCACGCAACGCAAACTTACCTGTTTCCCTTTTCTTTTCTCTGCTTCAACATGTTAATAGAATGATCCACGCTTCAAGCAGTCACTAAACAGCTTGTAGCATGCGTTAGTTAAGATGTGTCACCTTCAGGACGATGTTTGTGCACAAAAATTGATCTTTTGCTAGGTGGATCGGACTACTACTTCCTCCTCCCTCGGAATTTAAGGTTTTACCGTTCAAATGATGCATGAAAAGGGAACTGATCAATTGTACGCTCACGAGTGTACGCACGTCCAAGCATTGATGTAATAATCAAGTGCGGTGGAGACTTTTCCACTGCGAAAGCATAATTTTGGTGGTCCGCTTGACTGATAAGGATGCTGAATAATAATACTAAGGCAATGAAGGTAGCGAACTTATTCAAACTCTGCATTGCTGTAAACCGTGTACTCTGCAGAAAGAAAAGTGAAAGAAATAGGGTGTCACTTTATCTAAATGGAACCGAATATGTGCTGAAGATTTTTTGCTCTTTTTCTCTTTTGCATCTCTCTCTTTTTGTACGTTAAATATGGTCCCTAGGCATAAATTTGCCGATTTTCTAGTTCTGTTTTTTAAAATCATTCACTTACAGCAAGCACAGGACAGATATGTTATTCGGCACTACCAAGATTCTCGATAACTCAACATGATCGTTCGTTAATCCTTTCTGGAAAAGGACAATCGCTATGTGGGTGCCCGAATTAGAGAGAGAATTATTTAGCCTGCTCGTGATCAATATACGAGCTTTTTCTGAACACAAATTCTGGCCTTGTTTGAAGTCTTCATTTCCTCTTCTGGCTAGAGATCAGGTTTATGCGTCCCTCTATCTTTCTTCTTGAATGATTCAAGTACTTTTAACAGCACAAGCGCCAACTGCAAATGCACCCTTATGTTAATGGAAGCATCATATATACATTAATCAGTACATCCTTACATATTTTAATCTGTACACCGCATGAAATCAGATGGAAATGCAGATTATGCAACCAGTAACAAGCTAATTACCTGCACCCTTTTTAGTTTAAACATGTGCCTAATTAACCTAAGAAACCTGATCCCTCTCTCCCTAAAAAATAAACCTAACTAGCGAAAATGTACATGGTAATACATACCCTTCAAAAAAATATTCAATAAGCCCACATACTCCCATCGATTCCTAGGGCAGAAAGTAATTTCTTTACTCGAAATGCACGTCCGTCAGACCTTAAATGGCTTCCCTTCAACCTTCCATTGATGCTCAATGTCTTTGGCAATCCTCCTTGCATCCATAGACGTTCCAAGTAGGCCACGCTTGGTAAAGCCAACGGAATATAAACCATGCTTGCCTTTCCATCCCTCTGGAAACGGATTCTTGGGAAATCCATCTTTCTCCGAAAATAGGTTGGTATCCTGATAACATAAGAAAAAGGAAGAGCATCAACCATATGGTTTCTAGCCGTTAATTTGGTTAAAAGTCAAATTGGTGGGGAATAAATGTGAAGTAGAAAAAGTACCTTTAACCAAGCTGGTACATTACTTCTGTAGCCTGTGGCTAAGATAACGGCATCAAATTTCTCCACTCGCCCATCTACAAACTCGACTGCACGACATGTTAGTCTCTTTATTCCTGGAAAAACCTACAATATGTTTAAGTGCAAAAAATTAAACTTCTTTATCAAAAACCTAAGTCATTAGAAGCATCAAAACGATAATCATTGGAGGTTAAACGAGAAACAAGAACAGAAAATATTGGCTAATGCTTGAAACACCAACATCAATCAGATCACTGTAATTAGTACGCACTAGCTATTGAATACGATGTTTTTGGATAATAGTCTGTGTATTTTCTTCCTTCTTGTTGGTACATAACCTGACTGCCAGGAAAAATAAGGTACTGAAAGCTGTTTATTCAATCACCTTGATATCCCCGGTTCTAATCTTCGCCAGTGTTCCAACATCTAAAACGGGTGTCTTTCCTGATACGCTCTTCAATTCGAGGGGACCAAGATTTGGTCTGTTGAGGCCGAGTTCATCCGTATCGCCAATCATGAAACGCGATACTAGAAGTAAGAATCTGTCCACTAGCCGCATGGGAAACCACTTGAGCAACCACATGGACAAACCAAAAGTCGATCTTCCCAGCATTTCTCGTGGCAAAACATGCAACTGCAAAACCAGGAAAAAAGGAAGTGCTTTGAAAAAATCAGAAAGTGGGCATCTTCTGTACTTGCTATCCATCTTTCTACACTTAGAATCCTAACACTGGCATGTGATTCTTCTTTGCAGGAAAAGGAAAGGAAGGAAACATCAACCGCAGCATTTTAATATTTTGGGTGGGCTATACTAGTACTACGCATGCAAAACGAAATCCAAGAAAGTTAAAGAAATAGTGACATTTGCTATTTTTCCCTAAAAGTTCTTCTAGTACTGTACCAAATTGAAGTTAAACCCTCCAAGAAAAGGAGGAATCAACAAAATGGTTTTAGATGCAACTTGCATTGGACTATTGAAGAGCTAACTTTGCCCTACATTCTTGCTTAGGTTTAACTCATTCTACAATGATCACAAGCAGAATCTTTAAGTGGTTTTACTTATAATACATGGGTTAAATGTGACAGTGAGGAAAAATGTGAAACTTCATACCAGACGGGAAGATTGTATTCTATGCCGGATGGAAAATTGGACTTGGGTGATATAAGAAAAACAAGAAACCGAAACAGGAGAAAGAGAAAGGGAAAAAATTAGGGAAAAAAAATGCCTAGAGCTACGATGTGTGAGATTGCTGCAACGAAAAAAGATGCAGCAATCTCACGCGGACCTCTGTCGGGAAAACACAAACATAGTTACAAAGTAACTAGCGGTTTTCGATCAGAAGACCGAGGGCAGGAGGCAGTAGAAGATCAATAGTACTAGGTTTAAGTTGAGAAACAAAAACAGTCAAGAATGATATAGAAAGAGACAGAGGACTGAAATTCACGTACTGAATCACGAACCACGAGGGAAGGACGAGCATCAAAGTTGCAAAGGTCCAGACAGACCTCCATGCCTGAATTCCCACACCCAACAACCAAAACATTCTTCTGCCGAAACGCCTCGCCACTTTTGTACGAGCTAGTATGAACAACGGGGCCAACGAAATTACTCATGCCTTCAAGTTCCGGCACCACCTCCTCTGCATTCTCTCCAGTGGCAACCACCACCCATCGGCACACATATTCAGTTTCCTCCATTTTCAAGCCTACAGTCTTGACCCTCCAAAACCCGCATCCAGAATCAAACTCTGTGCTCACCACAGTCTCGTTAAACCCCGGGTTTAAGTCAAATTTCCGTGCGTACGCTTCCAAGTAGGCCACAAACTGTTGCTTAGTAGGGTAAGTGGGAAAATATGATGGGAATGACATGAGAGGAAGCTGGCAGAATTGCTTTGGAAGGTGAAGCCTAAGCCGGTCATAAGTCTTGAGCTGCCACAAGGAAGCTATGCAGCTAGCTCTTTCGAGAATTAAGCTGGGAACACCTCTTTCCTTGAGACACGCAGCCGTGGCTAGCCCCGACGGCCCGGCCCCTATTATGACCGGGTCGGGAACCCAAATCCGCCTAGTCGTGTTTGCCGTCTTCGCCTCGAAATGATCATGCAATCTTTTGCCTTCCACTTCTCTCAAGTAGTCCATTAACAGCTTTCAGCAACAGAAATTTCTCTGGTACCGCTTTGCTGCCAAGAGCACACAGTGCTCATGCAAAACACTAATAAGAGTGGATATAGCCCATTTGTCCAAGTCCCACGTAGGATAAATTGGAATGGACTCGAGATCTTTTGCTAAGTATCTTATCTACAAATGAAGATTAGGGGAGAGATTAAAGGAGAGTGGACTGATTTTGGAGAGTCTTATCTACAATCCGGGATAAACTGGACTGATTTTGGAGAGTCTTATCCAGTATAATGGAATGGAGGAGAAAACGGAGAGAGGAACGGGAAAAAACAAACACCTAAAGACCCTGCATATATGGGTGAATATATACATACACGAGTGAGAGTGTCATCAGTCATAATTAACAACTAACCAACAACCACCAGCTCCTCTTCATTCACCTAAGGGGTCAGGGGAGGTCCAAAACATTCTGTATAAATTGACAAGTATCTACTCTTAGAATGATACTGATGACACCGGTCAATCCATCAACTCAATGGATGGTGGAGATGACATGAAAGATGGTCAACCATCACTATTTTAAGCATATTTTGGACTGCTAGGGTTCCTTTTTTTTTTAGCGCTTCTAGCCTTCCATGAGGACCATGACGTGCAGTGTGACATTATTGTGCCCTCTTAGGAAGGTATCTAAATCATATGATGGTCGCGAGAAAGAGAACCCAAGGGTTATGCAAGCCCTTTCGAGATGTCAGTGCCATCAAGCTTGTCACCATGTTAAGAATATTCTTCTTGATGGGAATCTTGAACATGATCCCAAATCCTACTGAGAAGTTCCTAACCATCTGATATGAGGGCTTTTCATAGACTACACATGAGAACTTTTGTGACCATCCAACACATGAACCCAAAGATGGGATGGCTGGTCACCAGGTACACCACATGGACTGTGCGTGGGGTGGGGTTATGGGGGAGAGGGAGGGGCTGGGATGTATAAAGCATGTTGGTGGAAGTTAATTGCAACCTCAAGTACAACTCCTACTCATTCTGAGGTGGAATCCATTCTCCAACTCTTTTAGGTCAGTATACTGTACATCTAAGCATGGAAAGGTTTTCAAATTGCAGCAGCAAGCGAGTTGTGACTGCTACCAAGATTGCATAAACCAGCTTCCAATCACCTAGGGATTCTACAAGTGCAAAGAATGTGTGGAATGTTGAGTGGGTAGATAGATGAGAATAAGAGGACACTATTCCAACTTGATCTTTAACAAGGGTCCAAAGTTTTGTCATCTAACATCCCACTTCTTATGTCGCCCTTTGGAGGCAGTGAATGAGTGCAAAGTAGCCCCCCATGACTTTGGAGAATATCTTTCAGATCTATGTTTTGTTTGCTATATGTTTGTAATCAGTGTCTTTTCTATGTTAAAGATTCTGCTCTTCCAATCTCGGTTATTTTGCATGCACAAGTGGGGGTTTTCCTTAGTTTTATAGTAATTTCTTCCCAGTCGGGCACTATTGCCTCGAATATGGCCATAAAGTTGGCTAAGTTTCAGTTGTTTAGTTTGATTCATTCATTTTCTTTTCCTTTGGCAACCAAATGGAAGCTTTCATGGGGTAGTGTTGGGACATAGTTTTGATTCAATGGAAGGGAATTTGACGTTAATAGGTATGAATACTCAGTACGTTGAACTCTCCATTAGCCAACCTTTTGTTTTGTAATTTTCTCGTGTACGGAACTCTTTTTGCATTTAGCTACTTGATTTGCGTTTTTAAGGGAAAGAGAAGCTAGATCAATCAAAACACTGTTTGAACCAAAAGATCTTTAGAAACCCCAAGGATCATACCCAATTGTTAAAGAACTCAATTACAGAGGGCATTTGAGACATCAACACCCGTCCTTATGCGAAATGTGAGATTAGGCGATGATTGATCATTAAGAACCTCGATCCGAATTATGGCATGAGGATGAAAATAAAGAGTCTCAATCCAAATTACAAAGTGAAAAAAAGAGAAAAGAAAGAATAGATATAGGTAATGGGCATGCTCTTTGATACAATATCGATGCCAGATATGTTCAACCGGAAAGCATGCTCATAAGAAGTATAAGCCCACCAAATACAGAAGCCAGATTCGCCACTAGAAAGTGTTAGTGGCAAGCTTTTATCGTTGAAAAGGAGAGGAAGGAACAAAACATATCTCTTCCAACAATCTGAATTGCAGCAATTTCTAGTTTAGGTTTTATAATGTTCAACCATGGAAGGTGTTATTTTTTGTTTAATTTGCGGTTAGCAATTTCTTTGCCAGCGAAATGTCCATGCTCTGTAACTTCTAGAGAGGATCTTTATAACATTATCTAGCTTTCATTCTCCTATGTGTAACGCTCATGTGCAATTGAGAAAGATATTCAGCATTCATTGAGGTAAGCCCCTACAAGCTAGTAGCTTGTAATAAGACATAGAAGGTAAAGTATGCACAGGAAAATAAGTTCTTTTTTGTTCTTTTATAAACTTTAAGAACTTTCGTAAAACAAAAATTAGATTTTAACATATTACAAACATGATTTGTAAGAAAAATATAAAAAAAAAATAGATTTTAACATATTACAAACATGATCGACTAACTGAGAAAAGTTAGAGAGAGAACATTTAAAACAAATACTAAGTAATATAAGCGGCTATAAACAATAAGAAAATCACAACCCTTTGTTCACTAGAAATTGGAAGTACAAAATGTTGTTAGAGGACATCGTAGTCGATAGTTAGAAAACTAAATACATATATGCTGAAAGTTTACGTACGCAACTCAAAGGCACGTGCAAGTACCTAATCTTGAATGCAAAAAATGGCAAGGTATATAGTTTGAGTAGTTGTCGCGAGTTGCTTAGCAGACACACACACACACACTCACGTCAAGCTGAATGCAAATGTTAATAATGGTTTTTAGATCAATCGCCATGGCCTAGGGCGATCAAGTATAGGCCACGGCCAATTAGTTCGAGTCTACCCAGATCATTCATACAGAACTAGGTGAAACGCAAAAGGCGACGTATACTCC
The DNA here is from genome assembly GCA_033070095.1 of Escallonia herrerae. NCBI lineage: Eukaryota > Viridiplantae > Streptophyta > Magnoliopsida > Escalloniales > Escalloniaceae > Escallonia > Escallonia herrerae. Next base: position 659,576 of record JAVXUP010000030.1, on the reverse strand, counting down.
TCCTAATTTCTTTTGTGTATGCTCTTTTTATGCTTTGCACCTTCATGTAGGAGATGAAGAAGACATTCCAATTTACACATATTTAGCTGCGTTTAATAGGAACCACCAGGTGGGTCAATTAATAAAGATTAAACAATTAGGTATTTACCTAATTGTGCGCCATTGAAGATCCAGCGACCAGGAAGCAGAAGATAATGAGTTCGCAAGCCATTTACGCACCCAAATGGGATAACGGGGACAGGATCATACTGTTTCTCCTTTCTCAAAGTAGCATGTGTGAGTTAATTAAGTAAGGCTAGGGCAAGCAATCCTGTTACCATAATGTCTTGATATGTGGGTGTTTTAAAAAAAACATGAAGAGCACTTGACTAACAACTTTAATAATGACTTCCAGAGGAGATACTAGTCAAGCACAGTTAAGATGGTTCTAGCTCGAGTTTCCAAAAAAAAAAAAATTCACTATTTCCACTTTCCTGTAAATTTTTTTTTTTTATGATCATCTCAGATAACATAAATAACTTCTTCCCAACAGGTTTGTACTGTGTTAGAGTATTTTAACAAAAAATTCCTCTTTCCGTAAATAAGAGTACTTTTGAGAAAATATTAAGGTTTTGAGAAAACTCTTTAGATGCTTTCGTTGCGTACTTAAACACTCAAAAGCACTTGTCTGATGTTGGTTTTGTTAAGAAATTTTATAAGCGAACACTCTTTGGTCTCTTAGTAACATATATATATTACCATTATACACACTAATTCGATGTTTTATTATTGACATTCGTTCTTAATACAACAAAGCTTTATTTGTAAATGAATTTAGAAGTAATCTATTAAACATCTATCTTCTAACTCAGCTCTAATAGGAGTCTTTTCTAGCACTGTTACATCGATTTCATCATTTGTTTGTGTAGAAATAGGATTGAAGCAGCATATAAATTAAAGTTGAGCTGTTACATCTTAGAAGCGACACGTCATAACCTTGTTGCACCTGCTATAATTCAAAAAGGCGCGAATTGTCTTAAAATAGGGACATAGTTCGCACTTGAACTGCATTACTTTCTATTTTCTTTTGAAAGTTTGTATTTGTAATTTTTTTAAGACTTTCAACATGTGCTATAATCGACAAAACGAAATCCAAGAGACGAGGAATTTTCAAACGAGAATTGGAATTTCCAGGCACAAGAAATTTTCAAACGAGAATTGGGTCAAGGTTTTATCACTCTCTCATTTCATCACATCCATCATCAATATTACAGAAACATTAAAGGCTTTTTTTGCTTCCTTCGGTGCCGGAGCTTTTACATGAACATCTATTCTCTACTAACTAAGAAAAACATGAGAGCAGGAGAATAAATAGAGACATTTATCTGGAAAGACAAAGAAAAGGTGTACCTCATTAACAAGGGACTTGCGTTAAAAAAATAAAATAAAATCTACCAAATATATAATTCAGAATGCGTTATTATCGATTTTTTGGCAAAATGAAATAACTATGACAAGCATCCACTAGTTGGCTTTATACAAATGTTATAACTAGGAGACGATCCCAATTCCCAACTCATTTCTGCCTAAAAGTAGTCTTCTCGGAGAGAACGAGGTGTTATAGAAAACCGATTCGATAGAGATAGATGTTAAAAGAGATTTAAGTTTTTACTATAAGATATATGTAACGGCCATAGCTGGTCAAGACTATAGATATCGAAATCATACGATATATATAATATTATCTAAGTCAACGGACGCGGAAGATAGATGATATGATATTATTGGCGAAATCAAAAACTATTGCAAAATACTCGAAACACTTGCAAATTAAGTATTGCATAATTCCCCCACCATTTATTCCCCTGTAAACTGAAACACGCAGGTTCTGGAGGGTGCTTTCCACATAAAGCAAAATAATGAGAGGAGTCTGTATTTATATATTTCCACTACTACAAGCCTTTATTTGGAATGTTTCACAAAGATGTTAAGAACTCTTGATTGGCCAGTTATGAAATTAGCAGTTTAGCACTTTATTTTCACTCAACTATAGCAACTTTGTGGAGGCGAAAAGAGAAAAGCACTTATTGATCAGGATCTTTTTTTGCCTGATTAGACTTCTAAAAGTTAATTAATTGGAGATTCTTTAAATAAGACGGCCAGAATTGATGCCGTCGTCAACGATGCCTTAATAGGATTGCAGGAATTGTTATGTCGAAATTTCATTCAAAAAATAACTTGAATGAACAACGGGTTGAAATTAAAATGCAAAAGTTCCGACGTAAAAAGGGAAAATGATTAGAAACTATAGATAATATCACGGGAAACATTTTTTTTTTCTCTTTCGTGGTGCCACAAAATTTACAAGGAAGAAATAAATTGATAAATGCCAAAAGAAATTTCAAAAGAGGAAAATTTAATGTGTTGCGATAGCCACGCATTCGTATATGGATTCCTTTTAGGGTGAAATGACCAAAGTACCCATAATACCTTAGTATAACAACAAAAATATCGTTAAGAATTTTATCAAAACTAGGTCGTCTATAGCCATGCCATGAAGAGATTTTCTACAGCATAACAACGTATACAGATTCGTCTTAACAAATTAAGGTGGCGAAAATCGAAACAGAATTAAGTACAAAAAGTAATGAGCGTTGATGATTCTGCTTCAATATTTAACATCAACTGAGGTCGAATATATTCACCAATAATAACTTGGAACGAGAGTAATAGTTATTGAAGTAATGTCATGATAATACGAATGGGCCTGAGAAATGAGATGAATGGGCTCATAAGGGTCTCCACCCTCACGGGGCTTGTGTGTTCATGGGCTTTGAGCCTGTGAATTGACATGGAATGGATGAGCTCACAAGGATCTTCATGGGCTTGTATGTTTGTAGTTAGCTTCATGGGTTCTAATACATGTTCTAATACATGTTTAAAGCCCTGATTATGATCCGCCTGCCACAAATGAGCTAACTACAAGTCATTTCACTATCTTAATTCGTTTGTCCCCAGGCCAAATTTCACTATCTTAACTTTTGAGCAATTTTTTGGGTAACATACGCGCTTCTCTAAAAATCACACAACTCGCTAAATGTAACCCATAACGTGTAACTCGTACTGCGTGCTGTCTGTTTGCACTCATAGACAAACTCTCAAATAATGCGTGAATATTTTCTTACCTCTTACTAAGAACTTCCTAGTAAAAAAAGAAAAGATAAACTAAAAGACTGCACGCTCAAAAAAAAAAAATTTGAATTTAGTATTGTGTGTATTAAAAAAGTACAAAGATTTCAAGTCTGAAGCCTAAACATCCCAAGACGACAAAGCTTGTAAACACAAAAATGAAAAAGGAAGGAAAAAAGACGCGAAGTAAGCCATGATTTGTTTGAGAATTGAGTTACGTGTTCTTTCTCAATATCCCCCTTGCATCATTTTTCAGTGATAACTAATTTGCAACCGCTGAAAACTACTTTGCTTGAATTCTTCTTAATTGTCAAGAACCGACAGTTCATATATCTAGTAATTGCTATCTATCACTTATCTTTTATCGACAGCTATTCAAGAATCTGACACTAGTTACATTCGAGACATGTCCCTCATTCCAACTGCTCTTAAGTGTCTTTGTTCGTCATTAACATGTGCGAATTAAATCTCCGACTTCTTTATCGCGTAAACGTATCCATATGTTATCGATCGTGTCTTACTTTTAAAATTTTGCATGTGTGGTATCGCTGTCGTGCTGCTACGCCGAAGATTTTGTCGCTTTTTTTTTTTTTAACGCGCGAAGCAACGGGAGATCGAAACGTGTCCTCCCACTTCGTTGTCCCAGCGCGGCCATTGGAGGGATTTAATCCCCCACAGGCGATTGACAAGTGGTCCCGCCGCTTTCTCGCTCTGCATTATTTATTGCCATTTGTTGTTGCCTAGGCCTTTCAACTTGCCACGCGTCGCCACGTGGAGAGCCGTACGGGAGGGGCGGGGTCCACATGGCTGATCCCTCACGTTCATCTCTCGTCATCACGTGACAGGCTTTCTATTGGAGATCTGCTTTGACCTTTTTTTAGCAAAAATCCAGCCAAGCCTTTGTTTCTAATTGCACTTTGTGAACGACTGTTTTGTCGTCATTATGAGGAAATTAATGTCAATTATTATTATTACACTTGTTGAGAGCATTTTCTATCTTTTGCGAAATTAGTGTAATTTGTTTGTACTAAAAATAGAACGTAATACTTTTTCACTCTTGACAAACGTGGAGCGACTAGTACTAAGGTTGAGTTTCAAGATCTGAAAATGTAAGTATCGGTGCTCGAGAATTGACTTGGAAAAGCTACTTCTTATAATTTTTAGGGAAGCCATCTTTTGTGCTGATGAACTGGCATAGACTTATAATTTGAGATCTCCAGATATAGTCACAAATAATACTCTTCGCCCTTGAATCAGGATGCTCGTGAATACGTGTTATCCATATGTAATGATCTTTAATTTTTTAGAACTGTTTACTTATCGCCGCATAAAAAGAAAAAATAAACTCTTGAGAAAGTGTCACTTCAAGAGTTTTAAGTGTGAAAATGAAGTACGCTTATGGGTTCTCAAATGTTATCGAATATTCCTAAATAAAGATGAATAATATTACTTATAACTTTAAATTAAATTTTTAAAATTCTAACGTAAATTTTATTACATTAATGATATTTTGGATCTTTTTAGTTAAATTAATAGTTTTTGAGGTGTTATTGAATTCATCGATCAGTATCACATACGCAGAGAAGTATAACTGATGAAGTGGGCTCAAATGTATTTTCGCTTTGTGTTCTACATGCTAAGGGATTATAAAAATAATTATCATGTATTCTAACATAAATAAAAATTATGTATTCTGAGAGGTGGAATTCTAAATTTAATTTCATGAAGTGGGTGACGTGTTAAAGAGTCTTGAAGAATAATCTCATGTTTCTTTAAATGACCAAAGAATTTGAATGTAACAAGAAAAGATGTTATTTTACTTGCGTTATTGTTTTTGTTTGCCTTTGACATTTACAGGTTTTACACCATATTATGAAAGAGATTAAATTTTGCACTTAAAATCAGTATGTATGGGTTAGAACAAAGTTTTCGTACTTAATCCGTGGTTAATGGTCAATCAACATCAATTTGCCTTTTCGAAATGGGGTTAATTCAGTGATTGTATACTCACCGTTTACAAAAATTTTGTCATTTGTTGAAGAAGAAGTCTTTATAATAAAAAGTTGAAGAAAGGAAAAAAAAATTAGATTGGGGGGCCCCTAAATATGGGCCTAGGGTCTGGGCTTGGACTGGGCCCTATCAGGTTTAGGCCCCCCCGGCCTAATTTCCCCCCCCGGCCCAAGCCCGGCCCATTGACAACTCTATTCCTAAAGGATAATATTACTATAACGTAAATTGTTCTTATTTTAACGTAAAATTGAAATGATACTACATACAAAGATGAAAATCGCCCACACTCTATACTTAAACTAAACCATTTCGTTAATGTCTGATGTAACTAGTGTCAGTTTTAGAGTAACTAGAGTAACATATATCAATCTGAGAGTACAATTATTGCTTCCATTTGGAATAATTGGCATAATTTGGATGCGAATTAATTGCCAGTTTGCCGAAATTCAAACATGCGTAGTTTCTTAAAGTCACGCGCCAATAAAGTGCAAGTTCAGGGCATAAGCACGAGAATCATGGCCCACCGTATTCATAAAGGGCAAGCATCCACCATGCAAAACCAAAGAGGTAAGGGGGGACCTGATCGTGTGGGGACTCTCTCTCCCTCTCACCCAACACCCCCCCCCCCCCCCCACCCCCACGCCCACCCCAAATGGACTTCCCTCGGATTATTATACTACAGCGCTATCTAGTTCTTTTAAAGACACTTTTTATCGAATATTGTTTCACTTAAAGGAACGGAAAATAAGAGAGAAAATGTAGTTAAAAGGTATCATCCTTCTAATTTTTCACCGAAAGAGTTTTTGTTGTTACAGTAGAAGCAGCTTCATTCTTCCACCCCCCGCCATCTGTTAAAGACATCCCTATAACGACAAAGTTCTGTTAAGTGTTGTCACCGTTTGATCACGTGAGAGGAGCACGATGGGGACATGGAGACTAACGAGATGCTACCATTAAGGTGTAGAAGGATAAAGTTGCTTCTGGTACAGCAGCAAAAAGTTTTCCTCGTAAATAAGGAATATATATCTTACGCTTGTCTTGTTTGGTTGAATAAATACGAAATAAAGAAAGAATGAAAAAAATGCTAACGGTTTGCCATGTTATCTTTTTAAAAATATATTGAACCATTTATAAAACGGTAAAAGGTGAAACAAGTAGTAAGTCACACGCGAAAATAACACGATGCACTTAGAAGCAATGTTCCCTCGTGTTTTTCCTTCCTTTCTCACTTCTCACATACCAAATAAATTAAATTTCTGCCAACATTTCAATTTTTGGTTTATTCTTTTCCATTCATCCTGGCAAAGGAGCTCTAGGTGGCTCTTAAAATGTTGTATGAAGTATGCTTTTTGGCTTGTTTAAATTTGAGATATTCTATTATGATGATTATACTTCGTTTCAAAATAAAGGAAAAATATCCTTCAGCACGATCCAGCCAAATTGAATGAAAGAGTAGAAAGAAGAAAAAATATTGCCTATCTAGTTAACGATTTTTCAAAGACTCCTTAATCTTATTCAACTCCGAAACAACAAGACGAGAAAATCTCGTATGTTTTCATAACTATGTTGTTAATATTAAATTTTTTAGCAAATTGGCAAAACTTTATTCTTTGTCACGATAACGAAGCTTCTAAACTTGAATATTATCACAAAAACATAAAACACCACAAATTATGAGAAATTATTCTTAACCGCCTGAATGAAAAAATTATTATTTTTTTACTTTAATACAATATGCAGAAACAAGAGAAAAGTAAAATGGTTAAAGAAATAAAAATCTACCTGGCCCCACTAAAACCCACCTCCCAACAGGGAGAACGGATAAGGCGGTGGACTCGCCTCTTTCACCGCCGCCCCTCCTCCAAAGTAACCCATATTCCCGCCGCCGGAATCACTGTTCAACCGCGGCAACGACATCGTGAAACCACCAACTCCGGCGGAAGAGGTGCTGGGCTTGTATGGTCCTCTGCTCACCCACACCGTCGTCGACGGCGTCTCAGGTGACGACAAGTCAAAATTTTCCTCCGGCGACGAAGACACTCCTCCGCCCATTGTGCTGTCATCTTCCACTTCTTCACTCTTGATCGAATTCGTCAGTCCCAGCCCAGACGAAGAAGGCGACGAAGTGGACACCATTAACCGCCTCTTCTTCTGGTCAAGCCGCCACTTGCTCATCTTCTCCTTCTCGAGCAGCATGCGCGGCAGCATGTCAGGATCCTCTACCACCTTGTACAGAAACGACATCATCTGCTGCGGCCGCCGCTCCGTGGCCTCGAGCCTCTTGCTCATGCTCTCCAGCTCTTTCTCCAAGCCCTTTTGCTCCTCCTTCAGCCTGGCTATCTCGATCAATATCTCCTCATCTTCGTCGTCCAGCTCCTCCTGCTTCGCGTAAGTACTGCTCTTATTGTGCTTCCTTCTCGTTATGTTCTTCAACAGCTGGGTCTGGCCTCGAAGGAACCACTCGCTCGCGAATTCCCAGCGATCTGGGTCCACTTTCCTGAATCCCTGATGCATAATTAATTAAGAATACCCAGACATCACTAAATTTGATTGCAGCAAGTATCTGCTAAATTACTGTATACTTGAATCAAATCTTATTAGCCTAATACCCTGTGAAATTATAGCTGGAGATATATGAACGAGATGCGGTTATGTGAGTGCTTACGTAGGTATTGAGCTGACGGACGAAGCTGGAGAAATTGTTGTGCTTGAAGTACGCAGGCAACAGTTTCCGAGAGAAATCCAACGGGTCTGTCACGATGAAGCTGTTGTTGGCTCTGCCCCATCGGATGAGCCCATCTGAACTGGGATCGTTCACCAGCTGATAAGTCTTCATCACGAAAGGCGCGATGTTGATGTTGGTAACTTCCATCCCATATGCGAGGCGGTGGCGGTGGCGGTGGCGGTGCGTGAGTGTTTTTGGTGAGTTTTGCAGAGTGCTGTGGGGAGGGGTGCGAACCGGAAAAATATATAAGGAACTGGTGGAGGGAGAGTAGAGAGGGTAAGCGTGGCGGTGTGAGGATGGCTGGAGATATTTCGTGGTGTCACAAGGTGGGGCCTACCGGGCTCCGCTTTTATCACCCTTCTGTTACACGTCAGGGCCAAGATATTTTCCCACGTTCCGTGGAGCTCCACCACGCGCGGGGATTAGGCTTTGTCTGAAAAATATACGCATTTTTTCAAACAAAGCTTAAGTTTCTAAGCGATCGCCGCGTAAAAAAGCAAAATACGATGCGAAAATAAATACATTTTTAATTTGAAGATACGGGAAAGTGAAACTAACGAAAATCTGAATCCCTTTTAAGAGGATCAAATTATGTCATGGAAACTGTGCACGAAACCGATTGATGTCGACGTTCTGATTACGAATGGACTAGACTTATCATGAACTGCTGCCTTCAGTCTATATATATATATATATATATATATATATATATATATATATATATATTTCAAGTTTTTTGAGACGTCATATGCTTGTAATCCTAGCTTTTTCTCGCTACTGTCTCAAAAAAAAGTAAGACTTTCTTTGTGTTTGTGGGAGGAAATGACATTCTTGCAAAAAGAGTACCTTAAAAGTCTTCTTTGCTTTGATAAGTTACTGTTTTTGGCAATATTTGTAATATTTGTCTAGAGACAATGGGACCATAATAAATTGAATGGTTCTCATTAAACTTGGCTAAAGTAAGAATATATTATTAGGCCATATTGTCTTTCTTTGGTTGTTATCATTACACCTAATAGTCTTATATTAGTTTTTTTCAGTTGCGGAAGTAAATTTTTTACTGTGACAATATCGTGGACTTATATACAGTCTAACTAGATCAAAACAAATTTCCATTGTCCTAAAAATTAAAATAGTACTGACACGATTTAGGTTTCTAGTATAAGCAACAACCCTCTTCCATTAGTGATCAATTTGCTTGTTGAAATGAGGAGATGGCGGCATTTAGGACTTCTTATGACCAAAAAAATTCTGCAATTCATATGTAAAGGTGCTAACGATGACGTTGTGAAATCAATGAATAAGATTCCAAAATACAAGAGTGAGTTTGAACCCCATGGTCTGAGTATCCTTCCGTTGAGTTAGGTAACTTTGGTTCCGTCCGTCCGTCCATTACACCTCGTGACATCTACTGTTGCTACTTTGAATATATTTTTTTTAGTGATGACCGTTAAGTTACTAAGCGCAAACTCTGATTGAAATGGAGAGATAATGAGTGACGAAGTCTCAATAATTCTATCATACTTAAAACTCTCATACACCCGTCGGCACGATCAAGTGCACAAATATGAAAAATACACAAATTAAATAAGGTTGAGTGCAAGTTTAAAGAATCAAACTCAAGATCTCGCAGAAAGAGAGCTCTGATGCCACATTTTTTAACCGTCTGCTCTAAAACTTTAAGCAGTTAAAAAACAAAATCAACAATATCAGCATACTTAATGATCACCGCTGAGAAAAAAATACGCGCTTGTACAAGCGTGACAGAAGGCAAGTAGCGGTTGGATTAACCAAATGCGATGGGCAAATAGTGCTTTAGATCATTATTCGGTCACTCGGAATCCGATTTTGCGCTTTGCTTTTGCTCTGGGGCCAAGCAGCTCGTCATGCCATCGACACGTGTGTGCCCACTCTTATTTTAGAAGGCATTTGGTTGGTGTTTGGGGCGGGGGAAACACATATTTTAGGCTCCAAAAAAACTGTGCTTTGTCTCTACTGTCCAATTTTTCTGCGATTAAGTCCAAGTAGGCAACTGCTTTATGCTCCCTTTAGGCTATTTTTATATGCATAATAATAGAAAGTTATGCATAATTATAGAAAGTTGATGCACACTGCCAAGTTTGTTTAATGGGGGCTGATGGTGCAGTGTGCGGCGATCATTGGTCGAGGTGTAAACCTTAATTAAGTGTAAATATGTGTACACGTGGTCGTACATTAAGAACCATTTGTTTTATAAAAGAGTCGTGATAGTGTCCCATTGCTTGAAATGGCGGGAGGAGGTGAATGTTACTAGAGTCATCTACGATGTGAAAGATCTTTCTGGCGACGAGGTAGCGGGTGTGAAAAACTAGTGTAGGTTAAACACAGCTCCCTCCGACGTTGAACATTAATACAATCCGTTAGATGAGGGCCGCCTCGCTCTGGTTAAACGCTATGTTGATTAAAGTTAATTAAATTGTTTGTAATGGGCATGGGCGTGTTCTCTCGAGGCCGAGGGGAGGATCATGGTCATCTGACGATAAATTTTAATTCTGTTACAAGTATAATGTTATCGATCACTAGCTAGTATTGTTAACCACTTGGGAGAAAATGGTCTAAGGTTTTGAATGGTGCTTCACCTCGCATCTACGTACGGAATAATCTGCAAGTTCGAGATAAAAAAAAGTTAGTTTCAAAGAATCTGTCTCGCTAGATTAAATGTATTGCATAATGTACGTAAGTATACATGTATATTGTCGTATTCGATCATATATGATCAAATTAAATCTGCTTTTTTGAGAAACCACCATTTTATTATTGTTAAGAGAGATTTGTGACAACCTGTACCCCTCAATCTACGTTAGGGTTATGGAGATGGGTGTATATAACTCCAACTTGAAGCCTAATTTGTAGTATTTCTGTGGAAACCTAATTAATCTTATGTGCTTAGTTACTATGTGATGCCAAGGAAGTGGGTTCACAGTCGACGTGGAGGTGCAACAAGGAATGCAGTCCGAGTCAGATGCCAAGTATGTTGATGTGGGACACAGTAAGAATGGAGCAAGGGCAGAGACCAAGGGCTTTCCAGACAGAACCTGAGGGTGGCAGTGCTGCGGGGGCTATGGCGCAGGGTAAATACACGACGACAGTCACAGTCCGGTACTTAGGTCCAGAGTTAAGGTCTTGTATGTTTCTCTTTCTCGAATTCTAGAGTGAGAAAGTGAGTTCTGAAAATATTCAACCGTCCAGAATGAATTCTCAAGACCCCTATTTATAGAGGTTGAGATGATGATATCCTCACGCGACACGTGGTACCCCCCGTGAGTGACACGTCACTGAGGGGTCCACCAGTGCCGGTGCTCTATGGACTGTTGGATCGCATACTCACCTGGCCTGCCCCGCACAGTGTCGCTCTGTCTGTCTGTCTGGAAAGACTGGCTCCCACAGCGCTGGTGTGGCTAGAGAACAGCCTCGATTTAGCCACCAATCCAAGTCCTTGTAGAGTCCCACAGGTCTAGCAACGGTGAGGAAGACCCAACGCCCAACTGCCAGGTGGACTAGGCGTGATGCGTTCCGAAGACCTGCTCCAATCTCGGAGTGACTCGTGGGTCATAGTCCGTAAAGGTGCCGATGTAAGCCCCCAGTGCCGAAACACGTAGGCCAGTCACGCAAGCACCCTGGCGAAGATAGTGTCTAAAGGAGTCATTTATTCCGCAGGCAGTGGTAGCATCCCGGAGAAGCCGTCTACCTGGCATGCCGAGGTAGCATCCCAAAGGAGCAGTTTACTTGGCGAAAGGGGAGTTTTTGTCCCAGAGCCCTTGGAGCTCCCTGGCAGAGATTGTGTCTTAGAGAGTGAGCATATCCCTGCGGGTGAGTCCTTGTGCCAGAGTACTTGGAGCTCGTCTAGATACCATTTTGGAGGAGCTGTCTACCTGACGGGCCAAGGTAGTATCACAGACGAGCCCGTCTACCTTGCAGAAGGGGAGTTGAAAAGCTCCCTGCGCGGAGATAGTGTCTTAGAGAGCGAGCATATCCCCGTGGGTGAGTCCTTGTACCAGAGCACTCGAAACGCTTCAAGGTAGCATCCCGAAGGACCCATCTACCTGACGGGTCGAGGTAGCATCTCGGAAGAGCTGTATACCTGGCAGAAGGGGAGTTGAAAAGCTCCCTGGCAGAGATTGTGTCCCGGAGGAGTCATCTATCCCCGCAGGTGAGTCCTTGTGCCGGAGCACTTGGAGCCAGTCCAGGTAGCATCTCGAAGGAGTCGTCTACCTGACGGGCTGAGGTAGCATCCCGGAGGAGCCTTCTACCTGGCAGAAGGGGAGTTGGAGCCCCCTAGAAGAGATAGTGTCTAGGAGGAGGCGCCTATCCCCGCGGGATGCTGCACACTCCGGAGAGTGAGTCGAAGCATGTTCCCCGACCAAGGCAAGGTGCTCATGGCATGGTGAAAGGATGGACCAACACAAGGTGCGTGGTAATGTGACAAAGAGCTAGGGGCACGACTGGATCAGTGGCGCGACGCATGGGAGCAGCGGAGTGTTCATGGTGCCGGGGGCACGGTAGTGTGACAGAGAGCAAGGGGCACTGTTGTATCAGCAGCACTGCGCATGGGCATGACGAAGTGTTGGAGATGGTGCATGGAAGAGGGCGACGAGCATCGTGGAGACGTCGTGCGGGCGCTTACGACGGGGGTAGCGGAGGTAGCGCTTGGGTTATAGGCGACGAGCATCGCGGAGATGGCACAAGGGTGGGGGCGACGAGCATCACAGAGACGGCGCACGGACCACGGGAGCGAGCCTCGCAGAGTCAGCGCTTGGGGGCGAACAACGGACGTCGCGAAGACGGCGCCCAAGAGACGATCGATGCCAAAACTGCGCCCGGGCAACGAGTGTCCCGGAGTCGGCGCATGGTCCCTTGAATATAAGTGAAGGTGCTAAGGGGCGAGGCCAAAGGCCAACCCTTAGGAGAAGGCCAAGGCCAACCCTAAGGGAAGGCCGAGACAGAGGTCAAGGTCGACTCCAAAAGGAAGGCCAAGGCCAAAGCTGAACCCAAGGGTAAGGCTAAGGCCAACCTCCTTGCTCAAGTGCCAAGGCGAACCGACGGGTGACGTGTGACGGTCGAAGTGCACTGAGGCGTTGCGTGAAAATGAATTTTATTAGTTATGGAGTAACGTAGAAAAAGTGAAAAGTTCAGGTGATTTGAGCGTGCATGTTTTGACCAGTTGGAAGCAGGGTTGAATATTGAATGTTAACTGTGTTGACGTGTCGCCCAAAATAGGACCCCCAGTGGGCCTTTGGGTACGGTCAGAGTAGGTTGAGAACACTATGTTGTATGCAAATCTGAACATCACGAATGAACTTATTTTTTCTTGGTCGTCAAGCCTCCTTCAATTATACTCCCGCAGGATCCACCCCTTATAGTAGAGCGAACCCTTTACTTCATTTTTGTTTTATCGGCAAAAAGCACATTTGACTTTTCAAAGCAACATCACCTTCAATATTATCAACTCCTCCCTTTTTTCTTGCCAAGCCCTAATTTTCAAAGCACATATGGGTTCTTCAAAGCATATGTTAGCTGTAGTACAACGAGGTATAGCCACTCCAAAGTAGGTAGTAATTTTGTGCAAGTCAATTTTACATTGACAATATGATTGGTCTTTTTTTTTGGTTTCTCATGTTCAAAGTCAAATGAGAAAACTAGAATGAGGGTCAAAATTACGAGCTCCAAACTTGGTACGAGGATATCTAGCTCACGGGTGTTGGGAGCAGATAAGCTGACTTTGTAACAAGGATGATGAGCTTCAGAGTTTATTTTTTCTGAAACAATTGTGGCCATGCGAGGAGAAGGGGCAGGGGGGTTTTGTGGACAAAGCAAAAAACAAATCTTTGACAAGTGGGGATCACTTTTGTTGTTACACATCCAACTTTGTGCATACATACAAGAAAGTTGTATCGTTACTTCTGCTATCATATACCCAAGTAGGCAACTATGTGCATGCGTATAATAAACCTTCTGACAACATTAATGGAGACCAACATGCTTCGATGGTTCACTATCAGATTCTTGAGCTGAGACAAAGTAACAAGGATTCATGAAAACTTACTGTCATAAGTATGACAAACGTTTTTGGATTCACCATCTAACGGTTTAAGTTTTGAATAGTTAGTAACTTAACATGATATTAGAGTTTTGATTTGCCAAGATTTCGAATTCGCGATTGATTCTTTTTGCTCACATATTTGGTCTTCTTCTAGTGTAATGCAATTTGCACTCTATTGTCCGACTCGCTTTCTTTCGCTGTAGGGCTCTATCCGGGTGCTCTTGTTAATAGAGTTGAATTGATAAGAAAAATCGTTGATTTGACAGCAATGGTGACGACAATGGGCAAAAGCGAATCTTTGCTATTCAAGATCGGGTTCAAGGCCCCTGCCTTATCATCTTTATATGTGCACTTGGTATATGTACAAATCTTGATTTGTACGTATCTTCTCGTGCAGTCAAGAGTTTGGAGGTAAAGGAGAGTGTTAAAGCATTATATTGTTTTATCTTCACTGAAATGTAAAACTTCAACAAGAAAAGAAAAAGGAGACCAACATGCTTCTTCGTTTTAGTTTTCTTTTTCGCTATTTCTGCAAGAAGATCCAATAGGAATAACCCTCTTTGATTACAATATGTGACCTCACAGCGCGATGTGAACGAGTATGACATTGGTATAAATAAGTTGTAGAAATCATAATTGTAGCGTCTATTTTGCATAAATTTGCCTTTATTTTATAGAGGTCCGTGTGCAAACTGAGATTTACACACACACACACATAACTTGCTTGCAACTTAAGTTCGGTGTTTCCTCAACCTTGACTAGTGCTTGACTTCATTGGATGCCACCAATCTTTCTAGCAACATCAGATTATGTTATTTTAGGTTCTTCTAACTTTGCCTTTTCCCCTCTAAAGTTCAAAAAATCAAAGTATTTGGTAAGAAGAGGTTAATTATATTGAACCACCGTCACTAGTTACCTTCAAGTTGTCTCTGTCATGCATCCTAGACCAATGACAGTTGAGCATCCCTAACCATTAAAATTTGACATGAAAATCAAGCTCAATGAGGCAAGAATATACCATTTGGTGACATCTAATTACCTATAATCCGGGCAACTTCTAGCAAAGCAAAGTACGAGACTAAGACCCTTTCGTCCTCTATCACACAAATGATTAAGAGTGCATTAGTTGGGCTAATTCTCTGATTTGTTGGCCAAGTGTCTGCACAGGGATCCATTGATGTGCTTTCTTAAGGGCTACGTTGACAAACACAACTTGGTAGCTACATTTTTGTCAAATATTACATAGACAGTCCACCAATGGATTTTCATCAAATTGTGCCTCCCATGTGGCCGATTTAATATGAAAAAGACGCATTTTAAATACCCACTTTACGTACATATATAGAAGTGAACAGACTACTGATCATTTCCGGCACCCTCGATCCTGTGTCTAATTCTTTCTCTCTCTCTGCTTTTGATTGGGTTTGTGGTGGGGTATGGGGGGGTGGGGGTAGGGTTAAGTGAGATTTGGACATTCAAAGCTATACCATAAAAAGAGGCATAAATGTGTCTCTCTCCTCACAGTTGTTGCGCAAGCCCCGAGGCCACCGAGTGCATAATAAGCATCCTAAGACAACTAAAATATACATGACATACAATTCGTGAGTATAGAATTTCGTAACCGTAGCTAGCAAGAAATTACACGGTCTCTCGAGATGGCTCGAGCTCTTGTAATGGTGCGGTAAATTGTTCAGCGTAATCCAACGATAACCTGTTGTGTTGGTGATCAACTACATGAGCCATGGTAAAAACATCTAGGCCAAGAATTTAAAGACAACATGTTTTGGTAGGGTGTGGTATTAGATGTGTTCAATCCATACATTTAGTTGTACTTTTTTATGTTCTTGTCTAAACTCTCGTTATTAGTCCTTAACGTAATATATTTTGTTCCCTTCTGTAACCAATAGGAACCTAGGGGCAGGGGTGGAACTACGTTGTGGCGAGGGGGCGCCGAAGCCCCCCCTGAATTCTGAAAAAAAAATTGGTTTTGGGAATCGCACCCCCCGTTCCCGATACGTCGTTCCCCAATCCCCGATACCCCGTTCCCCGAGACCACACTCGGCTCTCTTTCTCTCTCTTTCTCTCACCGGTAGACAGTAGACTTAACGACCGGCGACTAGATCTAGCCATTGTCGGCGAAGCGACCAACTGAACTCACCTTATAGATCTCCGACCGACGACCAAATTCTTGAAGAAACTCCAACCGGCTAGCAGATCTTGAAGAAATGCCTGACCGCCGATGACCAGACCTCCGAGTCTCTGTCCGACCACGCTACCAGATCTGCTTGACGGAGTGCCACTGCTTGACACCGTCCAACCACGCGACGCGACCAGCTCTGCTTGACGGATTGCCTCACCCTGCCGGCGACTGCGAGCTGCTGCAGTGCCACCTGCTGACGCCGACGATGGAGTGACCGGTGAGCAGTGACGGACGTTTGCTGATTTGCTGCTGGGCGTTGCCTCGCTGGGCTGTTGGCTGCTTGAGTGCACTCTGCAGAGTGCTTGTCTGTTGTCTCTTCCTTCAAACCTCACAGTGCTAAGTTTTGTTTCCTCTTGTTGTTTTGGTATGTGAATGTGGGTCAAGCTTGGATTTCGATATTATAACGTAATTGACAGGTTCTTTAACTTGTTTTGATTCAATTATACTTGCAATTTTTGAACTTTTATGATGGATATTCATTTGTGGATTGTTTTGGTATCTTGGTTGAGCTTAAATCGTGATTTTTTTGGTGTGATTGGCCTGTTCTATAGCTTGTTTTGGTTCGATTATGAGGTTTAGTTATTGACTTCCTTGATGGGTTTTCAATTCTTGGTTGTTTTGGTATCTGGATCGAGCCTGGATTTGAAAGAGTGTAGGATAATTGACATGTTCTTTAACTTGGTTTGAGTATAGAAATAGAAACTTGAACTCAGTATAGACATGCATATAGTAGGTTGTTTGTGGTTATGTCTGGATTTTATATGGGTTTTCAATATTCCTCTTGGGACTTTATGATCAAATGTTGTTTTAGTTTGAGCAATTAATTTGATAGTAGTTCTTAGTTGCTCAATCGAACTGTTAAAGCACATCTTTTTGGGAAAAATTGTTACCTGCTTTATGGGATTCTGTTAGATTGTATAGCTCTTAAAAACTAATGCCTGCATAATGTGTGAATTTCTTGATTCAGATGTTCTTTTAGAGGAATTAGATTTATGACATCGTAAGAAATCAATAAACTTTTTCCTTTTCTCAGTGAGAGATGATTTTATCACTCCATCTTAATTAAATAAATTTATTAAAAATTATTACTAAATGATAAAAAAATTATTAAATTAATAAAGAAAAATATATTATTAAATGATAAAAAAATTTGCACCCCCTGAACAAAATTCCTGGTTCCGCCCCTGCCTAGGAGAAGCTCGGTCTAATAGCTTTCATTCTGGGAATCTAGTCCCAGCGAGCGAAGCCCTCTTTCCATGTGCCCTTTTTATGTCCCTAGCGAAAGTCACCAAATCCGCCGTATGGAGCCACCATCGCTCTGTATAGCCTCGTGTTAGAACAAAAAAAAGAAGGAAAAAAAAAGGCGGAATCGACGTAAATGAAAATTTTCTTAAACATAGCGTAGGCAAACATTTTATTCGTTTATGAAATTTGTTTGGGAAAGTTAAAATGAAAATATACTAGTTATGCATAGTGAGGAAACGTGATGGTTAAACGATGATGAGGTATGTTGAAATTAAAGAAAGGGAAAATTGCGTAAAATATCCCTGTGATTTGGGGTCATTGTAAAAAGACTCATCTTGTTACAAAATTGCAAAAAGGCACCCAAGGTTGCAAAAGTCTTGCAACTGTCAAAAAAATCGTTAAAACTAACGGTGTGTGATATTCACGCTCCTGAAGAGCGCGTTTAATAAAAATTAACTTAACAAATGACCAAAATGCCCTCTCTATCTTCTTCTTCCCAAATCCAAAGCCCTAAATCCCACCGCCGCCTCAGTCTGATCGCCATCGCCGTCGCCATCTACTCCGTCAAATCGCCGCAGCCCCCTCAAGCCCAAAACCTAGCTGCCACCCTCATCAAGCCCCTAGTGCCCCACAGAGCCCCATCCACCACCACCATCCTAATTTTTGCCACCACCCAACCGTGAACACCCACCATGACCCTGTGCCGCCTTCACCGCTAGCCCTTCATCAACCCAAGCCAACTGCGCCGCTGCCACCCACTACGAATAAGTACGTCGTCGCCACCCACCGCGAACCGTGCATCGCTAGATCCGTCATCACCTACCATGATCTTGTGTCGTCGTCGCAGCTAGCCTTTCATCAACCTAAGCCAACTGCGCCGCCGCAACCCACTGCGAATAAGTACGCCATCGCCACCCACCGCTAACTGTGCACCGCCCCCACCGGTGCCAAGTGCATCGCCCCTACCGGTACCTTTCACCCACCGCGAACTCCACGTCACCAACCACAAGCCCATTGCACCGCCTCCACCATCCTGATTCACAAACCACAAGCCTAGATCTACAATTCAAAAAACAAACCTAGATCTACAAAACCACAAGCCAGCCATCAACCCCATCCACAAGCGCCAGGAAGCTTGCCACAAGCGCCGGGAACCTAGATCGACTGCCGCTGCGGAAAGCTCACCAGGCAACCGTGCTCTGCCACCGAAGGATTACGTGTCATGATTTAGGGTTTTTTTCTTTAACCAAATGGTAATTACAATATATATATATATATATATAGGGTAATTTAGACATTTTAATTATTCTGTTACGGGAATCGACAGTTGCAAGACTTTTACAACCTTGGGTGCCTTTTTGTAATTTTTGTAACAAAAGAGATCTTTTTGCAATGACCCCAAACCACAGGGATATTTTACGCAATTTTCCCTTAAAGAAATCAAGGTCAGAATGCTGAAAGAGGCTCCAAGGTCAGAACAAAATAGGTGAAAGAGACCTGGGGGTGGACAAGATTTGGTGCTTATCCACAAAGATTACAGAGTCTTGTCAATCAGAAAGCAAGCCAACTGAGAAGAATCTACGTATCCAAGCCTCCAACAAGGAACAAACTTGATATAGCACGAATCTTCTTTTAATCTCGTATATAGTCAGTAATAATTAATAATCGTTAAATATAATTACTGACTTTTTTATTAATATTTTTAATGACAATTCTTAATAACATTTTTTTAGCGTCACTAAATAAAAATCATTAGAAACATATAGCGACTATTAACTATCGCTATGTAAAGAGGAGAAAGATTCTTTCTACCGCGATAGCAGCCAAATTTTTTTCTCCCAACGAGAATAGTAGAGATGACCATTTTAGCAAGTTCTAGAGCTTGATTTGGTAATTCTTTTTCAAATTTTTGGCATCACGGAAGTAAATTAAATGGCTTCAAGTCTTTGTGCCAGGGGGTGCACTGGTCGGAACCATTGGTAACACCTTTTATTTGTTACTCCTAAAATAATCATCCTTCCGATTTCAACCAGTTCACAGCTTGGTGGTACAGTTTTACCTCTGTTTTTTCTTCATCAAATCCGTTGGGATGTGCTTTATTAGTGCGAGCAACTTGTTTATCAGCCAGAGAAAGTGACCATTAGTCATTGTTAAAGCTAACAAAATGTGTTTTTTTTACCATTATGAATGTTGTCACCGGAAAACGACAAGTAAACATTAAGAGACAACTTTTTTGCCTTGCCAAAATTTAGAGGCAAATCTCATTGTGATCGCAAGCATAGGTGGAGCTAGTGTCCAGTACTTTTTTTCTTATATATGATATATTTACCTCACAATGACAAAAGTGCGCACCTTTACATATTAAAGTATCCAAATATCTAGTCATAGTTAAAACAAATATCCTTTTGATCATTTTAAGTGGTGAACTTAGAGGTTTTTTGACAAAACTGAAAATTAAGTGAAGCACTAAATCTATAAAAATGAAAACTTTAAGCAACTGAATTTTCATTACTTAAAGATATATTAACTTGTTTAGTTAATCACGTGTATACATTTTATAATTTTTTATTGCCAAAATTCTATTGGTTGTGGTGGTGGTAGAAAGGTGCTAATGATGGAGGTGGTGTGTGGTGAAGATATGGTGTTGGAAATAGTGTAGTGGTGTTGGAAATAGTGTAGTGGCGGTTGAAGTGGTGGTTGCAGCGTATTGAATATGAAGATGGTTTTGATAGACTTGCAGGGTGGTGGTGGTGATGGTTTGGTGGAGATGGTAGCGTCCTAATGGTGGTGATAGTGTTGGAGGTGGTAGTGTGGTGGCTGCTAGGCCATGGCAATTGTGGTAGTGGTGGAAAAAGGAACAATGTAGTTGTGATAATGGCTCCAGAGTGGTGTTGCCAGCAAATTAATTTGACGACATGATAGTTAATAAATTCAGACTATTTATCTCACTTAAATTAAATGATAAGTATTAAGTAAGTCTAATCTGACGTAAAAATTTAATCCAATTTTGAAATAAATAAATTTTTTTAAAGAGCTCCAAGGTTAACCGCTATCAAATGCACTAAATTAATAATCATTGAAGTTTTTTCATTTTAAGTGCTTGATTGCATGATCAAACACACCCTTACACAAATAATACACACAAAAATAAGACCAAACTCCAAACATGTTAAGTCAACATTGAACACAGTACACATAGCAACTAAACAACACCACTACACCTCATTGGTTTTCTACTCTCCCTCCTCTGTCAGCCCGCGGCAATTTTTTGACAATTTATCCCTTTTATTTGGTGCCCGCCTTGAGAACATAGTTATCAATACCGTACTGGTACCGGTCAGTACGTACCGTTTTTGCCTTTTACTGGTACGGTATCCCTTAAATTTTGTACCGGTCAAAATACCGCTCGGTACCGATTATACCAACCGGTATAAGTGATACCGGCCGAAAACTGCGTACCGACCGAGATATTGTGTTTTGTACCGGTTCTTTTAAAAAATGTAAAAGTAACAAATTTTATAAAAATTTTGTAAATTGATCATATAAAGACTAAATATAAAGACACTCTAAGTTTTATTATACTAATCGAAACCTCTGTAGCCTTTTGCTCATCAAATTCATTACAATTTGCAAAATCATTCCTGATAAGTTTTCAATATTTACTTATATTTGATTACTTCATACCTGTACACATTGATCATATTCTTTCATCTATATGATGTACTATTTTACAAACACCCACTCGCGCACATACATGCAGACACACAAAAATAACTTATTCTTGAACCCAAAGATATTATTATTTAACAAACTAGCTTATTTGAAAATTATGGTAAATCAAACTCCATAAGATAAACAATTTATTTTAGAAGAGCTGTAAGCAATATATATATATATATATATATATATATATATATGGGAGCTGATAAAATGATAGCGCTAGCAACTTAACCCAAGTTGCTAGTACGATCTGGCCGTCCACGGGCGAGAATGGAATGCCAGATTGCGCGCCACAACAGCGAATTTTTTCACCGTCCGCTACATAATGTAACGGACGGTAAAACAACACTAATCTTTGCTAGCGTTATCAATAAATCAGCTCCCTATATATATATGTATATATTATTAGTTCGCTGGTGAATAAATAATACAAATAAATATTGCTGATGAAAATCTTGAGACGGTATCGAGACATACCGGTGCGTACCGTTTCGTGGAGAAAACGGTACGCACTCCGATACAGTATTCATAACTATGCTTGCGAATGCTTTCCGATGCAAGGTGACTTGTTACTTATAATGGAAAAAACTCAAGCTACCGCAGTGTGATACATGGTCAATTAGAAGCTCATCTCAGCAAACTCAGTTTAGTAAAAGAAAACGTTGGCTAGAGCTTTACAGGAGGACAATATCATGGTTTTTCTATGTCACAACAACATTTCAGTGAGAACCATGCCACCACAATGATACAAGAAGGAAGCAAAGACCCAACTCACAACAAAAAGAAACTGTCACCCTTCAAGCAGGTTGCCTAACAAATCTCCAATAATATATGAATTAGCATCACGCCTTTGCCGAAGAGTTATCTTGGAACGTGAATGGATGTCACGGGGATTCTTGGATGTGATCAATGACGCGAGGATGCTAAAACTTTGTAATCTTTCAGATTCCTTTGGAAGTGACCCAAGCGAGTTTTCAGTTCAGAAATTCTTGCAGCTTTTTGTGAGAGAATGGCAGTCAGTCTAGAAAGATAATCATCCAACTGATTGCCTGGTTGGTCAACTTGAGCCAGCAGGTTCATCTCCTGCATAAATGCAATGAACTATTTGAGAAGGTGCAATTCACCGTAGGATGAGCTAAATGCAGATGGTTACCAACCTCCCAAACAGTAATCATCGTATCCTCCACTTGTCTTCGATGAGCAATGATTAGATCTTCCTCCTCCTAATGTCACGAACAGCAGATAATTGAATATAAAATTATACAAATTGCGTATGAAAATCCTTTAAGCAATTTATGTTGCCACTACCTGCAACAGGACATATAGACTATCATGTGAACCTGAGTTATCAGTCTCAGCATCCGTTTGTTTTGTCTGACTGCTAGATTTTGTTGTCTTATCCTCCAAAGCCGAGTGTTCGTAGGTCTCTGCCTTGTTATTCATCATCCAAAATGGCTTGTCTTGTCCATAGGTCTCCTCATAGAGCTCGAAATCATCTTCATTTATGTCTCCTTGACAACCTCCCTGATACTTATTATCTGGGGATACAGTCGAGACCAAATCCTGTGCCCTCCCACTAGGAAAATGGTCCATGTTAAAAGACCGAGAGGAGTCCCTTTCAGTTTCCTTAGACCATCCAAATCTGTTGCTATCATGAATAATTTCATCCTTGGATCCTGATATGGTTGGTATTAATGATGATGATGGCAGTGCAGTTGAGCTCCTAAGGTTCATGGATGAAGAGAATAGATCCTTCCGGGAGCTGTTCCCTTTAGATAGACTCTTAACCCTAGGACCAGTTGAAAATTTAAATTACAAACAAAAAAGATCTCAGTACTATATCAGATGTTTGTTAACCCACTTTACCTGTCAGCATATCTAAGTGTGTTTAGAGTATGTTCACAAGATCCCGAGTTTGGTGAAATGCATGATATCATAACAGTGCGCGAGTCACCAACGAATGAATCTCTAAGAACTTCAGTCAGCTTACTCCCTCTGAATGGAATATGACCATGGTCATTGTCAAGAGCTCTGATGCATTCTTTCAGCGCAAGTAAGCTTTTATTGATTTCGGCACCTTCCATCCTGCAACAACAATAGAATTACCTAGTTACTAACAGACTTCTCAACTTCATAACTGGTTCCCAGATACAGTAGATTAATATTACAACATTACGTCCAATTTCAGGATTGATGAATGTATCTCCTATGGGAAAGTCATGGTAACCGTTGCTTTGGAAGACAAGACTTTTTGAAACAGAAAAGGTTCAAAACTATTGAAATCAAATGACATTTATGTTGGAGTATTATGAGATGGCTTTGTGACTGAAAGATGATCGGCTTCGAGGCACGTTGTAAAACGCTCTCCTTAAGTTTATATTTGCCCCCACCTAAAATTGGTGTGCAGCGGGTTACAGGCAAATACCCTCCAAGATACAACGAAGCGCACTAGTGAATAGCGCTTGCACACACGATATTCACTCCACAGAAAAGTGTATGAAATACTGGATAACGGGTTTACAACTAAGAAATTCTGCAGAAATTTCTTATTGTAAAAGATCTGCAGAAAGGAGAAGAGAGTAGAGGCTTATCTATATGGTCAGAATTTCGGACCATTGTGCTCTATTTAAAGCACTAGTGGTTGCTAATCAAGGGTCATACCCTTTCATCATGCACCCAAGCAATCTGGACCGTCGGATTAGAAACCGTTAAGATTAACGGTCCAGATCTGGACTGGTAACTAACCAGCTCTCAACAGGTGGGTCTGGCCCGAACTGGAACCACCCAGCTGCCTAACAGGTGCAACCGTTCGGGCATAACCCGAACCAGTGCAAGTGTAACCACTCAGCTACTAACGGTCGGATCCGACCCGATCCGTTGCACCGACGGCCTAGTTTTTGTCACGAAAACTTAAAGGCGTCTAATTGCGTCTCGCGACGATGCGCACGTGCGAAGTGCGAAGTGCGCCATCAAAGCGCCACATTGCGCCTCACAGCCCACTGCCACGCGCGCGCGTGCGTGCGTGCGATCGTTCCTCGTATGGTGCTTCGCACCATACTCGGTGCACATGCATACACCTTAGCACACCACATAAGTATTAAAGTAAGTGGAGTTCTTTATTATATACCCACTTACTTTTCCAATTCCCTTCTATGTGGGATTCCTCCCTCTTTGCCTCTTCATCTTCCTTTCATCATTTTGACAAAGAAAATGAACCACTTTGACACTATATTTTGAAAAAACACTAACAATCCCCACCATTTTACAAAATATAAAATAAAAACAAAACAAAAAATCAGATCTTATTATCCAGTGAAGTACATGCATAAATGAAGATGTCTTACGACTTAAATCTTCACTTAGTGATTACATAACAAGACTAATCTGAAAAAGTGTGGTAGATAAACTTTGAACCACCTATCCTTGTTGACTAGCCGGTCACATATCACACATGAAACTCCTATCCATACACAAATCCAGAAAACTGCTTATACAATAAATGGCCATGTAATTTGTATCTTGTTTTTCATGAGTGCTCTAGAGTTAAGCCCTTTAAACTCGACAGAAGCGGCCCCACTTCACACTCACTAGTCAGGTCTATCAAGAGTGTACCGTAACTAACACTCCAAAGAATGATCCTTTTATAGACCTATTAAGAGTATAATACTCACCCTAGTTCTTCATTACGGTTACCAAGCACATTACCTTGGGATGACTAAAATTTGTGCTTGCAATCACCAACATAATGTACTTTTGACTCGTTGAACTGAAGACTTGGTGTTAGCAAGCGTTAAGTCGAGATTTCCATCATTGCTGATCCTTGACATGGGCTTGAGTCCCATCCCTCGTGAGGTCCTAATAATCATTTCCCTTGGAAGCCCTTTAGTTAACGGATCCGCTAAATTTTCCAATGACCTCACATATTCCAATGTGATTACACCTTCGGTAATCAACTGCCTCACGTAGCTATGTCTAAGACCAATATGTCTAGACTTTCCATTATACACTTCGCTACATGCTCGTGATAGAGTTGATTGACTATCACACCTTATCGATATCGGAGCCATAGGCTTAGGCCATAAAGGAACCTCTAAAAGTAAATTCCTTAGCCATTCTGCCTCCTTGCCCCCTGCAGCTAAAGCAATAAACTCTGCTGCCATGGTAGAATCAGTAATGCAAGTCTGTTTCTTCGAACCCCAGGATATTGCTCCCCCACCAAATGTGAAAATCCATCCACTTGTGGAAGCATAATCCTCCCGATTCGTAATCCAACTGGCATCTGTGTATCCTTCCAAAACAGAAGGATACCCATTATAACATATGCCGAACTCCATGGTTCTTTTAAGGTACTTAAAGACCCTATATATTGCATTCCAATGCATATTACTAGGACAACTAGTATATCTACTAAGTTTTCCTACTGCATAAGCAATATCCGGTCTAGTACAAGTCATGGCATACATTAAACAGCCTATTGCACTCGCATATTCTAGTTGTCTCACAGCTCTACCATCATTAGGAGACAACTTAATACTCTCATCGAACGGAGTACTAACTGGTGTGCTATCCAAATGGTCAAACCTTTTTAACACCTTCTCAATATAATGAGATTGTGACAAGGTTATGCAACCATTATTCCTTATGATTTTAATTCCTAAAATCACGTCAGCAACACCCATGTCTTTCATTTCAAATTTATTGGATAAGAATTTCTTTGTCTTTACAACTTGTTCCAAGTCAGTACCAAAAATGAGCATATCATCTACGTATAAGCAAATGATAACTCCCTTACCGCCATCGAACTTACTGTACACACACTTATCCGATTCATGTATTTTAAAACCATTAGACATCACAATTTGATCAAACTTTTGATGCCACTGCTTAGGGGCTTGCTTAAGTCCATACAATGACTTAATCAACTTACAAACTTTATTTTCTTGCCCACGTACAACAAACCCTTCCGGTTGTTGCATGTATACCTCCTCATCTAATTCACCATTTAAGAATGCCGTTTTAACATCCATTTGATGAATAACTAGCTTATGGATGGAAGCTAGTGCAATAAGCACCCTAATAGTGGCTATCCTTGCAACTGGTGCATAAGTGTCAAAATAATCAACACCTTCCTTTTGGGAAAAACCCTTAGCCACTAACCTTGCCTTAAATTTTTCAATCGATCCATCAACCCTTAACTTTTTCTTGAAGATCCATTTACAACCAATGGGTTTAGAACCAGGTGGTAAATCCACCAATTTCCATGTTCCATTTTCCATGATTGAATCAATCTCTTCATTTATTGCTTCCTTCCAAAAAGAAGAATCTTGAGACCTAATGGCCTCTTCATAAGTCCTAGGGTCAGATTCCACATTTAAAACAATCGGTATGGAGTTTTGTATTGCCGTCCTAGTTCCTTCTACCAAATACATGTAGAAATCGGGTCCATAGGTTTTAGCAATTCTCATTCGTTTGCTCCTTCTAGGTTCCACTTCATTTTCATGGTTTTCCTCAACATCACGTTGATCTTCCTTTTGCTCAACTTGCTTAGGAAGTGATTGGAACCTACTTTCGTCAAAGATGACATCTCTAGATTCAATGATAGTGTTTTTAGAATAATAATCATTTTGTTCCACTACCATGAACCTATATGCTTTACTGTGTAAAGCATAACCAATGAAAATACATTCAATGCCTCTTTCACCCAATTTCTTCCTTTTTGGTTCCGGAACTCTTACAACGGCCCTACAACCCCAAACTTTAAAATAATTCAGATTAGGCTTCCTTTTCTTCCATAACTCATAAGGAGTAACGTTATTCCCTTTAGTTGGAACTCTATTTAATGTGTAGCAAGCTGTTAATAAAGCTTCCCCCCAAAATCCTTTTCCTAGACCCGAGTTGGAGAGCATGGCATTAACCATTTCGACTAATGTCCGATTCTTTCTTTCCGCTACACCGTTCTGTTGTGGTGTATACGGTGCAGAGAGTTCATGCACTATGCCATTTTCTTCAAAAAAATGGTGGCTCATAGTACTCTCCTCCCCTATCGGTTCTAAGTATTTTTATTTTGACATTACAAAAATTTTCTACTTCATTTTTATATGTGACAAAACTAGGCATGGCATCACTTTTATTATGCAATAAATAAACATAGCAATACCTAGAATAATTATCAATGAAGGTCACATAATATGAGTTTCCTCCTAATGAAGGAGAGAAGTGAAAATCTCCTAAATCACTATGTATTAAATCTAAAATCTTAGACTCTCTTTGTCCATTTGGAAAAGGAGCTCTAGTGATTTTAGTGAGCATACATGTCTTGCAAAATCCTTTATCTACATGCATACTAGGCAAAAGATTTAATTTAATCATGTCATCAATTTTTCTAGTATTAACATGTCCTAAACGATTATGCCAAAGAAAAGATTGTGACTCAATAATATAAGCAGAAATAATATTCTTATTATTAATATTAAGTTTAAACAATCCCTCACAAAGATATCCCTTTCCCACAAAAATCCCTCCCTTAGAGAGTACAAACTTATCAGCTTCAAAAACAAGTTTGAAACCAAACTTGTTAAGCATACAACCCGAAACTAAATTCTTCCTGATTTCGGGCACATAACAAACATTGGTAAGGGTGACAACTTTTCCGGATGTAAACTCGAGCTCGACATTTCCTTTGCCCACAATTTGTACAATTGACGAGTTTCCCATGTAAAGAAGGCTTCCATCCTTTACCGGTTCATAGGTTGTAAAAAACCTCTTGTCCTTGCACACATGCTTTGTCGCACCCGAGTCTATCCACCATGCGTCGTCATCTTCAAGGACATTTGCCTCACTGATTACCGCGACTAAATTATTTTCAGTCGCCTTTTTTTGTTTCTTCAAGGCACGGCAATCACGCTTATAGTGCCCTGGTTTGCCACAGTGAAAACACTTTCCTTTGTGTTTTTTCTTCTTGTCCTTGTCGTCGTCGTCATTTCCTTGAAGCTTCCTTTTCTTGTTCTCACGGGAGTTCTTCTTGGATGATTCTCCTTCTTCCACGGCCAAGATTTTAGAAACACCCTCGCTTTTAGACTTTTCTTCCTTGCGCAAGTCTTCCTCAATCCGAAGATGAGTACCCAACTCGTCAAGGTTGATGTCTTCCTTGCGATGCTTAAGGTTGTTCCTAAAATTCTTCCAAGAAGGAGGCAATTTATCAATGATAGACGTAACCACGATAAACTCATCCAAGGCTAACTTGTGTTGGGAATAACGATCAAGAATACTTTTAATCTCATTAAACTGTTCCATAACCGACCTACCATCAACCATTTTGTAATCAAAAAATTTGGAAACGATGAACCTTTTACTGGTGGCATCCTCGGTGATGTAGCGACGCTCCAATTGGTTCCAAAGTTCCTTAGCGGTCTTGACAGTATGATAGGCATCGAATAGCGTGTTGGACATGCCATTCAGAATATGTCCTCGACATATCTCATCGTCTTGATCCCACCTCAATCTTTCACGTGTCTTCGCAACACTTTCTTCCTCATTTTCACCGGGTTCCGGAGGTCTTGGATTCACGATCACATAGTACACTTTCACTGTTACTAGTAAAAAGTGCATCTTCCTTTGCCAACGAACGAAGTCCCCACCATCAAAACGCTCCAAGCGGTGGAAATCCGAGCCCATGTCTTTCAACGTCACGAACGCCATTGTTGCAGAATATAAACTTAAGATTGTTGGAGTATTATGAGATGGCTTTGTGACTGAAAGATGATCGGCTTCGAGGCACGTTGTAAAACGCTCTCCTTAAGTTTATATTTGCCCCCACCTAAAATTGGTGTGCAGCGGGTTACAGGCAAATACCCTCCAAGATACAACGAAGCGCACTAGTGAATAGCGCTTGCACACACGATATTCACTCCACAGAAAAGTGTATGAAATACTGGATAACGGGTTTACAACTAAGAAATTCTGCAGAAATTTCTTATTGTAAAAGATCTGCAGAAAGGAGAAGAGAGTAGAGGCTTATCTATATGGTCAGAATTTCGGACCATTGTGCTCTATTTAAAGCACTAGTGGTTGCTAATCAAGGGTCATACCCTTTCATCATGCACCCAAGCAATCTGGACCGTCGGATTAGAAACCGTTAAGATTAACGGCCCAGATCTGGACTGGTAACTAACCAGCTCTCAACAGGTGGGTCTGGCCCGAACTGGAACCACCCAGCTGCCTAACAGGTGCAACCGTTCGGGCATAACCCGAACCAGTGCAAGTGTAACCACTCAGCTACTAACGGTCGGATCCGACCCGATCCGTTGCACCGACGGCCTAGTTTTTGTCACGAAAACTTAAAGGCGTCTAATTGCGTCTCGCGACGATGCGCACGTGCGAAGTGCGAAGTGCGCCATCAAAGCGCCACATTGCGCCTCACAGCCCACTGCCACGCGCGCGCGTGCGTGCGTGCGATCGTTCCTCGTATGGTGCTTCGCACCATACTCGGTGCACATGCATACACCTTAGCACACCACATAAGTATTAAAGTAAGTGGAGTTCTTTATTATATACCCACTTACTTTTCCAATTCCCTTCTATGTGGGATTCCTCCCTCTTTGCCTCTTCATCTTCCTTTCATCATTTTGACAAAGAAAATGAACCACTTTGACACTATATTTTGAAAAAACACTAACAATTTATGTGATTATACCTCGTTTGTTTATCGTTGTCGGTAGTATCTGCACCTCGTTCACTTCCAGCAAGATCTATGAAAGATAGCTTGCCAATTGGTCGAGCAGGCTTTGATTCATTGCCATCAACTAATCTCTTGATGGCAAGCTGAAGTATAGCGTGCGATCGGGAGGATTCCTCATTGGCACCAGTAGTGCCAGTACTCCTTGTGGCATTGCCTTTCTCAATTAACTCCTTCACTGTCTCCACATGTGATACCCTGTGTTCTTGCAAACCCACAATGCAGACCTGTTGTTTCCCATCCTCCCTCATGCAAAGCTTTCTGCCAACGTAGTGTTTTAAATTTAGAGACTTAAATTTAATTGTCTGTCTAGTCACCGAGAGTTCAGAAGGTAAAAAACTCACTTCCGGTCATTAAGTAGATCAAAAACCTTTCCCCCATATATCTCAAAGAAACTGACAAACAACTGATATCCTTCGTTCCGATAATTGTGGTGTATTAATCTGAAAATATCTTGGGATGCTTTAAGGGGTAGTGGTTGCATCGTATAAGTCTTTCCACTCCCTGAACAAACCGTAATAATTTAGTTAAGCCAAGCAATAACAATAGAATCTTAGAGGAGTCAAGAAACCATACCGATGCCAAAAAAATAAAAGTAATAGACCAAGAGAGTTTATTACAAAAGCAAGACAGACCTGTTAGTATTCAGACCTCCGTTGGAATACGTTATTTCCAATTTACAGAAGACTAATATATATACCTAATATGGAGTATAATGTTCAGCATGTTTAATACGGACAGTTTTACATGTATACTACAAATTGAAAGGACATATTTACTTGTGACGGATATAGCACATGAAGCAGCTGCGTGGCCCAAGGTTTCCATCCAAAACAACTAAAGAACAGAGGATAGGATCTCTCTTATATGAGGGAAGTACTTAGGAAACATTAAGAATAGAAAAATACTTATTCAAGAGATGTTTGGGAATAGCAGCCAAAATTGATAAGCATTATGAGCACCACGCAAAAGGTGCTAATAAACGTACTTCTCATGACTGTTTGAGTAAGCATGCAAGCTGATTTGGCCTTTAATTACTGTTGTACGATCACAGATTTGGACAAAAGTAAATGAATCTTATCAAACGTGAATGCCACTTGAGATAATCAACAAGTAATATTATCAAACATTTGCAATGGAAAGCATAGCTACGCAGGCTTGAAAACTGGTCAGGTAATATTCTTTCATGACTAAGCTTTGCATATTCTAACTTGGCGTGA
This sequence comes from Escallonia herrerae, assembly GCA_033070095.1. NCBI lineage: Eukaryota > Viridiplantae > Streptophyta > Magnoliopsida > Escalloniales > Escalloniaceae > Escallonia > Escallonia herrerae. Next base: position 628,475 of record JAVXUP010000030.1, on the reverse strand, counting down.
ATGCCACTTGGTTTCATGTTCTTGGCGTAATGTTTTTGAGGCACAACAGAAGTTACAGACTCATCAACGTCTAACAGTTGCTATGAATTCATAGCCGAAAATGGAATGCCACTTGGCATCATGTTCTTCAGGCACAACCAAAAGTTAGCTCAACTCTGTTTTGGAAGTTTCTTCTTACCATCACCAGCCTCTGGTGGCAAGTGGTTAGTGAGATCATTTAGAAAATGTAGGACCTAATTAAGACAGCAGGCGATGGTATGAAGACACTTCAAAGTGTACAAGTTGAAAACTCAATTCAGGGCAGCCAAACTGGATACGAGAAGTCAGTTGGCGATTGCATGAAATCACTCTGTAGGATGTCGAGGTTCAAGATTCTTTGCAATTACTATTAAGAGAAAGACACAACAAAATGACTTGCCGGTTTGCCCATACGCAAAACATGTTGCTTTTGTTCGTTGAAAGATTATTGGGACTATGGGCTCCACAGTCTCTGAGTATACCTACAGCAAAGAAGGGAACAATAATATCAGCTCCGGCAGCATGAGGAATGGAACCAAGTCTGGCATACTCACTTTGTCGTTTGAAACATCCTCGCCCATCACCGCATCAAAAACAAATTCATTTTTCTCAACATATTCAGTGAGATCAACCTGCAGAAGTTACTAAATCAGCCTCCAGTAGAAGACATGTAGTTCATCCGCACTCATCTCACATAAACAGGTAATAGGAACAGAGGAAGGAAATGCGGCAAAATATTAAAGGCGATAAGGTCCGCACTGTCACAGGTTGCAGCACTTTGGTCAGAACATAAATGGCTGCATTGATGGAGCAGAAACTAAACTGATCATCCTACTGATGAGGAATCTCTTAGGAACTATTGCAGCGTGATTGGGACAATAAGCTTACACAAAATGTGTTCATTGAAGTTCCAAGGTGAATACATTATTGAATTTTCTACATTTATTTGTATCTGATCCTCTTACTTCTCCTTGCTACTGATCTCAGGTCTAGATATCCTTAGCATAATTGCAAATAGAGGACAGAGAAATTGACATATAAAGGATGTTAATATCTTCCGCCAGAGTTTCATGCATTGGCTGCCGATCTCCTCTTGAATTTGGACCCATGAAGCATCACTTATGAGTACAGCCACATTCAGACAAAGACATTGCCAGAAAGTCCTTAATTCATGAGAGCGGCTATTTCAAACCTTTATCAATTTTTCATGCATAAAAGTACCTTTAATAAAGGTAGCAGTAGCGATGCCGACATTAACACCAAGTATTTCCAAACTCCACCAACCACAGCACCACTTTCTAACCATATGATAAGTAGCATAGTCAAACAGACATCAATAGGAATTATAAAGCAATTGCAAGGTTGTGATCTTCAATACGGATATGTGGATGACGATGACGATGGCGGTGAGCATACAAAGGGAATAGGAGTCGGAGGAAGAGCAACAGAGAAATTATTAGCTCTTTCTCTTCTATTAAAACACCAGGGAATGTAGCATAGGTTAATGTCCTAGCTGAATGTACATTTGATAAAAAGGTCATCCACAAAGCAACTAATCCACCGGAACCTCACCTTCAGCTTTGTTTCATGTACAGTCAGTGAATTTGTAGTTGGATCTATGGTAACAATATCTTGCTCTTTCTTTGATATTTCCTTTTTGTTAAGTGGCCTCTTACGAACCTGCATTTTCCATATAGCAGCTGTTAGTTCACAAAAGAGTGAAGGGAAGAGCCGGAACAAGTACTGAGAGTTTTAAAAAGCTTTTGTGTAGCACATCAAATAATCATATGAAAGTTTCTCTTCTCCTTTTCTTTCACCATAGTCTTTGAAACTTTGTTTTGTTCCCCACCACAAATGGAAGCAAGCAACCCTCTTAAAACTTACAAGTATAAGCTTTGCCCTTAGTTGCACAAAGAGGGGGCGGGGGCGGGGGCAGGAGCAGGGCGGGGAAGCGTAAGCACCAAGAAGAATCTGAGGTTGGGAGCGGCTTGAATAAATAAATGCGTAAAGAGTATTATCATTTGTTTAGCATAGTTTACATAGATAGCAACAACAAACAAGGAGATTTTAAGGACTTGAAGAAAGAGAGAAACAAGGAATTGAGTTGAAAAGAGCTTGATTTTCATGTATTCTATCACTTGTTCCATGCATCTCTATCCAGCTAGAGGGATCGAGTTCCCATCTTAACTTGGGACGAGATCCCATGGAGCTCCTAACTTGGGATCGCAAAAGCGAGTTTCCGAGAGAGAAACGTCACCATATTAGGAGTTTCCTGCAACTAAGCCTTTGCCACCCAGACTTACAGTAAACTGCACTTCATTGCTGGCGTTGCAATTCATTGGGTGATGAAAAGAGTAACCATTTAAGCAACTTGATGTAGAACATAATAAATATAGTTACAGCAAGAAAGAGGCATACCACAACTTTGATCTTAGCAACGTTATTAGTCCTCTCTCTGTCTGCCGAAAAGCTTTTAAGAAGGTTATTCTCTTGCAAACGAGAACCTTTGGTAAGGTTGTTGGTCGAGATACAATGCTCAAGATCATCAGTGTATTGGCTATGAACCTGTATGTACCAAAAACCCAAGGTTAAATCAACAATGTGAAAGGCATAGGCCTTTCCAAGGTTATTCGACACAGTTATGTCCATGCATGGCTGAGTTGAGTTCAGCAAAGTGACTAGAGAAAAACATAGCGAAGACAGCTTGGTTTCAGATCGAGAAAGAGAATCATCACTGTCCACTTGTTGCTTTGCTCCTATGAGAACTTTTTGGTTTTGGCAGCTTTGCATATGTTGAATAGAGATTCAAAATAGAACTTCTTGGTTTTGGCAGCTTGGTTTCAATTTTATGTCTTTGATAGGCTGAGAGTCTAAAATATAAGTTCAAATCGTGCCAGAAACTTCGGGCAATCTAAATGTAGTTTTAATAAGCCAGTTCTTGGGATGAAAGAGACCACTATCTTTCGCTACAATTTCGAAAAAGTATGTAGATTTTACACCCTTTTATGCTTCTCCACGCCTCATCTACCCATGAAGGTGTGTTCTGTGGATTTAGGCTCTCCTTTTCAGAAGGGAAGTATAGATAAGCAAATGAGGCAGGGCATTTGAAATGGAAACCTGCTCTTCTAAATTGGGTTGTAACCTTGTAAAAGAAATAAAGACTGCATCATTTTCCAAGCAAGATTGCTTATTGCATTTATTTTAAAGACATTAATAGGGTTACATGATTTCATCCAAACACGATAGGGTTATTCCTTAGTTTCCACGTTTCATTGTACAAGCATAAAGCTAAACCGTACAATTCTTCTAAAGTAAACAAGGTGCTTTCCTGATCTAAAGAGACAGGATACCAGAATAGATTATGTAAGGACCAATATTACTCAATTCATATTGACAATTACAGTGATGAATTCAACAAAACATTTAAGCATAAAATGGAATAAGACAGGTGGAAAACAAACCTCGGGTATTAGCTCAGTATCGAAAGAATGCAGATCAAGTAACCCAGGGCTGAGCTCAGCAATGTCATTCTTCATCATGCTCGACAAGCCTGAATACGATGGCGGAGTCCAGGGGTCCTCATTCCCTCCTTCATTAACACCCCTCTGCAGACTCCTACTCAATACTGAACCCTGAGTTCCTCCATTATTATTACCATAAAACCCAAAGTCCTGCAATAAATTAAAATTTTCAAAAGCCTCATCACCAACCAAAGACAAATCCATATTCACACAACTAAGTAGTACATAAAATAAACATAATCCCTCCGTACCAAAATTAGAGTATCCTTGACTTACCTACACCCTCATTTTCCCGTTACCGTTTTTACCCTCGTTTGATTGTTCAAACGATGCTGTGTTATTCAAAATTAAACCTCGCTGAAAAGTCAAAATAATTTGGGAAATGGAGAATTAGAGCCTTTTTGACTTCTTGGCCAATTCCTTGGAATTTGGATACTCAAAGCATCGATCTCACATTGTTCTTTCCCTAGTTTGACCGGTCAAGTAATACTGAGTTTTTCGAAACCGGACCTTGCTAAAAAGTCAAGGGGACTATAATTTTGGGACAGGAAAATCTCCTACAAGTACTTGTATCCTTCTACATTGGGTGGGGGATGTGTGTAATGTGAACCTGAAGAGCGGGGACTGAAGGGTTAGAGGAGTGGAGTTGATGGAGGCCAGCTGACTGAAGCCATTTGTTGCTAAAAGCCGTGTCAATGAAGTTGTCCGAGTACTGACGGTGGTGGTGGTGGTGCACTTGGTGGTGCCCGGTGGAGCCGGATCTCTGCATTTGCCTGCCGACCGTGCTCATCTTTTCCTTTTCTTCCTCTCACCACAATACAAATCTCCCAACTGGGTTTTTGATTATCTCCGTCTACTTACCCAAAAGAATCAAATCTAGAATGCGGGAAAGAGTATTGAGGACACAAATGGCAATGCCGGCCATGCATTAGAGAATCAAGTACTGGGCAAGAAAACAAAAGGATGGAACTTGAGAGAGAGAGAGAGAGAGAAGGGGTTGAGTTGGGAGCCGTGAAAGTGTTGAATGGAAAGGTCCGAAAATGGTGGTTGCTTAAAAGCGAGATCATTGTGTTTCTGGTGAGAAGATGTGGATTGATTGTGAAAACTTTTGAAAAGAAAGACCGGGAGGAGAAGGGGGTGGTGGGACAGGGGAGACAGCTCTGGGATAGTTGTCTTTTTATTACTACTAGTGATTAATTAATATCAGCACGAAAAAAGAAAGGCGAAACGGAGAAAGAACCGGAAATCTCACTCTAAAATTGAACAACATTGATTTTATCTTATTTAAGTAGTTCGGGTTTAAAGCGAGTTTTGTGATAATCTCTCCATAGATCGCTACTTTTAAAGAACAAACTTTAGTTCCTATCCGGGTTGTAAGAATATTCCTCTAAGTTCGTGTATAGTGACAATTGATAGTCGCTAGCAGAAAAAGGAGAAAAAGAAAGAGGCTGAGGGGCTGTACGCTTATGTTTTTCAGTTTTCATTTTTGTAATGATGATGTTTATAGTTACTTTTCTTCTAACACTTTCAGTGACAATTATTAGTAGTATTTTTTTAGCGTCATTAAAAATATTTAAAGACGATTGATTGTCGCTATATAGAGGGTAGAAAGAAGATTCATTCAACTGAGATAGCAACCATTTTTCCACTTTCAAATAAGTAACTGTAGTTGATGTTCAAACAACAAAAAGAACTAACAGTATGACAATTAAGTTCAATTTTTTTGGTTAAGCGATTTTTTCGTTTACGGGATCGTTATCCTACCCTGTGAGAGTATCTTTGCTCTCGTCATCTTTCTTTTTTTGACTTTCTTGTTTTAGGTGTACCTTAGATGTAGTATTGTCCACTAAAAGGACAAAAAAAAGGGATATTTATTTTAGCAGTAAATTTAAGTATCTGAGAAAGAATTTATATGTAATAATCAAGAATTTCACAATTTGATACTAAATGAGATGCAATATACATTGGGTGCCACCTCTACCTCAATCAACGACCAGTCTCGTGGACTCTATGAACACATAAAACTAGAGTTACCGGTAAATAGGAGTAAACACAGTTCATTTTGGCAGTCTAATTGCACCGTTAACTGAGGTTTAGACAATTTTGAATCGCATCGAATCAAATCGAACCAAACCAAACATGATCAGGATGGGCAGTTCGGTTTCGTCTGTCTAAACGATTCGGCTTGATCGATATGCGCACATTTGAAAAAGTTGTCCATTCGCGTACCTATTATTCGAGCCAAATAGTATTAAAAAATGACATTATATTTTATCTAGCACATAATTTTATTATATTCATCAATATCAAAGTGTTCGTAATAACACCATATATAAGTATTATTTCATATTTATGTTATGATAAATACTCAAGTATGCATTTGTCATTGACGTACAAGAAAAATTTAATGAAAATATAATAGATATTTATTCCCAAACTTTTGCGTTATAAGTGCTCTCATTATTTTCTTTTAACTTTTAAGGTTTTATTTATTTGGATTTATTTAGTACCATGTATGTGAAAATAGTCAACAAAAATCACTGAAATTAAATGAATATACCATAGGTCGGTTCGTTTTAAAAAATTAATTATTCTAAAAAATATATGAATCCAAATCGTTAAAATTTTTGAATTGTTCTATTTGACCTGTTTAAATAATTTAAATCGATTTGATACTCGACATTAGTTATTGGATTTGCTACTCTTTAGACCTCAGACATTTCCGCATGCACTCTCTTTGCCATCGTTGATAACCAAGAAGACAAGGAATTACACACAATAAATGAGAAAATTATCAAATATTGACATTCCTGGCTCGATTTAAACCGCTAATATGAAAAAACTTGGACAATTTTTTGGCATTTTGACCAAAACATGTCAACTTATGTTTATTACTAATTTTTTGTTTTACTTAAGAAAAACGGTTGAGATGGCCGAGTTGGTCTAAGGCGCCAGATTAAGGTTCTGGTCCGAAAGGGCGTGGGTTCAAATCCCACTCTCAACATTCAATTTTTCTTTCAAAATTACCAAAAAAGCCCCTCCTTTTTCCTTATTACCACAAACACCCCCTTTTCAAATGAATTTCACGGCCCGCCAATTTCAAGTTGAGGAAAGTTTCAAAAACCCCCCAAAATCAATCAGCCACAAATCAGAAATGGCGCAAGCGGCACGGCTCAGCCTCCGTATGCAGAAGGAGCTCCGGCTCCTCCTCGACGACCCCCCTCCAGGCGTTTGCCTCCCACTCCTCTCCGCCGACTCCGACCTTCTTCCTTCTCCCTCTCCCACATCGACGCCCGTAAGTCTCTCTCTCTCTCTCTCTCTCACGTATTGGCATGTCCGTCGCAATTCCTGATTTTTCCGTCTTGTTTTATGTGTTTGTATGTTTGGTTCACAGAGATCAAAGGTCCCGAGGGAACGGTGTACGAGGCGGGGATCTTCAAGATAAAGATTCAAATACCTGAAAGGTATTCGTTTTTGTGTGTGTTTTGCTCACACTTTGTGCGTATGTGTGGTAGGTTTCGATTGTGTTGATGAATCTAGGTGTGTTTGGTTGCGGGTTTCGATTACAGGTACCCGTTTCAGCCTCCGATGGTGACATTGGCCACGCCGATTTACCACCCGAACATCGACAATGGAGGAAGGATCTGCTTGGACATTCTCAATCTCCCGCCCAAGGTATGTAATTTAAGGCACTGCGGTTTTGGAATTTGATGCCCTAATGGTGTTCAGGATGAGTAGCGTGGTAATGTCAATGGGTCGAACATGTCAAATTCTCAATTTAGTGGTCAACGGTTCTACTCTCGGTCATCGCACTGCTTTCGCTCCCACGAGCGCCAGTATGTTAACTTTGTTTAGTCCGAGGACGTAGCAATTAATATTGTCAAATCCTTTTAAATTGGTCAATATTACCGTTCTTGATCTTCGAAGTGGCTAATGTTCCCGCTTTGTAATCTAAGGCTTACACCATTCTATCAATAAAGTGGTACCTAGACGCATATAATGTGGGTATCTTGTTGTTCCTAAGATATAAAAATAGAATTTCGTTATACTAATTATACCATATGACTATCAGCAATAAACTAACTCAAGTAATAGATATTAATCAGAAAAAGGTTTAGAAAGTCTGAAATTTGGTTGAGGCACGCAAAATTTTGCTTTCCTTGAAAAAACTACGCCCCAAAATATGGACTTTGTCAATGGCGTTCCACCCCAAAATACAACAGATACGGAAGGAGTTTTTATGTTGCAAAAATTCCTATCGAACCTTATAGCGTCCTCACACTCGAAAATAATATATGCAATTTTTGGAGAGAATAGATGAAAGAAGAGACGAAAGAAGATAGAAGAGAATTTTTAGAGAGAATAATGTGTCTCTCCTTTTCTTTTGCCTTCTCCCCTTTTTACAGATTTGAGACTTCTCTTCTAACAACTATTTTTTTTTTCAACGTACAGAAAAAACATAGCGCAGAGATTATAGGCACGTGTGGAGAATAAATAGACGAGAAAGGGGGTAATTAAAACTAGTACTAACCCATAACTTAATTTTGATTAGGATATCTAACGATTTATCTTATTTTATTTTCTCTAATCCAACATATTTAAATCACCAAACCCTTTTGAAGTGGTGAACGCTCCACTTTCCTTCTCCCTCGCTGAACTAAGGACTTAGTGGGACAATAAATCAAGTCCTAAGCCAAATAGGATTGAGCTCTGTCCAAAATCTATTGGGATTGAGCTTTAACTAAGGACTTAGTGGGACAATAAATCAAGTCCTAAGCCAAATCAGATTGAGCTCTGTCCAAAATTCCATGTACCACTATATATACTGTACATACAAGTACGAGGTTTCGCAACATTTAAGGTTACCGGCATCTTCGTGAAATACCAAGATCTTTTAAGGTACTCCTAGTTGGTCGAATGGAGAACAAGAAAGCAGCCATGCGAACTTGCAGCGATAAAGCTCGCCGGAGAGCGACGTATCGAAAAAGGAAAGATTGCGTGAAAAAGAAGACCATGGAGCTTGCAATTTTGTGCGACATCAAGGCATGCGCTGTAATTTTTGGGCCTGAAGGAGACGTGGAAACTTGGCCGGAAAATCCAACCGAGGTGAAGTCCATCATAGGCATGCTAAAAGACTGCTGTTCCAAAAAAGATTTCGGCAACATTAAACCCACGGTTAACGAGATTGAGAGAGAAACTGATGGGGCGAAAAAGGACGATTTCGAAGGGGTTATTTCGAGTTGGGAAGTCTCACTAATGAAGAATGTGTTGGATGCCAAACTAGAGGCTGTCAATAGAAGGTTGGATAGAAAAAGACGAAGAAAAAGAACAAGAAATTGCCGTCTTTCAAGGAGAAACTGGTCAAGTGCAAGAACCGCTCTGGTTTAACTTCCCTCCACAGGTCCCGCCATGGCAGCAGCTTCCTGCACCGTGTTATCCTCCTTTTGAGAACAACTTTGGAGTGGGGCATCAGGACTTTTACCCACGGGTGCAACCGTCAAATTTTGGGTACGTGAATGGCATGATGCCTTCTGCCAGTTTATATTCACTGCACCCCTCGATGCCAGAGCCGGTGTATGGTCAAGCACCCGTTTGGAATGATCAGTTTGGCCGGGAAGTTGGAAGTACCAGTGGCATAGCTGACGTGATATTGGAGGAAACTAAATTTGATAACAATCAGGGGGGCTGGGGTTACTTTTAGTTTAACGGAAGCATTACCCCCCTCCAATCTTTTAGGAATTACTAAAGGTGAAAATTTGTAGTGAAGTCACTTTCTTAGTTGATTATTCTGTTACTGTGGACCTGTAGTGGAAGTAGCAGGACTGCAGGAGGGAGTGGTAATGATAAAGGACGAGTTACTATTTTGTAATGAGTTGTTTGATTTCTTATTTTCTTGAAAAACTTGGTAAAACATTACAATTGCAATTGGCAACCATTACAGTTGATTGCTATTTTTCCTTTCAGTGTCGTTCTGACCTTTCCCTCGGCTCGACTTTAGATTTTTTGCTTTACTGTGGTGGTGCAATATATCTCTAGCATCTGCTTTTGACTTCTCTTGAGTGAAACAGAAAAGGAAAGAGTTGTTTTCTAGGATCTTGGAGAACCGCCTAGGGCGCTAATTCACAACCTCAAAAATACTACTTTAGGGAAGGCATGCCTCAACACCCCTATGACTTTTACCACTGAGTAGCCGAAGGAGCCATTGCTGGTGCTGTCTGTTTGCTTCCTAATGATTTCTATTTTTGCTCTTGTGGAGACATTGTCTGTATTAAGTTTCAGTGGTTTTCTCCACATATACGAAAGGTTTATAAGGGAAGAGTTTGTAAGAATCTGCTGGGAAGGAGTTGCTGTATTTATCCTTCTGTTACAGGAATATAAAATGTTATAAAATAACGTAGGAACGTTGAAACGTCTTGCCCTCTTGAGGCTACAATGTTGAATTAAGTGCTAATCATTGGACCTCGAGAACCACATCATAAGGCACTCTTGCAGTTGCGCCTCATGGTTCCATATATGTGTTTGATCTAATGTTATCAAAATGTGCTTGTAAGATGAGCAATCATCTATACATTGTTCACTGGCCAACCATCTACTATTGATTTTCTTGGCACACTTTTAAGAAGGTATTACATCTCTTCATCATGTTGGTATTAACTCTTACACTGATTTCTTCTCTAGGTAAGCCAAGCGTATTCTTATAATGATCAACTTTCGAAGTTTTAGCAACATTCAATAACGACATTCTATGCCCTTCTGAAAGTTTCATAAATTGCCGGTGCCTTAAGCATCCACACAAAATGAAGAAATAAACAAAAGAACCTCCATTTAGAATGAGTCAGCTGCTGAGTTTTCCGAGTTGCCTGTTTATTTTGGTTTTGAAAGTTCCACCACCTTGTGTCATGTGAGGAACTAACCAACTTACTGTTGGAAAAATCCTTTTGCTCGGACTAAAGCTATCGTGCAGTATTACTCTCTGTTTGACGTTCCTACGCATGTGGGATGCATTCTAGCTTTTGCTATGCAATGGTTATCTGGATTTTCATTTTCTACCTTGTTTCTTGCCATTACTGTAACCATGTAACCAATATCTTTTTCCCACACTTGTCCTATCTGTCACCCTAATATCTTACTTACAGCTTCTAAAATTTAAGTAGCTTATGACCTCCGTCCATAGCACAACTGGAGAGAAAGCTGGCTTATCTGACGGAAGTTTATGATCAGCAATTTATAGGACTTTGTCATTGCTATTGGCTAGTTTGGATGAAATGTGCATTTCAGTTTAACAATATCTGCTCTAAGGAACAAATGCACTAGTATTATTTCGAAATTGGAAAATTTCTTTGGTTCTTCCATGACAATGGGCAGATTCAATCAAAACAGGGTGCATGGCAACCATCTTTGAACATTTCAACGGTGTTAACAAGCATTGGATTACTCCTGACTGAACCGAATCCTGATGATGGTCTTATGTGTGAAGCGGTGAGCAGATATAATTAAAAAACATTTGGAGTAATGGTGATAGCATGTATGCTTTCTTGGGTTAGTGATAACTCATTAATGTGCAGAGCAAGGAGTACAAATATAACAGACAAACTTTTGACGAGAAGGCACGATCAATGACTGAGAAATATGCCAGGAGTGGACCATCGACTACTGGGGGTGGCAGCCAAAGCATTCCAAATAATTCCAACCCAAGCATGGTAGTGGTCAGCATCCTGCTGGTTTCAGCCAAATTTCAGGTTGACATTTTGTTAAGAAAATCATGTTTTTGCTGCAGATGGAAGCTCAAGGATCAAGTTTGCCGGAGTGTGAAGCCAATGAGTACTTTTCAAATCATAAGAAGCTATGTGGGATCAGCAAAAAATTGTCACTGGAGCCTCTGTCACCAAAGAAGAGGCGTAATGATAAGAAAGTGAATGAGGTCTGCATTCAGCATTGCTTAAACACAGATAGAGGACTAAAACAAGAGCCAAAAGACATGTTGAATGGTTGTTGTCAGAATAATGAGAGATTACTTGGGACCAGGAGGAAATTATCGCTGGAATCTTTGGGCCCAACACATACGAGAAGTGGCATTAACAAGGAAAATGTGGTGCCACATCAGAGTTCATCCCCTACAAATTCTGCAGAGTCTCTTCTAGTTCAGCAGGTTGGAAACCACCATGAGCAACAGCTTCATCAACAGCACCGTGAAGACCAAGATTTCAGATTCGTAAATGACAGCAAATCCAGGAGCGCAAAGAAACTGTACAGAAGTTGGCCCGCAGCAGTCCCTTAAGCTGTTGGAGATTTGCCAAAGAAGTGAAAATAGTGAGGAGAACATGCAAGCGATTTGTCAACCACTCGAGTCACACTCGAGTATGACACATGAGAACTTGCCAATGCCCAAGGCTGTTAGCCATAAAGAGATGGAGCTTCCTGTCAATACCTCTAATAATGGCTCAACCAATGCAAAACGCATGAAGCTAGGTTTGGCTGGTAATAAATCTGCCTTGGGATATTTGGGCTTGTCCAAGAATCAAGAGGGCGATAACAAGGAGAATGTAACTCCACTTCCAAGTTTGCTCCTCTCGCACTCCAAAATTCTTTCTACAGCATCATCCAAGCAATTGCAGATTGCAGATATTGGTGATTGTTACGAAAGGAAAACAGGAGAGTCTGATGCAAAGTCCATAGCTCCTACGAAGCTGAGTAGGTTTGGCCGAAAGCTGCCACTGGAACCTCATGGGCAATTGCAAGGGACCAATGATAGTAACATCCGGGTGCATTTGCATTCTGAGAACCTTTCTACAACCCCATCCAAGTCCTTGCCTGTGGCACAGCAATGCATCTTCGATGACAAGCAGCAGCATGAATGTGAAGAAAAATTTGCCAATGGAACCAAACAATCTCGAGAAGAATCCCCGGTACCTGAAGCCGTGATTGTATTGGACAGCGAAGACAGTGAGGAGGAAAGGAAGGGAACCTTGAGGTCTAAGTTATCTCTTGCCCGAAAGCGATTGCGAGGAAAGTAAAAGCATTTCTTATTCTTCTTTGACACTCTTAGCATTTTATGTGAAGTCTTAACCAGCAGTAACCAAGCTGGATAATGGAGACAGCAGACAGATTGGTCTTGCATTTTGTAGTGTGATCTGTTCACTTGGTTCCTCCATCAACTTCAAAATCCTTGATTTTGTGACATGACTCGAAAACTTTTGGTATGATCAGATGGAATTGTATAGAGATAATGCAACATAACTGAAAAGATCACAAACAAGAGTTTGAAGATGCAGTGAATCCTCTCTCTTTGATGTTTTGTTATCCAAAACTTGAAAATTTAGGCTAGTAAATTTCATTTTTTAATCTTTCATTGTAGTTCCTTCATCTAATGGTAACTTCGATTGCAGCTAGCCATACAAATCATTGTTATGTTGGTATAACAGTCATTTTTCATTCCTGCTTTAGAATTTGCTATCTTCTTTGTTCATTCTATGAGGAGGTTAAACCATACTCTAAATTGGACATGGACCCTTTCTGGAAGACTGGAAGTGCATTTCTGTCGCCTTTCTTGCTCCAAATAACCATACATGTTGCTATATCTGCAACTAAAATATTCTTGTAGCGAGACAAACAAAGGGCAAGGAGTTCACTTCCGTTGGTTAATTGAATGTTATGCCCGAACTTGACTCGTTCATCTAGAGAGCCAATCTCAAAAAAGCTCATACATTAACGACTCTCAAATATGTTCTTAGTGAGCTTCTTTCAGGTGAGATTTTGGCCAGAACCCGATAGCAGAATAGCCTACAACCCTTCATATAGTTACAACTGATGGTCACTGGGGATGTTAAAGATGCCTGCAAAAAGTGCATCTGAATGGTTGCTAAAGATGTTTACAAAATGCCCTGAATTGAAATTGGTGTAGTGTGCAAACTTAAAAAGAATTATTTGATCTTGAAGTAGTAATAGGATCAAACCAACTAACAGGTAGGGATTTATCACACTAAAATTTCATTCAGTAAAGGTAAATTGAGATCAAATTAAACTAGACTAGATACATAAGAGTTTTCGTTCTTGCAACAATACAACATTATCGTCCCTAAATTCAGAAACATAACGACAAAGTTAACTGCTAACCAGGTTCTAGGAATATAGTTGTACTTCCAAAGAAGAAGGAAAGTTTCTTGCTTCTTCAATGGCAAAATAAGTATCGAGGTTAATACCAGCGTGAGGATTGCGGAGCATTGAACCATAAACATGAGTTCCAAGAGGAGATAGATCCACAAATTCGTTGTGAAACCCAGATTCTTCATTTATGCACCAGAGGGTGTGGAGAACTGCAGTTTCAGGCGTGTAGTTGTCCTCGGGGATGATACAGTCAAGGGAGAAGAAATCTTCTTCAACATTCTGCTTGTATAGCCACCAGGAGGAGCCAATCTTCCCGTTTAGGTCCACAGTGGTGAATTGTAGCCCTAGGCTTTTCGCATACTCGACGGCCTGAGCGTAAAGAGGAGCGGACCACTTCGATCCTTGAGGCAGTCCAAAATTGGCTGCATCAGCTGCGGAGAAGGTGGGACCGACTTTGAGGTCGTCAGTCCTGCTGCTTACCTTGAAGAGGCCGAGATGCGAGATGGCGAGAGCGAAAGGAGCGGGAATTTCAAGAGTCTCCGCCTCTTTTGGCTTTCTCAAGACCTTATCCATTTGAGATAGATCGAGTAGGTGTAGCGAACGGAGTTTCATGTACGTCACGACGGTGCATCCGATGGTCAGCTGTGCCGCCACATTTCTTGCCCTAACTTCAGAATCAGCTGCTTCAGTGAAACCTTTCATCCTCTTGATCGGAGCAAAGCTCCATACAGAGTGCGATTGATGCCATCACGGTAGCCAATCGACTGCATCTCGAGATAAAGAGGGGTCGGCTTCATAGCTGATCGTTCGAAGAAAATCCCAATCTATGCTCGCGTTTGTAGCTAAGTTCTAATTCCCTGTTCCCAAGAGCATCTGGATCATCTTCATCGCCTTCAAAAGCGCGGAAGATCAGTTTAGGTTCGGTCGGAGCTTCTGTCTTCGAGGTCACTCGGTGCGACCTTCAAAGGCAGATAATGATCCAGCGGTTGAAACTTCCGGCGCGGCGGCGACGGAGGTCACTTGGGCGGCGGAGTCTCTCGGCTCAGTTGCCATTTTCAATCGACCATGCAAGATCACTGGGTGGGTACAAAACCTTCACGTTCATGAATTAAACCTGCAACCACAGAGAAGATTAGTGGTTAATGATGTTAAAGGGGTGTTAATTCTCTTACTTAAACACATAATAATCCGAGTTTCTACCGGCTAAATTCTAGCAAACAGGCTGAAGTGCGTCGTACCTTCTCTCATGTCACCTAATGCAGAATCCATTTGTTGAAGGGCGTGCCATCACTTACAAACTTCATTCGCAACCAAAAAGAACAGGGCACAGAGGTTTTGGGACGCTCAAAATTTACATGAGCAAAGCCTTTTGATACGATGGGATTTCATATATGCCGTCTTACAAATATTTGGTTTTCCCTCCAAATGGATCGCTCCGATTATGCAATGTATGTATCTCTACACTCTCTTGTGCAGTTCTAATTAATGGCTCGCCTTCAAGACGAATCTGCACATCTTGCGGTATCCATCAAGGAGGTCCCCTCTCCTTTTTTGGGACAGTCCCGCATCGATCAATCTTATGTTTACTCATGACACAATGTTATTTTTTTCTACTTCGAGACGCTTACATTCTGATGAATCTTTATCTTATATTTGCTCATGACACGGTGTTATTCTTTTCAGCTGTGAGACGCTTACGTCCTGACGTATCACACTGCTTGAATGTTGCCTCGACCGCCTCTTTTGGCACTTATCTTTGAACGTGTTTGGACATTGTGACAAACAAGAAATTGTTCTTCCAATCAATCATTGATGGATAGAGTTCAACATCGATGCGCATGTTGGAAAGAACTCCTCCTCAACAAAGCAGGAATGACAACTTTAATTTCGTCAGTTCTGTCTGGGCTCCTAGTTTATCACAAGCAATCTTTTTCTTTTCTTCACTTGTGTGTGCAAAAAGATATTTGTGATTTTTAGTCATTGTTTTTTTTTTTCCTTTTTTTGTTCCGACGACTCTTCTCTGCTTCCAAAGGCCTCCATCAGGTTAACTGGCTGCACTTATGTAGGCCAAAATCGCAGGGAGGGCTTGGTCTTCATGTACATCCACAAGTTCAGTACATCATCCATTCACAATTGTCCTTGGAACACTACGGCCTTGCAACTTATTCTTACTCTCCCATTCTTGATTCAAAATGCAAAAATAACTCAAAAGCACTTGTATTTCCACAATCCTAGTCATCGTTGTTCAGACCTGGTAAACGTCAATCTATCTCTTGGTCTCCGTTTCAAGACGGAAGACAATATATATTTCTTTCATATTGCGACAAATAAGCTCAATGACAATTAGATGGATTTTTTTGAAGGACCTTTTCCTTCCAATAGCAAATAAGCAGCTATTGCGAAAGGATTACTTTTAGGAATTCTTTGGGTTAGAAATAATGGATTAACCCGTGTTCATATTATATCGACGAGTTATCTCTTATCTCTCATGTACGGGAGAAACTAGTCATTAAAAAAATGCTGGAATTCAGAGTTGCTCTTCAACGTCATACAACTAGAGGTAACATGGAGATCGTAAAAGTAAGGGCACGAGACATCGTTTCGTTAGATCATTCGAACTGATCAGTTATCTTGTTATAAATAATTCGTCCCATCATCCTATTGTCTAATTACTTAATTTTAACTTTTAATCTCTTAAAAAAAAAAAAGTAGCTTCGTTACTCGAAAAACTACTGTTTCATATATAAAATTCGGATGCTTAATCTCGAAAGCCTGAGTTGAAGCTTAATATTTTTTTGGATTCCTACGAAGGCGGTTGGTGGTGCGTGTCGGTCCAATTTGGGGTTAAAGCAGCGGAGAAGAACAAGACGAAAACGTAAGACAGAGAGAGAAAATGTCGTTGATTCGCTCGTCTCTTAACCCCCTTACACCTTCCGCTTCGAGATTCAGATCACCGCCGTCCACCTCATCGTCGTCCTCGGACGCATCTACGACGTCGTCTTCATCGTCCTGCCGGTGCGCCACCACAAAGTTATTCGTGCCTCGGCCGATGAAGATAAAGGTCGACTACCGCGGTTTTCGGAGTCGGGCCGTTCGTATGGGCCCCGAGGAAGAAAAACTGACCCGACGCAACCCGCTCGATTTCCCCATCGTACGCCCCCTCCCCCCTTTCTTCACACACGCCCACACACACACAGAGACACACAAAATCTAACATTTATCACTCACTTTGTTCAATTGGATTTACCTGGACTTTGCTGCAAAATATTTACTTTTGTCATTCGTTTACCCCTTGACTTGACTTGTCAAACGACACTTTCTTATTCTAGGAGTTATTATACTATGATCGTTATTTGAGTTCAATAGGATGTGAGTCTATCTTAGCATTCGCAGAAAGTCGAGGGATGAAGTTTCAATGGAATTGAGGTTGCATTAACCATTAGTGGGAGAAGTTTGTGATATAATTTCTGTGTCATATTCGAAATTTCACAGTGTTCATACCATTAAGGGTGTGCTCTCTGGATTTGTATATTTGCGGTGTTGATAAATGGTTGAAAATACTTAAACCTGAACAAGAACCCATATGCACAATTTGAAGTACCTTGACTTTTTAGAACAGGTCCGAGTCAAATAGTAATGATTCAAAGCACTTCTACGCTATTTAAGTACTTGCTAGAAGGGTGAATTCCACACTAGAATGGGTAGTCGTTTGGACATTCTGATATAGAGTTGCATTCTCGGCCTTCTTTGTCCTGGTAGCTTTTTTCTCAATAAGTTGGAAATCCGTTTTCTTGGTATAGTTTGAAGTGTAGATTCGTGTATGGAATACATATTAATGAGGTTTAGATGAAGGTTAGAGCAGGTAATGTGTGAGACTGGATAGTGAAAATAGGTTTCAGGTGTCTCTCTTCTCAAATAGATCCTCAATAACGCATCACTGCACAGCCGGGTTTAGCCTTTAACTAGTAGAAAGTAATATCATGTAGACGATGTTGTTGGTGAATGATGAGTGAAAATTTGTATAAACCCATTAGGGTGACGATTCTAAGAAAACCATAATAATGGCATTTTTCCCTTGTTTGCTTCTTTCCACTTTTTTGTTACAGAGAGCATTTGAAGCTCATTATAAGATGCCACTAAGATGTTGCTGACAGTAAATTTTGGTTTCTTTATGTTCCCTTCACAAGGTATCTTAGTGGCATCTTATATGG
Organism: Escallonia herrerae; assembly: GCA_033070095.1. NCBI lineage: Eukaryota > Viridiplantae > Streptophyta > Magnoliopsida > Escalloniales > Escalloniaceae > Escallonia > Escallonia herrerae. The sequence continues at coordinate 610,621 of JAVXUP010000030.1, read as the reverse complement.
CCCTTTGTGCTTAAAGTGCTCCGTTCCCTCAGTAAGCATTGAGAAAGAAGATTACTCCTATGTGAATTTTTCCATTTAGGACTCTCAAAAGTTAAGCTTAACTTGAATGTCGAGTGTTACATATAATATCGTTTTAGCTCTATATGTTTATAGAAAATGTCATTTTCTCAATAAAGTTTGGAAATTGATGAAAATGCTTATACGTATCCTGAGCACCCCACTGTTGTACCAAGTGTTTGTAACATTGTTGTTTTCTCTTCGCTGTTAGCCTCTTTAGTAATAGCTTTCTGTTGCCCATACTTTTGTAACCACCTCTCTTGGGAGGAAAAAAGGATGATGCATGCATATTTCATGCTCTTGTAATGTAACTCGTAACACGGCAAATGAAATTCGTGCACATCTCCTTGTTTCTAGCTGCACCCATCTCGAGCCTCGCCAATGTGTGGAGAATTTAACAATTTTGGCCAAGAAACTGCACACGCGCTTGCTTTACTTTTAAAGGTTAAAAGTAAAGGTTTCAGAAATCTTGCTTAGTAGCTTACCTCTTAGAGTTGTAATGAAAATAATTTAACCTGATTGATTGATTGATTGATATGCGTTTACTTGCCTTTGCTTTATCTTCACGTTAAGGTTGGTTTTTGTCAGCAAAGATATTTGACCATTTCAATGTTATCCTGACGGCAAATTACTATCATTCCACTACCTCAACATTTGTTCACTCCTTGCTTATGGTTCTGACTGGTTAAATCATCGATGCTTGTTGTAGCTGTTGGCCGTGGCATATTAACAGATTCTTGTCTCAAGTTGAATACAACGAACCTAGTAGGGTTATAAGAGAGAAACCCAAAGTTAGAACGTGATATTAGACTGCTCGTATTACTGATTATACTTTGACATAGGATACATATGTGTGACACCAGAAAGAGTACGTCCAGCTCTTGTATCAAAGATGTTTGCAAAGCAGTAAATATGCTTTGCAACTTGCAACTACCTAACACTCTAACAGTCTATTGCCTTGAGGATGCAGAGACCGAGCTATGATACTAGTGAGAGATGGACTGACACTTTCATCACCCTACTGCCTTCTAGATGTAAAATTAACATGGCTAGCAGGAACCAGAAGATTTTAGTTAGTAGCGGGTCTGTTATTCATTGCTTTAAATCTGAAGAGATGTCCAATTTTTGAAATTTTTGTGTGCATTTGCAAGGATCTTGTTGCATCACGACGTAGGAAATTGTAACATACATGTAGATGGATGCTTCATGCTTCAATTATAATGGACTTTGTAGTGATATGCGTGTCCTTGAGTTATCTTTGTTTTGCAAAATCAGTATGCCGTTCGTCTTGTTTCAGGAATGGGAGAGACCCAAGCCTGGGCGTAGGCCAGATATATTCCCTCGATTTAGCCCAATGAAAACACCATTGCCTCCTCCATTGCCATGTGATCCTCCTGAAGAAGATGAAGAAGACGAAGAGAAGAAAGAGGAAGAAGAGGAAGATCCTGAGAGAGAAGAGTCGGATAAGCCAGAGAACTGGTGGTTTCCATTCTGTCGTTGGTGATCCGGAGCTCCATTTTGCCCCAAAATTTTGCGTCCTTGAAATGTCGTTGATTTAGCCAGATACTGCACATGCATACCCGGGTAGAATTCTGCTTTCTGCATAGGTGTTTGTGAGAGCTACATTCAAACTGAAAGATCATGATAAAACTACCAATGTTACTTAGGACCTCTCTTAGGATAGACTGCTAGCTGTAGCCTTGAAGTTGTTTCTATTTTCATTTCAAGACTTCCAAGTTGTACCAGTTCAGTTTAATGGTCAATTTTGAGATTCGGTTTCTGATTAAATTGGGCAATAGGGCATGCATTGCTCTGTTTATCCTTATGAGAATATTGGTGATCTGTTTTTGAAATGAAGCTTTCGGTTGAGATTTGCTAGCTAGAGGCTACATCTTCAATCTTCAACTTATCAAAAGAGGGACAAATGCTATACCGATCCAAACAAACCAATTTAGCTGACGGTGGCCCGAAATGACTTCAGAGTAAGTGCCAAATCCTTTTGGAGGCCGGCACTTGCGCTTTAGAGCGTCTATTCTTGCTCCCGCACTTTTGATCTCTCGCAAGTAGCTACTAAAAGATCATGTAAACCGCACCCAAATTTCACCATTCTCTGCTTCGATGAACTGGGCACTTAGCTTGAAGATGAATCTGGTAGGGCCGTGTTCCTCAATATTTTCAGGCGCCACAGCACGAGTTCAGCTATCATCATCTCGCCACCAGATCACCAGTTGACACCATGTCTCGCTATGCTAGGTGTAAAAGGAGACCGATGTGACTCCAGCAGTCTTTTATTTCATACCTCTACTGATAATCCAGGCAGTAGCATCTGTGTTAGCTGCATGCATCTATCCACAAGGACGGTATGTACCCTCCATGTCATAATCTATCACTAGAGTACTTGCTCGATTTTTCAGTCTCGTCGAGTTGTTGATGCATCTGATTAGAGTTACATGACAATTGGGTTTCCCAGGATACATTATTTTCTTTCCCACAGTACGGATTAGGGATTGAGAGACCTATTGTACATCTTATTGTAGAGTAAGCTTTGATGTATCAACTTAGAAAGCCCATCTAAGTTTCCAGATCTAGGTAGAGGCATTGTTGATTTTGTAAAGTGTCATTGATTTGATAGCATCAAGCTCATTAGTTCTCTCAGTTGTTAGAGCCATGCACACACGTTGACTTGTGAAGTCATAAACATGATGAAGCTCCATACCTTGAGTCGATTATTATTAGTTTTCCACATTCCAACTGGCACGAATCAATACTAAAAACATCCCAAATTGGCACCAATGGTTTCACAATTTTGTGGTTGCTCACACGTATTGTATATCTGATTGACCCTGTCACCGACTTACCGTGGTTTTCAAGGCTTCACCATCGCATCCAGCGTAAGCCACAAAGTAAATAGGTAGATCAGTAGTTTGAAGATAACAGTTGGCCACCAGCCAGACGATAAAGGTATCCGCTGAGTGATCCTCCTAAGAAGCAAACTGATATAGATCAAAAGTCTGCAGAATCAAAAGAAAATAGTAGATTCCAATAGACTAGTATTGCTCTTTGTAGTAAATTTATAATAACATGATAACCTCTTTGAAGCTTACGGACCTTATGCTCAATGTATCTGCATCATCTTTTGCAGTCTGTAAAGCATGATCTTCCTGTCAGCGAAGTTCTTGATAGTGAATTTCTCTTTTCTAGGCATTCCACCTTCATCCGCTATTAGCTCCTTCAAAAATAGCTATCTTATTTGCAACACTTCAAGTTGAGGGAAGTTGCCAGTTACAGAGAAATCTATCCTCTCCTCGTAGAAGGCATCATGCTGCAACTTAAGGTTCTTTAAGTTTGGTAGCTTTCGTAGGGTCTCCATGGAGTCTTCTCTTAAATTGGTGTCGTTAAGACTAAGTTTGGCAAAGTTTGTGGGGAATGCTTCAGGATCAGGCAGCTTTCCTACATCTCCACTGGTCAGAGTCAGCGTACAAAGATTTTCATCGCGAGACAATTTACATTTCATTGTCACGCTTCCTCTAAAATTCGATAGCTTCAAGCTTTCTAGCTTGTGTGATGTCGGTGTTGCATAAGATAAAACCTCAATGGTTTCCTCTGTTAGAAGACACATTCCCAGCTTTCTTAAGCCTGTAAAGTTGTGTAGCCAGTTGAGCTTCATATAGGCATTGCTGACCCAGTATGGCGATTGCAGAATTGGTAAAGAGGCTTTAATTGTAGATATGTCCATGTTTTTAGTCGCGTATCCTGTGACTGAGGGAGTACGAAACTTAGAACTGATAGGAAGAAGTATGTCTTAACCGTTTCATCTCCCAGATAGAAGTAAGAAAGTCCATGCTCCATCCTACATGATTCTTTCGATGTTGAACTCCTAAAGTCAGTAAGTTTTGGAGACTGCTTATGGTGGTTGGGAGCTGCAAATCATGGATTCCCTTCAAATAAAGGTATGTCCAGTGCATGAACTCGCCTGTTTCATCTGGGATAGACCATCGACCAACATGGCACTCTAGGTTTAACACGCGAAGGAGTTTGAAATCTTTAAAACGATTTTCGAATTGTTTAGGAATGTCAGACCCGACATATGATTGTCTGAAACAGCCGAAAGCACGAAGCTTGGGACTCTGATGATCCCTTCAACGTATTCATTTATACTTTTACCCTGGGTGGTAAATCTACGGGCTCTTGTAGAAGAATTAGGGCTGAAATTCTTTAAAGTGGCAAAGAAATCAATCTTCTCGGCCACCTCTATGCAGAAATTGTGAAGGAGATCATGAATGCGGAAGCTTTTAGTCCGCCCATCAAATTTTCTCCTAGTAACTTGAATCAAGTTTATAGAAACCAAGTTATCTAGACAATTTTCCGCCACATCTCAACCATTTGATCTCCATCTTCCTCTATATATTTCTCAGCCACCCATGAATTAATTAGTTGAAGAGCGGAGATTTCGTGGTCCTCGGGATAAAGGCGACAGTAGAGGAAGCATTGCTTTAAGTCACTAGACAAGTCATTCTAACCCAAGCAAAAGCTTGAGAACAATGCTCGTCTTGCAAGGCGGCCCATGCTTTTGAAGTACTTCCTTCCATATGTGGTTTGTTTTCTCTTTGGCCAAAAGTAAACCCGCTGTTACCGCAACAATGAGAGGCACCCACCAGATTTTTCTACTATTAGACTCCCTGTTTTTTCTTACTAAGGAGAGAGACATGTTCCATTAGCATTTCTGAATGGCAGATGAATGTGGTTGAAAAAGTTTCCAACTTTCATCTGAATCTAGGGGTGCAATTTCATGTAAACCACCACCTATTTTCCTATCACTATCTCGAGATGTGCCGCCTTTTTCAGGATTTTCAGGGATGCTAATGTTCAGTGCATCCCATGTTTGCTTCTTCCATACATCATCAAACAGAATTACATACCTCTTTCCTGCTAGAAAGTCAAATAGCTTAGCCTCTACGGTCTCTTCCCACTTCTCGTTCTCCTTCAACCCCAACCCGACTTGTCTTGCTACATGATCTCTTTTGTGTTAGGCTCTTGAGAAACATAAACCAAAGCAGAACACTGGAAACGACTGTCAACAGTGTTAAAAAGCTTTTTCGCTGGTATTGTCTTCCCAATTCCTGGCATACTAACAATTTTGAAAATCAAGTCATATTCAATTTCTATATTAAGCAGTTTGGCCTCCAATACTTTCAACATTTTGTCAAAGACGTTGATAACCGGTTCATCTGCGTGTAGGAAAAGCCGTCTTGAATCTAATCTCTCTCTTTCATCATTAGGTCCATCATTAATGATGCTATTAGCTGCTCTGGCTCGATCGGTTTCTTCGAGCCTTCTTCTAACTTTATCGATCTCCCTGGCTAACTTATAAGCTGTGTAACAGTGGCTGAACATGTAAATGACACTCTTAAAGCAACTCGTGAATCCCTTGTTTTCGTGTGAATGTGTGATACCATACTCGGAAGGAACCTAACGTAAATATCCTCTAAATCATAAGCAAGATCTCTAACAACATTATTAAAGTTTGCTGCTGTTTGGATTCTAACCTGCACCCTGGCATCAGCCTCTCTCAAGTAGCATTGCATGCGTATCATGGTTGTTTAAAGCCAATTGATGTCTTCTTGCAACCAGTACAAGCGAGAACCTTCTTTGATGATTGGATTATTCGATATGGCAATGGCTTTGTTGTTAACCGCTGTAAGAGCAGCATCTGCCAGATTTGCTTTTCTGGTCCTAACTCTTCTTACAAAAGGTTTCAGTAGAAAACCTTCACCTTGCTTTGAGCAAGCAGAGTCCAATTAAATCCCGTACTCTACAACTATTATTTCTGCAGCAGGCCAAGATTTTGTTTTGTGCTTTTGTTTTCTGTTCCTTCTGAGGAACGTTTAATGATTTGATGTCAAAACCAATGTGCTCGTAGTATTTGAGGTCTATCCTTTCCAAGTTGACAAAAGCAATTTATATTGTGCATGTATATTAGTTTCTTTAGGATTTGGGTATGTCCTTACGCCGTATGTTGAAAATTAAAACTCTCAAGATTATGCATTGAACTTTCGAGATTGACTCATATAGTTGAGATGGTTTATTCAATCAAGGCAATGCCCTGTTCAGATTCTATATCTCGAGTCCTCCATATTAATACGTACCATCAAATTCTGTACAAAGGGTGACAACGATCTTCTGTCGATTTCAGTTAAAAGTGGTGTGGCTTGGGCAATATGCTTGTATATCTGATACTATCTTCCAATGCGGCAACTTCTATGAAGCAGATGGCTCAGTGAAACTTGGCCTTAAGAGCAAATTCCGTGGCATGACTAGCTGGATATGGATAGTGCTTAGAGGTGAAATGAAGCAACCCGATGGCTCACTCCCACATGCTCAACATCTCTCTTCTCTCTCTGTGCCAGCTTCATATGCCCCTTCGCGTATTCGCTTCTCTACGTATATGTGAGAATATTGATGTTCTAAGTTTGGCGAGCCTTTATCTGATATAAAATGCTTTTTTGGAGACACCAAAGACAGGTATGTGGTGCGTTTTTGTAAGAGAAAGCATTTTAATGTCTTGATTTCCTGAATAAGTGTGGTATAACTTGCATATAGCTCCTAATGGTTTCTCCTTATTCATTCCATTCTATCACCTTTATTTGTAATTTTATCTCTTTATTCCACAATTGTATTATTCTGCAGCTTACGTTGTCCGCATTTTCATTAAGTCTCTATGAAATTTCTTTCTCTGCCATGTGAATGGCAGTGTATTACCTCTGTTGAACATTCTCTTTAATCTTCAAATGTTCATGGGAGTCTTTCATGTTTATGCTTCCTTGCATTTGCATTGTCCCTTCACTAACTAATTTATACTACTACACATGGTTGACATCAGTCTTCAGTTGCTGACGTTCTGGTGCAAACTCTACTCGACTTAGATTATAAAATAGTCGCAAGTCCTAACCTTAGTGTACTTTATGCCTAGACTAACTAGTTCGGTTCACCCAGAAGCAATTCGCCTTCTTCCTTCGACCACCACCCCCCGCCCCGCCCGCCTGTAACAAAGTGCCCATCTTCTGGGATGATCCAGTTTTGTGCAATATTATAGTTGTCCTTATGGATCGTATCCTTTCTGTGATGCAGCTTATTTCTGAGGACATCACATAAATGGGGAGTAAGAATATTACATTCCTTTGTAAGATTTCTACTATCTTTAGCTTTACCAGATGAATATTTTACATGTCATTCACGTTTTGTTAAGAATATACGACTGTGTGTTGACAACACTGGATGCCGAAACCAACCAGTTATTATAAATCGGAAGTTTCTTTGATGATGTAGATAGATTGTAGTTAATACGCAGAGCATTTTGCTTATCGAGCTGCTACAGAGTATAGCTTACCTAGAAAGACATCAACATGCCAAACAATTAGTAGGTATATAGGCCGTAAAGAATAAACCATTGAAGTTAGGAGAATTATGTAGGGAGCTGACCTTATACAATCTTGCCATCATCCATAAGGTTTCTGAGTATCTCTGAAAGCGTAGATAGATTTTTGCAGCTACTGATTGTTAGCTTTCTGAGTTTAGGCATTGCACTTTCCTCTGTTACCAGCTCTTCCAAATGTGGCTCACCTCTAATTTGCTTTTGTAGGAACCTTCTTGCATTTTAAGGATCCTTAGGTTAGGTAGCTTTTTCATTGCCTCCATGGATTCCTCGTCAAAAGCAGTCATCCTAAGCGTGAGCTTGGTGAGGTTTGGGGGAAATGTGTCGGGGTTAGGCAGCTTCCCCATGGATCCCTCCAAGTGCAGCTTATAAAGGTTCTGGTAGTGAGAGAAGTCAAATTTTGTCATTGGGCATTCATGTAGATACACTAACTGCATGTTCTCTAACTTGTCTGATATGGGCGTGCTAGCTGACAATACCTCGATGATTTGCTCCGTAGAATAACTGATTCCCAGTTTTCTTAAAAACTTACAAAGGTGTACAACCAATTGGCCTTCAAACGGTCATCACAAACCAGAAACAGTGTTTGCAAATCTGGTAAAGAAGCTTCGATTGGGAGCATATCCCTGTTTTTGATCTTGCATACACCGACTATGGGGGTATGAAACACAACAGTGGCAGGTAGGATAAGGTGTCTTAACTGTTTCATCTGCCAAATTGACGTAGGAAGGCTGAGCAACATGCATTTTCCAGCATCTAGTGTTAGTAGATTTTTTAGATTGCATATGGTAGCAGGAAATTTTGCATGCCAATTTCCACTCAGTCCCAAGTAACTCAACCAATTTCATTCGGAAAAGACAAATATTGACCCAGCCGACACTCTATGCTTAGCACATGGCGGATTATGAATTCCTTAAATATCTTTCTAGGTTGCTCAATTCCAAGAATGCCCCCTTTATTGAAGCATAACAAACCTCGAAGCTTGAGAGTTTGATGGTTTAACGAGGTTAACTTAGTGATAGTACTTAGGTGGGTGGTAAATCTACGCACTCTCATAGAAGAATGAGAGCTAATATTACTGAGAGTACTAAAGAAGTTACTCCCCACGGCAATGGAAATGCAGTAATTGTGCAGCACATTATGAATACGACAACTTCTAATCCTTCCATCAAATCTCCTACTAACAACCTGAATCAAGTTCCTAGATACCAAGTTATTTAGGTAATCCTCCCCCATATCCTCGACTGTTCGGTCTCCACTAGTTTCAGAAGCAGAAATCAATTTATCAGCGACCCAAAGATTAACTAGTTGGAAAACAGAAATTTCATGGCTCTCGGGAAAAAGCCCAAAGTAGAGAAAGCATGGTTTCAACCTGATGGGTAGATCTTTGTAACTTAAGTCCAAAATTTTGGTAAGTTTGTCACCCTCACCTTGACCCATGCTCCCCAGTACCCCCTTCCATGCATGTTCAGTTTTTTCTCTTGACAACAACAAACTTGTTGTGAGCACAATAGCAAGGGGTAAACCACCACATCTTTCTACTATTTGCCTTCTAACATCAGTTAGTTCTGGAGGAACACACACTTCATCAGTATTCCCAAGAGGGTCCATTACCATCTTGGAAAAGAGCTTCCAACTGTCATTTGGATTCAAGGGTACCAGCTCGTGCAGAAAGCTCTCTCTGCCTAAATTTCTGCCTACACCAGTATTCCGAGGGGTAAGCAATATTCTTCCACCATTTGCAAAACTAACAGGGATGCATATTTTTAGAGCATCCCATGTTTCATTTTCCCATATATCATCAAGCATAATTATGTACCTTTTTACTTCAAGAAACTCGTATAGGGAGGTCTCCAAGTACTCCTCCCGCTTCTCTTTCTGGTCCAAGCCCACTTGTCTTGCTTTGTCTTTCTTTATTTCTCTTGGGTTTGGCTCTTGAGAAACATAAACCATAGCTGAACACTCAAAACGATGTTTGATAGACTTGAAAACTTTCTTAGCGAGTGTCGTCTTACCTAATCCTGGCATACCAACAATTGAGATCACATCGTACTTGCTTTCTACATTAAGCAGCTTGGCCTCCAATTTTTGGATGTCTTTGTCAAAACCAATGATATGTTGCTCATCAGCATGAAGGAAAGGGCATCTTGAATCCCATGCGTCTTTTTCAGCACGATCACCATCTGAAGTGATGCCATAAGTTGTTCTTGAACGATCAATATCTGCAACCCCCTGCCTAATCTTTTCGATCTCCATAGCAAACTTGCGTTCAAGACAGCAGTTGCATGTCAGTCAGTGTGCAAGTGGAAGTCCTTGCACATGTGTGAAGCCATCCGTCTTCCTCTTCCGCGATGCCATTTGGGGAAGAAATGTATCCAAAACGTCATCCACATCATGAGCAAGGCCTTTGATATCATTTATCAAGTTTGCCACTCCCCGGCCTCGCACTTCCTTCGCATCAGCATCTTCTAAGTAAGACTGAATTCGTTTCATTTCCCTCTCGATCCAATTAATGTTCTCTTGCGACCAATAAAGGCCAGAACCTTCACTATTGACTAGATTAACTGCTATTTCAACAGCCATCGTGGTAACTGCGCTAAGAGCAATGTCAGCCATCTTTTCTTTTCTGGCCACAATTCACCAGAAAGAATTTCAACGGAACAACCTTTCCTGTCCTTGAACAGCGGATGTCCAAAATTTATCAATAACAAGTTACACAAACTGCAGATGTCTTCCCAAACAAAGTCAATCTTTACAGGTCAACCCTCCCAAGAAGCAGAATACACCAGACCACACAATTTTCAGAGAATCTGCAGGAAGGGCAAGATTCCGTTGGACTAATTGGAGCTTCAAAATATATTTACCCGATAGCACCATCATTCAAATGCCAGACAAGTTTGCTGATTATTTACTACGAGGAATAGGATGTCATCACTGACATGGTGAAAAATGTCTTAAATTTCTACGCATGTGGGTGAAAGCCATCAACTGAACTTTTGACCGAGCTTGGAGTGTGAATGAACTTCACACTTGTTGGGCAAACAAAGCTCCTAAATGTTAACTTCATGTTTCCATGTGAAAGTTGAGGAGAGTGTTTCATCTGTCTCTATCTACATGAAGCCAAGCCAAGCA